>CM035289.1:930718-945694 GCA_020226075.1 Hydropotes inermis
CCAAAATCACACACGTGGACACCACTCACCCTCAGCACACGCAGATATACACACCCAGATAACACGCCGAGAAAGGAGCACAGAGGCACGCGGAGACAGACACACATGCAAAGCTGGGGCAGTGGAGGACGTGCGCACAGTTTCCAAGAGGTGGGGGCCCCAGAGACCCTCCCCGGGGACACATAGAACCTCAGGGTCAGGTGCAGGCCGGGGAAGGTCTGAGCACCCTTGGGTGCAGGTGCTCAGTGGCTGGTGGGGGTCGGGTGGGGGCAGCTGGACCAGAGCCTAGACCCCCCAGGGCCCAGCACCAGCTCCGACCCTCACCCTCGGCCTTGTCTCCTCACTGGCAGCCCAGGACGGGACCTCTGCCCCCACACGGACAGGTGTCCCCTGCTCACTGTGACCTCCCTGGCGTCCTTCCCTCGGTGACAAACAAGTTGACACCACAGCAGTGTTGAAAAGAGCCACTGTCCTCCAGAGTCACACGGCCCCTGTGTGGGGTGGCCCCGGCCGCTTGAGGCCTACGAGCTAACTTAAAGCAAACAACAGCTGGAGTGTGAGCCCTGCCTCCTGGCAGGTCACAGGCCTCTGGCCTCTGAACAGCGGGGCTGGCCAAGCGACAGGCCCCAGGCAAGGCCAGTCCTGGAGGTGGCCGTGTCCAAGCAGGGAGCCAGGGCTGGCACACGGCTGGTACCTGGACTGGAATTCACTCCAGAGCCCGTTTAGGGTCCGAGGGACCTTGTGGGGGGCCCCAAAGCACAACAAGCCCCCTTTAATATGAAGTCAAGTGAAAGTCGCTCAGTTGTGTCCGACTCTGACCCCATGGACTGTAGCCCACCAGACTCCTCTGCCATGGAATTCTCCAGGCCAGAACACGGGAGTGGGCAGCCTTTCCCTTCTCCAGGGGATCTTCCCGACCCGGGGATTGAACCGGGGTCTCCTGCATTACAGGCGGATTCTTTACCAGCTGAGCTACCAGGCAAGCCCCTTTTATATAGCCATTTCAAAGTTTGCCAGCTCCAGCATTTCTGGATTTTACATACACAGTGTGGAAGTCTGGGGGACAGTGTTCACAGAACTCCAGCGGAAAAGGGGGTTCAGAGCTTGGAGGGGCTTCAAGGGTGGCCGAGTAGAAAAGAGTCCACCTTCCTGGGCTTAGGGAGGCCCCACATCTAAGCCGCTAAGCCGGTGCCCCACAGCTGCTGAGCCTGCGCTCCACAGCTTCTGAGGCTGTGTCGCAACTGCTGAAGCCCTTGAGCCCATGAGCCCTGCGGCAAGAGAAGCCGCTGCAATGAGAGGCCGGCTCACCGCAGCTGGAGAAAGCCTATGCAGCAGCAAAGGCCTGGAACGGCCAAAAAAAAACGCTCTGTTCTACACGAGTTTCTCCTAGTGCGCTTACCAACAAAATGGGGGGGGGGGGGGGTGGTCAGGGGGGTGGGGCTCTGGGGGATGCGTGAGATTGTGCTGTTCTGTATCAGCTTTTTCAATTAAACTTTTTATTCTGAGAACGTTGCAGACTCATTCAACTATATAAACGTAGATTCGATTCAGAAATAATAGAGAGAGATGGTGCGTACCCTTTGTTCCAGTGATAAGGTGTTGCAAAACTCTAGGGCAACAGCCAAGTTGGATGTGGATGTTGACAAACCACATAACCTTCCAACCCCACAAAGATCCCTTACGGTCACACCCTCTTCTCTCCTGTCCAGATTCCCTCCATAACCCCTGGCAGCCAGTTTAAGACGTTCTCCAACTGTAAAATTTTGTGATTTCAAGAAGTTCTATCGATTGGATTGCACAGTGTGTGACCTCTTAGGACTCACTCTTCTTTCAGCATTTCCAGGTTGTCGTGTAATATCCGAAGGTACGGACGTACCACATTGTTTAGCAGATGAACGACATCTGGGTTGTTTCAGTGTCTGGCTACTATGAATGAAACTTCTGTAAATATTCGTGCATGAATGTAAATCTTTATTTCTCTGGGATAAGTGCCCAGGAGTGTAACTCCTGGGCCCTATGGAAGTTACATGTTGGGTGTCGAAAGTGATTGCTCCAAACGTGTTTCAGAGCAGAAATGGTTGCTCCATTTCTTATTCCCACCAGAAACTTGCTAAGAGATTTGGTCTCCCAGTACCCTCCACCAGCACACAGTGTCTCTCTGTTTTTTGTTTCTGTTTTGCCGTTGTTAGATGTGTAGTAGTATCTCACTATGGTTTCAATTTGCATTTGTCTGATGGCTCATGGTGGGCTTCCTAGGTGGATCAGTGGTAAGGAACCCCCTTGCCAAAGCAGAAGACAGGGGTTCAACCCCTGGGTTGGGAAGATCCCCTGGAGGAAGGCATAGCAGCCCCACTCCAATATTCTTGCCTGGAGAGTCCCGTGGACAGAGGAGCCTGGCGGGCTAGAGTCCACAGGGTTGCAAGGAGTTGGACGTGAATTAGTGACTAAACGACAACAAATGTCTCGCGTTGCTGACTATCTCTTATATACTTATTTGCCATCTATATATCCAGTCTATGAAATGCTTCTTCATGGCTTTTGACCATTTTCTAACTGGACTTTTTGTTTTTGTTTTTACTTTTGAGTCCTGAGAGTTCTTTATATATTGTAGATACTAATCCTTTGTTGGATATGTGATTTGCAAATATTTTCACTTAGGGCTTGTCTTTTCATCCCGTCAGCCCGGTCTTTTACAAAGTAAAAGTTTTTCCTTTTTATAAGATGCAATTTATAAGTGTTTTGTTTCATGGTCCTTTGCCTCATACCACATCTGAAGGTTTCCTCCTGTTTTCCCTTTATATTTCACATTTCAGTCTCTCACCGAGTCTAGGCTAACTGTTGCATCAGGTGTGAGATTAAGATCAGAGTGGTTTTGGTTTTTTTCTGTTGTCCAACTGCTTCAGCACAGTTTGCAGAAGAGGCGGCCTCTAAACCTGTTAGATCTATTTCTGGATTCTCTATTCCGGCCCATGGGTCTGTGTCTATTTCTTTATCAGCACCCCTAGTCTTCCATATTGTATCTGTCTCATAAGTCTTAAAGTCGATTCCGCCCACCTTGTGCTTATTTATAATTTTTTAAGCTAAAGATAAGTTCCTTCACCTTTCGATGTAAATGTTTGAACAATCTTATCTATATCTGTAGAAAATATTGGCAGGATTTTGATGGGAGCTGTGTTAAACATGTATATCAGTTTCCTGATGACTGAAATTTCGGGATGCTGACTCTTTGAATCCATGAACACGGTATGCCACTCCCCGTCTGTAGGTCTTTCACTTCTCTCAGCGTTGTGTGGTTCTCAGGATGTGAGTTTTGTACATGTTTTGTCAAATTTACACCTTTCTTTTTTCAAATAATTGTAAACATATTAAAATTAGAATTAAATGTATTTTAAATTTTGGTTTCTGCGTTTTCACTTCCAGTGACTGGAAATACAACTGGTTTTTGAGTGTAGATTTTGTATCCTTTGGCCTTGCTGAGCTCAATTATTAGATTCAGGAGGTGTTTGTTGTTGTTTGTTTTTGTAGCTTCCTTGGGGTTTTCCATGTAGGCTGTCATTACATTTTAAGTGAGTTTCTTACAGGCAAGAGAGTTGAGTCGTGTAAAAATAAACCATTCTGGGAACTTCCCTGTTATTGTTGTTTAGTCAGTCGTGTCCGACTCTGCAACCCCACGGACCGCAGCACACCAGGCCTCCCTGTCCCCCACCATCTCCTGGAGCTCGCTCAAACTCATGTCCATTGAGTCAGCAATGCCATCCAACCATCTCATCCTCTGTCATCCCCTTCTCCTCCCACCTGCAATCTTTCCCAGCATCAGGGTCTTTTCCAATGAGTGGGCTCTTTCTATCAGGTGGCCAAAGTACTGGAGCTTCATCATCAGTTCCCCAAATGAATATTCAGGGTTGATATCCTTTAGGATTGACTGGTTTGATCTCCTTGCAGTTCAAGGGATTCTCAAGGATCTTCTCCAGAACCACAGTTTGAAACAATCAATTCTTCGGTGCTCAGTGTTCTTTATGGTCCAACTCCCATGACTAAAGCTTTGACTATATGGACCTTTGTCAGCAAAATAATGTCTCTGCTTTTTAATACCCTGGCTAGGTTTGTCATAAGTTTTCTTCCAAGGAGCAAGCGTCTTTTAATTTCATGGCTGCAGTCACTGTCCTCAGTGATTTTGGAGCTCAATAAAATAAAGTCTGTCACTGTTTCATTGATGGTCCAGAGGTTAAGAATCTGCATTTCCAATGTAGGTGGTGCCAGTTCAATCCCTGGTGAGGGAATTAAGATCCCACATGCCACATGGCCAGCAAAAAAAAAAAAATCTGCTAATCTCTATTTTCTAATTTGTATATTTAGAAGATTTACTGTAATTATTGTTAAGTTGGGCTTACTGAGTGAAAGTTGCTTGGTCATGTCCGACTCTTTGTGACCCTGTGGACTATAGTCCATAGGGTTCTCCAGGCCAGAATACTGGAGCGGGTGGCCTTTCCCTTCTCCAAGAATCAAACCCAGGTCTCCCGGATTCCAGGTGGATTCTTTACCAGCTGAGCCACAGTGGAAGCCTTAAATTGGGCTTAAGTCCACCATTTTACTTGTTTTCTGTCATCTCTGTTTTCATTTTTCTGTCTTTTTTTGTGCCCTCCTGTGGGTTACTGGAACAGGATCTTTTTATAATTCTATTTTTATTTGTCTATACCGTGTTTGAGTGTCTCTGCACAAACTTTCAGTGGTTGTTTCAAGAGTGGATATATATGTGTATACATACAAACATACAGGTACACACACACACACACACATAGATCGTGGGTTACTGATGTCATTTACCAGGTTTAGTGAAACATAAAAACCTAAGATCTCCTTAAATCCATTCACTCTCCCCCATTTATACTACGATTGTCAAATATTTCCTCTACATACATTGAGAGCCACATCAGATTGTTATAATTTTTGCTTTGCTCATCAGATATAATTTAGAAAACTCAAGAGGAAAAGTAAAACTTATTTTATTTTCTCATATTTTTGCTCACCATAGTCTTTCTTCCTTCCTGGTAGTCCAAGGATCATTTTTTTTATCATTTTGTTTCTGTTTCGAGAACTTCCTTTAGCCATTCTTTGAGGATAGGTCTTCTGGGTGAAAAAAAAATTCTACTAACATCCCTCTATTTGAGAATGTCTTGACGCTCCTTCATTCCTGAAGGTGTGTTTGCTGGATGTCGATTCTGGTTCACAGCTTTCCGCTCTCCTATGTCCTCGTAGAGTCTGAGGACTGATATCCACTGTTGTTCGAGCTGTGTTTCTCTTACACCCTTTCTCTCATTGCTTGCAGGACTTCTGTCTTTAGTTCTCTGAGGTTTGGTGGAAAAGTGTCTTAGCCTGGATTTCTTTAAGTACGTATCATCTGAAGTTTGTTCAGCTTCTTGGATTTGTACCTTTATGTCTCTTGTTGAATCCAGTGCATTTTCAGCCTTTATGTTTTTCAGCCCCAACATCTTTTCTCCTCTCTCTTGGGACCCCAATGACATGAATCCTGTTGTTTAGTCACTAAGTCGTGTCTGACTCTTTTGCAACCCTACAGAGTGTGTCCCGCCAGGCGCCTCTGTCCATGGGGTTTTCCAGGCAAGAATATTGGAGTGGGCTGCCATAGGGGATCTCCCCGACCCAGGGATCGAACCAGCATCGCCTGTATTAGCAGGTGGATTCTCCACCACCAAGCCACCTGGGAAGCCCTGTGAATGTCAGACTCCTCATTATAGTTCCCTAGGTCCCAGAGCAGTTCCAGAGTCTGCTCACACTTTTCCAGTCTGTTTTTCTCTCCTGTTATCCAGACTGGATAATTTCTAGTGTGCTGTCTCCCACTTCCCTGATTCTTTTCCTCTGTCACCTCCATTCTGCCTTTGAACCCATCTCTTGGACTTTTAATTTCATGTGATACATGTATCTGCCCATTGGCCATCCCCTTTGCCACACCTGCCTCCGGAAGAGCCAGGCCTAGGGTTTATGGCCTGTTTTATTGAACTGGAAGAGAAAGGAGTGAGGGCAGGTTTTGATGGTGGGGTAACAATTCCAGCCACTTTGAGTTCTCTGGGACATCCAAGGAGAGGCCTGGTGGGCAGCGGCAAGTGCAGAATGAGTCGCTGGAGTCTGGAAGCAACTGTGTACATAAGAATGGACCATATTGTCCAGGAAACGTGGGCCAGAGAGAGACGTGGTGGGGGTGGGGGGACCGTGTGCAAAGATGATGGAGACAGAGGAGGACCTGGATCATCTCAAGGGAATCCAAAGGTACTGTGAGAAGAAGGGGCCAACAGAGTCTAACAGCACCGTCCAGGAGCCAACCAAGAGGCCCGAGGTGTGGCCAACAGACCTGACGACAAGGGGGTCACGTGTGACCCTGGAGAGAAGGCAGGTCACGGGCAATCGGGGCAGAAGACAGCCTGAGCTGCGCTAGGAAGTGAGTGGAACATGAGTGAGGTGGCAGGTGGAGAAGAGTGGATGCTTTCAGTGAACCGGAGGCAGTGCAGCAGGGGTGAAGTCGACGGCTTTGGGGCCTGACAGCCTGGACTCGGAGCTCAGCGGTGCCGACCTCAGCGACAGGACTTGGGGCTGAGTGGAGCAGAGAGCGAAGGTCGAGGACTCAGTACGGCGCCTTCCGCTCTCAGCATTTCTAAGTTATGGCAACATGTTCACGTGTGAAAAATGCCAACGTGGGCTTTCCTGGAGGCTCGGCATAGAGTCTGCCTGCCAGTGCAGGAGACCCGGGCCCGATCCCTGGTCCGGGAAGATCTCCCACGCCGTGGAACTGAGCCTGTGCCCCACGACCTCTGCGCCCGTGCTCCACCATCAGAGAAGCCCCCACACAGCCAGAGAGGAGCCCGCGCAGCAACGAAGACCCAGCACAACCAAAAATGATCAATAAAGCTATCTGAAAAATGCTGAGAACCAAGGAGTCATCAGGGAAGGCAAGCCTCCTCCCACTGTTGCCCCCAGAGGTAGGCGCCCTGCAGGCTCCTGCGTGAGCTTCCAGGCACCCCTGAGGTCTGAGGAGGGCGGAAGAGGCTGGAAACGGCTGCCGAGGAAGGCGGGAAGTAGGCAGGGGCGCCAAAGGGACTGAGAGCAGCTGAATGTCCAGGGGCTCCTTGCAGAGGCCGGTTGCCCAGGGCGCAGCCCGAGAAGCGTCCCCGCTGGCGTGAGGGCCGTGGCACCCGCAGTCCGGCGGAGGGCCGCTCGGCCCCGCGCCCTCTGCGCCCTGCCTGCAGCCCTTCCGAGGACACGGCAGCCCTGCTCCGCTGCCCTGGACCGCACCGGCTCCGCGAGCCGCGCTGCCCAGTCGAATGTGCTGAAGTAGCGCTGCGCCCGCGTGCCCGCTCCAAGGGGCCAGGCAGCCTGCTCCTGCCTCTCGCTTCCCGCTGCTGCCGCCAGCTCCACCGGCTCGGGCGGCTCCAGGAGCGAGGGGCGCAGAGCAGGGGGGCGAGGCGTGCGGAGGAGGCTGCCGGGTCATGGGCACCTGTGCCCCGCTGACCCGCGGCTGCCCGGGTGCCTGGGGGAGCCCGGCCGGGGCGTCCGGAGTCACGGGCTGAGTGAATGGCGGCTGCTTTAAGCCATGAGCTCTGGAGTGACATACATTCTGTGATACAGATGGTTCCCATTTTCTCCGCCTCTTCCTCTCTCACGGGTTCCTTCTCTTTCAACACAGCAGAGCCTGAAACGTGGGTTCAGTGGTTCCAAGTCTAAACCTCTTTTATTTTTTCTCTATTTAAAGTTTTTTCCTTAATAGATACATATTTTATGAAACATGGTTGACTTACAATGTTTTAGGTACACAGTAAGGGGACATTTATTGTTTTTGAGGTTATTTTCCATTATAGGTTATTACAAGACATTGACTACAGTTCCTTGGGCTATAAACCTCTGTTGCTTGTTTGTATCTATTTCTTTAATTTAGAAATTCAGCATTCTATTCATATTAAGTCAAACAAGTAGAATCAAAATGTCATAAATTTTTTAGTTAGGCAAAAATTCTTAAGTTTTCCATAATATATATATTATACGTACTATTTATGTACATGCATACAAAAGGTTTTCTACTATGCTTGACAAAAGCTTGAGCAAGAACATAAAAAAAAAAGAGATGGAGAAATTAGAAAACAAATTATGGGACCACTGAATATAAAATAGAAACAAACTAGATAAAAGTAAAAAATGATCATATAGTCATGTTTTTAAACATGGCTGGCCCTTAGAAACAGATCTGGAGGTCTGGAGGGAAAAAAGCAATACCTGGGCATTTGCATTTTTCAAAAAATTCCAAGATAATTCTGATATGCACCTGGATTTTAGAAAGTGATTACGGTTTATCTGTTAAATCGGAGCTTTGGTGATGTAGATTTCTGTTGATCAATCATGATACAAGGGTATTAAGTGAGTAGCAGGTACAAAATCACAATAGTAAAAGATGTTTATCAGTTTTCACAATCAAAAGCCAGACAAAAAAAAATAGAAGATAATTATAGCTGCAAACCATAATGGGACCATGATAAACCTAACAATATAAAATAATTACATACAACTTGGGGGTCAAGCAGAATGATGTGGTAAGTTGGAGTGCATACATGCATGTGTTTTCATCCGACAGTCCATGTTTTTGGTTGGTGAATTTAATCTATTCACACTTAAGGCAATCATCAATATGTATGATCTTGTTACTGTTTTCTTAATTGTTTGGGTTTCTTCTCTGTAGGTCTTTTCCTTCTCTTGTGTTTCCTCCCTGGAGAAGTTCCTTTAGTGTTTGTTGTGAAGCTGGTTTGCTGGATTCTTTCTGGAAGGTTTTGCTTTCTCCATCGCACCTGAGAGTCTTGCTGGGCTGAGCGTTCTTGATTGTAGGTTCTCCCCTTTCATCACTTTAGACATGTCATGCCATCCCTTCCGATCTGCAGAGTTTCTGTTGAGAAGTGAGCTGATGGCCTGATGGGAGGTCCTTGTATGTTGTTTGTCCTTTCCTCCTTGCTGCTTCTAGTTCTATTTACTTTGTCTTTAACTTTGCCACTGCGATCACGATGTGTCTCGGTGCGTTCTTCCTCGGGTTTATCCCGCCTGGGACTGTCTCTGCTTCCTGGACTTGGCTGACTATTTCCTTTCCCATGTTAGGCAAGTCTTCAGCTCTTACGTCTTCAGAGGTTTTCTCAGGTCCTTTCTTTTTCTCCTTCTGAGACCCCTATGTGAATATTGGTGCATTTAATGTTGTCCGAGAGGTCCTTCTTAGTCTTAGGACGCCTTCATTTCTTTTCATCCTTTTTTCTGTATTCCATTCTGTGGCAGGGATTTCACCATTCTGTCCTCCAGGTCATTTATCTGTTCTCTGGCCTCAGTTATTCTGCTGCTGATCCCTTCTAGCGTATCACTCGTCTCTGTTTGTTCTTTAGTTCTCCTAGGTTTTGGCACACATCTCTTGCGTCTTCTCCGTCGTTTTCCCCAGATCCTTCTCTGTCGCTGCTCTGAATTCTTTCCTGGAAAGTGGCTTATCCCCACTTCACTTAGTTGTTCTGGGGGTTCGCCTTCTCCTTTCACCTGGCACATGACTGTCTGCTTTTTCATCGTAATGAACTCTCTCTAACATGGTTTTTGTTTTAGCCACGGTGGCATTCTGCTTCTAAGAGCTTCCTGATGGGAAAAACTGGGTCTTGCTCTGGTGGGCAGGGCCTTGCTCAGTAAAGCTTTAACCCAATTTTCTGCTGATGGGTGGGGTCGCACTCCCTGCCTTTAGTTGTTTGACCCAGCCCTGGGGCCCACCCTCTATGGAAGGGTTACTGGTGACCTCCAGAGGACTTACACCAAGGAGGATCTTCCAGGACTGATGCTGCCAGCGTCCTGCGCCTGTGGGGACCCCCTGCCAACCCACGCCTCCAGAGGGATTTGATTTTATCGCACCCATCCTACTGTCTCGCTGCTTCTTGCATGTGGGGTATCTGCTTTTGGTGGGTTCCAGCATTCTCTTGTCGATGGTTGTTCAACAGCTAATTGCAGCTCTGGTGCTCTCACAGGAGGAGGTGGGAGCATGTCCTTCCACTCCACCGTCTTGAACTGGAAGCCTAAACCTCTTTTAAAATCACTGAGAATCTGGAGGGAGGGAGGGAAAAGGTAACATTTTCTACTGTATATGCTCTCTATGAAAAAAAGTTTACAAATGAGAGAACAGGCTAATAAGACATAACTAAAATGGCTACATTAGTTACCCAACGCAGTAACTAAAAATGTTAACTGTTCCTGCTCTTGTTATGACAGGGGATGTTGGTTCTGTTGTTCTGTCTTATGGAAATGTGTTTTAAAATTTCCTCACATCATTTCTGCCTTGACCACCTTTCCTTATTTTTCCCATAGTCTGAAGTTCCTTCTTCATAAATTCTTTGTTCATAGGAGACGTGGGGCCATGAATGCTCACTGTTGTTGAGAAAGTAAGTAAGTCTTAGTCGCTCAGTCGTGCCCAACTCTTGGCGACCCCATGGACTGCAGCCCACCGGGCTCCTGCGTCCATGAGATTCTCCAGGCAAGGATACTGGAGCGAGTTGCCATTTCCTTCTCCAGGGGATCTTCCCGACCCAGGGATCGAACCCGTGTCTTCTGCACTGCAGGCAGCTTCTTTACTGACTGAGCTATGAGGGAAGCCCTGAGAAAGTGCTGCTGCGTGCTAAACGTGCGTCCGAGTCGTAAGGCGCATGTGGGCACAGAAAGGCTGCGGAGGTGCCTCAGCCTCGGCAACCCTTCACGAGGACACTGCCGTCGATGTTGCTGGAGGTGGTTATACCAGCAGGGCAGTGTGATGGTCAAGGCACGTCTCTGCCTTTTGCTGACCACTAGGAGTCACGAAGGAAGGATTTAAATCCCACCTGTGGGATTTATATCCCTTTAGTGTGGTTCCCCGGTAGTTGCATCAACTGGGATCAAGACAGGGAAGTGAACTAACAGGTGCAATATCACAGCCGAGGCAACCGGCCCGTTCCCCATGTCCACGCGGGGGAGGCAGAGGCAGACCCTGGGCCCCCTCTGTCCGTGTCCCTCGTCCTCTCCTCTCCTGCAGCCTGGCGCGGCCAGAGGGTCCTGGGGAGGACGGATGGGTGTACACAGACAGACCCAGCACTGCTCAGCTCACTGTGGGAAAGCCCCTTCGGCTCTTCATCTTCCTGAGGAAAACGGTCAGGCCTTCACGCGTCTGGACCTCTCTCCATCATCACTCACCTTCCTTTCTGATAAAGGCAACCACACATCTGGAAGCTAACCCCTTGGCTGCGTCTTCATCCATTTCACTTGCAGGGTTCCCGCAACTCTGGGGCGAGTGTTCATTCCCTGGTGGCTCAGATGATAAAGAATCCGCCTGCAGAGCGGGAGGCCTGGGTTCGATCCCAGGGTCAGGATGATCCCCTCGAGAAGGGCATAGTAACCCACTCCAGGGTTCTTGCCTGGAGAGTCCCATGGACGGAGGAGCCTGGTGGGCTACAGCCCATGGGACCCCAAGGAGCTGGATACGACCAAGCGGCCAAGCACAGTGCACAGTTCATTTTCTGTTTAGAGAAGCCTTGAAAATAAATGGTGTTTAAAACACAGGTCACTGTCAAGAAAGACATTCAATACAGAGCACGTGGTGCATAGACACGGCGAAGGTGCAGGGTCCGTGGCGTGGCCGCAGCTCGACCAGGGACGCCCACGGGGGATCCCGGCTGGGGGCAGGGACCCTGGCCCCAGGCTGCCGACAGCACAGCCTGGTTCTGGTCCCCCCACGCCAACCTGCGGGTCCAGTTAACCGTGGGCCCAGAGGGTCTCCAAGGTCATCCTCAGAAAGTCATTCTGTGGAGGGCCCTTTTCGCTATGTATTCAAGAACCAGGGCAAGCCTACTGGGAGAGGCCATTAGGTACAATTCAATCCACTAAGGTGGGCACACAGGTTCCCACCCACACGCCGCCCCCCTTCAGATGCATCTGGCGGGTCCAGGATGTCAGCAATTAGCAACTGGGCCCAATCGCGGTAATGAGATTTGTGCTCAGCGGTGAAGGAGAACGCTCCCACGGACTAATCTGGTTAATGGGGCAGTTAAAGATGTGCGCACTGAAAAATATTCCATGGGGGCCACTCAGCGCAAGTGAAACAGACTCTGCCAGCCAGGAACCGTGGTGGCTCACATAAGCATATCTTCATTTAAAAAAAAAAAATCTTTTTCAACTTCTCTTGAAATAGACGCCGCTGCCCTAGAGCTGAACTTGGACTCTGAAGGCAAATGAAGTCTCCGTCGTGTTCAGGCTGGGAAAACCCAGTAATGGTTGAGTAACTGCGGAAAGTGCTGCGTCTGTATGCCGCTTTCAGGCGGTCTGCAGGGCGTGGGGGCTGGAGGGGTCACGGCACACAGCTCTTCTCAGCCATGGCACTTTTTCTCCGGGTCGGTTTTTATTTATTTTTTTATTTTTTTAAATTGTTTTTACAATTGTTGTTTATTCCTGGCTGTGCTGGATCTTAGCTGCAGTGCAAGGGCTTCTCATTACAGTGGCTTCTCGCTACAAAGCATGGTAGAGCCCAGGCTAGTGCTGGGCTCAGTAGTTGTGGCACATGGGCTTAGTTGCTATGGTACATGGGATCTTCCCGGGCCAGGGATTGAACCTGTGTCCCCTGCATTGGCAGGCGGATTCTTATCCACTGTACCACCAGGGAAGTCCCTCCGGGTCGGTTTTTAACTGTCTGGTTTTCATCAGAGAGGCTTGTGAAGGGCACAGACGCTGGGGTCTGAGTCAGCTCCAGGACACAGGCTGTGTTTTCTTGAGCAAGCTGCTTGACCTCTGTATGTTCCAGCTTCCTCGCCAGTAACAGGGAGGTGATGACACAGGGCTTCACAGAAGGACTGTGAAGGTTACATGAATTTACACATTCAAGTGCTGACCCGTTAACGCCAGACATACGGTAAATGCTTTATGTGTGAGACATAGTATTACTGTTTCCCTTGGGGGCTCAGCTGGTAAAGAATCCGCTCACAATGTGGGAGACCTGGGTTCAATCCGGATTGGGAAGATCCCCTGGAGAAGGGAAAGGCTGCCCACTCCAGTGTTCTGGCCTGGAGAATCCCGTGGACTATATAGAGTGACTTTCACTCATAAAACAGCATCACCTCTCCTCTCCAAATCCCTTTGTGTTTCTGTAGTCGGTTTTTTGTTTTTTGTTTTTTTTTTATTTAGCTGCTCTGGGTCTTAGTTGCAGGATTTTTAGTTGTGGCGTGAGAGCTCCTCGCTATGGTGTCTGAGCTCTAGGCCCCCAACTGGGAATTGAACCAGGGCCCCCTGCGTGGGAACACTGTGTCTTAGCCACTGGACCACCAGGCAGATCCCCCACGTTGCCTTCGTAAATACCACATGCCTGAGAACCTGTGTACTGTGAAACCGTGTTGCCATACGCATTGTTAAATGTGCACTTCCCTATTTATTGCTGCTCGGTAGCTCAGGCGTGGCCGACTCTGCGAGCCCATGGACTGCAGCACGCCAGGCTTCCCCGTCCATCACTATCTCCCAGAGCCTGCTCAAACTCATGTCCATCTCGTCAGTGATGCCATCCAACCATCTCATCCTCTGTCATCCCATTTTCCTGCCCTCAATCTTTCCCAGCAACAGGGTCTTTTCCAGTGAGTCAGCTCTTTGTATCAGGTGGCCAAAGTATTGGACCTTTGGCTTCAGCAGCAGTCTTTCCGATGAATATTCACAGTTGATTTCCTTTAGGATTGACTGGCTTTATTTCCTTGCTGTCCAAGGGACTCTCAAGAGTCTTCTCCAACACCACAGTTCAAAAGCATCTATTCTTCGGCGCTCAGCCTTCTTTATGGTCCGACTCTCACATCCATACATGACTACTGGGAAAACCATAGCTCTGATTAGACAGACCTTTGTTGACAAAGTGGCCTGCTGCGGGATCAGGGTGGCAGTTCTAGGAGGCATGGCAGGCTGGCACAAGTCCTTTTGGAGGTCACCATTACCCCACCACAGTTTGGCCTCAGGCCAAACTACAGGGAGGGAGCGTAGCCCCACACATCAGCAGAAAATTGGATTAAGGATTCACTGAGCAAGGCCCTGCCCACCAGAGCAAGACCCAGTTTTCCCCACGGCCAGTCCCTCCCATCAGGAAGCCTGCACAAGCCTTTTATCCTCATCCATCAGAGGGCAGACAGAACGAAAACCACAGTCACAGAAAGCTAACCAAACTGATCACGTGGGCCCCAGCTTTGTGTAACTTAATGAAACCATGAGCCCCACGGTGCAGGGCACCCAAGACAGACGGGTCATGACGGAGAGCTCTGACAAAATGCAGTCCACTGTGGAAGGGAATGGCAAACCCCTTCAGCATCCTTGCCTTGAGACTGTATCCCTGTATCTCAAGCAAAAGCCTCCGCTTTGTACCTGAAATAACAGACCAGAGAGGTGAGGTAACTCGTCCAAGGCTGCACGGCAAGTTGGCCGTAAGGTATGAATCCGGACCCTTGTTCCGGCCCCCACTTTTGCACCTTGGAAACCGCTGACATCATCTGATTTCACCCCCAGGGGCCTCTCAGTGTCGGGGTCCTTTACACACAGGCTGCCGCAGGCACGCGTCGGACTTGCCCCTCGCTTGCTTCAAATCCACAAGACGTCTCTGTGGACGTGTGTTTTCTCTGATAATGTTTGATCGCCAGGCAATACGTTTTCTTTCCTAAGCAACAACTATATTTCCTTTTAAGGAATTCTCCAGCACTGATGAATTCTTTGGGCAACTGTCAATCAAAGCGTGTGCCTCCCCACAGCCAGGGGCTGGCCCAGGGCCCAAGGAAGGTGGCCGGACCCTCCTTGACCCTTGCAGAGTGACGCAGGGGAAGGCACTTGCAGAGCTCACTCGCAGCATAGTTTGCGGGCATGCAGAGTGTGTGTGTGTGAAGGCAGTGTGTGTGTGTGTGAGCGCGGCAGGGCAGCGGGCATGCAGTG
>CM035289.1:950694-997700 GCA_020226075.1 Hydropotes inermis
GGACAGGCAGAAGGATGGTTGGTCCCGTGGAGGTGGGAGGAGGGGTGTGCTCTAGAGGAGGAGCCTGGGGAGGAAGGGAGGAGGGCTGAGAGCGGTTCCACTGAGCCACCTCTTCAGCCCAGCACAGGGTGGGCTGGCAGCGGGAGGCTGGGAACAAGGAGTTACATCGGGGCAAGAGTCCTGTGGGCTTAGTCCCCAAGAGTGGGCCAAGGCGGGCAGCGTGCTCTGGCTGGCAGGCCTGGAGATGGACAAAGTGAGAAGCCGGGGCAGAAAAGTTCCAGGACGCGATCCTCCCCTGGGAAAGTCCGCCCCGGCCACAGCTAGGCAGTCCTGTGTTGGGGCCCCTAGGAGGGAAACCAACGCCGTTTTAAGGGCAGTCTTGACGATCGGAAGTTGGTATTCACTGTTTTCTTTCATTCCACTTGCATTTGTGCGTGAACACTGTGCCCAGCGCTGGGGTATGGTGCTAAACACTGCCACCCTCCCCTCACGTGATTAAGAGCCAGAGACAGGCAGGCAGACAGACAGACAAGGAAGCCCATGATCACAGCCAGGGCAGTGCGCACCTGGGGGTGGGGTACGAAGGACAAGGGAGAGTCGCCCCCCCTTCCCCCCACCCGTCTGCTAAGGCTGGCTCCGGAGCCCTGTTGATACCAAAGTGCACAGACGTTCAAGTCCCACATCAAAAAGGCATGACAGTGGCAAAGCATGCATTTTCCCATGTACTTTCAATCATCTCCAGGTTACTTATAACACCAAACAGAATGCAAGTGCTATGTAAATAGTTGTGAATGATGCATGGTTATAAATATAATATAAACGCTATGTAAATGGATGTAAATACAATGTAAATGTTATGTAAATAGCGATGAAAACATTGCAAATGATATGTAAATAGTTGCCAGTGTGCAGCATATTCAAGTTTTGCTTTTGGAACTTCCTGGAACTAAAAACATATATGTGTCCCATCTGTGGCTGGTTGAATCTGCAGACGCAAAACCCTGTAGATAAGGAGGGCCAACTTTAGTGGTTCCCATGAGCGATCACATGAGGGAAGCATGTCTTCAACAGTTGGAGGAAGATGCGTGAAGACCCCAGGAGAGTTCCTGTTAATAGTACATGACCTGCTGTTTATCTTTCCTTTAACTCATCTCCGCCTCCAGCTCTCACATGGATGGAAGGAGCGTGGCTGGGTCAAGGTAGGCTTTGCTCTGCTCCCCACAGCCTGACAGTGGCACCCAGGCCCCAAGGGGCATGCCCAGAACCCCTAGCTCCTGGCCGCCAAAACATGGTCCAAGGACCAGCCGCATCCTCTCCTGGGAGCCTGTTAGAAACGCAGAATACAGGGCCCCGCCCCAGACCCACAGAACCACAATCTTCGTTCTAAGAAGGTTCACAGGGGCCGCACAGGCATGTGGACCCACGAGCAGCACCAGTCTAGTAAAACCCTTAGGTGAGGCCCTGAGACACTCAACTAAGAGCAGGTTATCTGGAAGGACTGGGTCAGGAAAGCACCCACAGCGGTCACGGCAGTGTGTGGCCAGCATCCTTGCCACCTGCGGGGGCCGTGCAGAAGGGTGACGGGTGGGGCAAGGCTTGGTCCAGACAAGTGCTTGAGGGCTAAATGTAGCGGAGAGCTGCCTGCTCAGACGCATACGTCTGGTTCCATTTAAATTCCAGATGAGGAGCGGGGCGGGCTTCCCCAGCGCCTCAGTGGTAAAGGACCCGCCCGCCTGCCAATGCAGGAGGCAGGGGTTTGACCCCCGGTCCAGGAAGATCTCGCACGCCCACGGGGCGACTAAACCCACATGCCGCAGTTACTGAGCCCGTGTTCTCGAGCCCGGGAAGCGCAACTGTTAGGGGAAGCATGCTGCCTGACACCGCCCGCCCTGGCCAGGCACACAGTAACCACTTGCATGAATCATTTTATGACGGGAGGTCCTGCAAGGAACAGGGTACTAATAAGCCACCACCAACTGGACGAGTTCGGGAAAGGTCAGAAGGAGGCACCACATGTCTGGCCACCTCCCAGAATCCTTCTCTCCAGCATCCATCTTGGCTGAACAAGGTGTGCACCACCAGGAAGGACTCTGAGTCAAAATGACTGGCTAAAGACAACCGGAAACCAGTCCCATCACCATAAAACCCAAGACTGCGAGCCACATGGCAGAGTGGTCCTCCTGGGTTCCCTCACCCTCCTGCTCTCCACCCGGGCACCCTTCCCAATAAAATCTCTTGCTTATGAAAACACATAATAAAATTACAAAAAAAACTCTGATGGGGGTTTCCCTGGCGGTCCAGGGGTTAGGACCCCAGGCTTCCACTGCATGGGGCACAGGTTCTGTCCCTGGTTGGGGAACTAAGACCCTGCAAGCCGCATGGCACATTCAAATGAATGTAACATTTTCAGACAAACAATGAATCAATTTTCAGCATGACTGTGTCCCAGGTAACATTTGGGACACGGTTATGGTACAGTGTTATTCATCGCCGATCTGAAACTCACATGGAACTGGCACGCTGTGTTTCTATTTGTGTAAATCTGACAACTCTAGGCTACCAGGATCCAGTTGTTAACTCTCAGCATTTAAGAGGGCTTGAAACTATTAATGTAAGGTATGGCTCGGGCCGAGGCAGAAAAGGAAAGTCGACCTCAGCGGAAGTAGGTTACCTTTATTCAGGCAAGGAGAAGCGACTGTCGGCCTAACGACCAGGCTGAGCGCTGAGAGGGGTCAGGGAGGCTCCATATTTATAGGGAGGTTTGTGGAAGCGATAAGGGAAACGTTAATCAGGCGGGATGTGTTGGGTATTCTTTAGCTGAGATGGCATTTGTAGTCGGGCAGGGGGTGATAAGTCTTCTGGGCGGGTGTAGGGGGTGGAAGGTTTCTGGACAGGGGGTGGTAAGTCTCAGATAGATGCAATCAGCCTGGAGCATCAGGGTGGAACTAAAGTTCTGTTTTGTTTTCTCTGAAGTTAGATGATTCAGCAAGGGCCTTTGAGACTGTTGTTTTCTTTTCTAGACCCAATGACTCCTTCAATTAATACAAAGGATTCCTTAAGAACCACCAAAAGAGCAGAATGAGAGGCTTAACTTAAGGGACGTGAGTACAATTAATTGTAATATTTTTAACCCAGAAATGAATGTCGTCAAATCACCAATTTCTCCCCACAAAAGAGCAAGAACTAGAGGTGGCAGTGAAAAGTCAAAATGTTAGTCGCTCAGGTCTGTCTGACGCTTGGTGACCCCATGGACTGTAGCCTGCCAGGCTTCTCTGTCCATGGGATTCTCCAGGCCAGCATACTGGAGTGGGTTGCCATTCTCTTCTCCAGGGGATCTTCTCAACCCAGGGATGGAAATTGGGTGTCCCACATTGCAGGCAGATTCTTTACCATTTGAGCCAGAGAGGTGGCAGAGGGTTTAGTAAATAGTGTTGGAAAAATAAAGATGAATTTTAATACCTCACAATTTTATAGACCCAAAGGTGAAAGACAGGCTTTAAAAGACGCTGCAGATTGCCTTTGTTACCGAGGTGGAGAGAAGACACCTTAGATTTAAAAAGCCGCAAATCAGGGGGCCTCCCTTTGGCTCAGTGACAAAGACTCTGCCTGCCAACGCAGGGGACATGGTCTTGATCCCTGGTCCGGGAAGACCCAACATGCCGTGGGCCAAGCCCACACGCCACAGCTACCAGTCGGAGCTCTAGAGCCTGGGGGCCGCCACCACGGAAGCCCGCAAGCCCAGAGCCTGCTCTGCGCAAGAAGGGGCGCCCTGCGATGAGAGGCCCGCACGCCTCACCCAAGAGGAGCCCCAGCTACTCGCAGCTGGAGAGGTGCCCGAGCAGAAACGGAGACCCAGCCCAGGCAGACAAACACGCACACACATGCACAGGCCACAAGACGGAAAAAGGAAAAAACAAAACAGAACAGGAATCTGATTACGTCAAAATTCAGGATTTCCTTTCAACAAAGGATGCCAAGGATAAATAGGGAAAGACACGGAAAAGGTGGGGCTGTTTACCAAAGACAAATCAGGGGCTCATCTGCCAAAGGTACAAGGAACTCCTGAAAATCAGCAAGAAAAAGTCAACTGACCCCAAAGGGAAAAAAATGGGCCGAGAATATAGACGGGGAGTTTGTAACAGAAAGTGTACTGAAGAGATACTCAGCGATCAGAGAAACACACCATCAAACAGTACTGACACTCCGCTCTGTACAAGCCGGTGTGAGCCTGCGGGGGCGACGCGGGAAGGCTGCGGTCGGAGGGGTGTGGAGAGCTGCCCCCGGCTGGGGCAGTGGACGGCCTTGCAGGCCTGGCCAGCGCCTCCTGTCCCGTTCCCACACAGCTCCAGAGGGGACAGCACAGTCCTTTGGGGGCAGTGTGGCTGCACCCTGAAAAGTCATCGGCAAAGCAATGGCCAGACACCCCCAAAGGAACCGGTGCGCCTGCTGGGCGCCTCGTGCCCAAACAGAAGACAGAGCAAACCCGTCACGCGCTCCCGTCCATGGGCACTCACAAACACAGGCAGCCCGAACACGGAGCAGTCACGAGCCGCAAACAGGAGAGCAAAGGTGCATCTGCTCGGAAGGAGGACAGAGACAGGGATGTGGAGATGCAGAAAATGGTAAGTGAGAAAAACAACCGAAATAAAGAGCAAGCAATCAGATAAAGAAGAAACATGTAATTGAAAGAGGACCGAACCGTGCGTGCCAAATAGCCTGACATGAGGGGGAGTCCCAGCCCCCCCGGCTAGGGAAGGTCAGAAGCAAACATGTAAATAAGGGACAACGGGGCGTCTGCAGGCACCGTCCTTGCCCCTTTGGGGCTCACTCCACAGTCTCCGCGTCTCTGAACCACAGGAGCCCGGGGCCACCAGGTCATTTCCGACTACGGGCTGCAGGCGGACGCCCTGCTCCCCGGGGGGGAGAGAGGGGGCGCTATCCTCGGCTTCCTGGGGAAATGCCGTCCCTTGCAGGGGGTAAACCCGCTGCTGAGCCGGCCCCACGGTCTGACTCACTCATCTGGGCTGCTCACACTCTGGGTCTTGACCAGATGGCTCCCACGACACCCCACCTCTGACCTCCTTCACAACCTTGGATGGGGACGGAGTGTCAGCCCCTCTACTTGATGACACTCCTTAGGTGGCTCTCAGGGTGTCCACAGGTGGAAAACAGTGTTTTTTGTGGGTTTTGGTTTTTTTTTTTTTTTTTTACTATAAGACAGGCTTGAAAATTAGCACATAGTGCCATTGCTTAGCCAAAGAAGACTTGGTGAGATTGTATCTGCTTTGCTCATGTAATTCAAATTATGAATCAATAATGTGGACTAGAATTTTATTATAACCACTAGTCTGCTCTAAAGCAAAGGAACAAAAGTTAAAATCGGCACACAGAAATCAACGGCCTTAAAAATATAACCCAGAGGGCACCAGGAAGACAAAACCCCTTGTATGATAAAAAACAAAGAAGATATTTGGGGATAAACTTAATAATAAGTATGCAAAACCTACATTAAACACCTTTGAAAGACACAGTAAATATTTGGAAACAAATGCAAAGACATTCTTGCCTCTTAGAATGACATCATCATACAGCTGCCAGTTTTCCTTAAATCAATTTATTAAGTTTAAACAATCCCAGTAAAAATAGCAACAAGCTTCCCTGTGAAGTTAGATTATTAATAAGTTATCAGCCAGAGACGTGTTAATGTATCTCCTGTTACCTGCATGTTATGGACGGGAGTGTTTCAAAACTCGCTTAGGTAACAAATCACCAGTCACAGGCATTAGTTTCTGCAAAAAACCCCCAGTCAATAATGTGCTAATACTAAAGCTCTTGGGAAGATCCCCTGGAGAAGGAAATGGCAACCCACTCCAGTATTCTTGCCTGGAAAATCCCATGGACAGAGGAGCCTGGTAGGCTATACTCCATGGGGTCGCAAAGAGCCAGACACAACTGAGCAACTTCACTGCAAAGCTCTTAAGCTTAAAAATGCAAGAATCGAATTTAATATCTGAGAGGCAAGAAGGCTTGGCCAGACACTGAAGCCACGTTTTCAGACAGCACGGTACTGGCATGGAAACGCCGGAAAGTCCAAAAATAGCCCCAGGCAGAGAAAGGAATTTGGCATTTGATAAAGGTGGCATCTCAAGGCACTGGGGCAAGATGGACTTGATAACAAACAAGAGATTAGTTATCTGAGGAAAAAATAGCTTCAGGTCTACAGTTCACACCTTACATGAGAACAAATTCCAAATGGGTCAGGGATCCAGGTGTTAAAAAAAAGAGCCACTGGAAAACTAGGATCAGATCCTGAGGTCCCCAGAGGCTGAGATTTCAACTCCTCGGCATGGGAACTGAAGGCAGAGGGTCCCCGTGAGAACACGTATGTGCGCTGTACTTTCGGACCACCGAGTTCGCCCACTGCGGAGCTGTGAGGCATGGGGGGTCTTACAGACACATTTGTGCAGAGGTCGCCTGCACTCCAGCCCTCGGTGCCCGCCAAACACTTCCCGGACACCCCTGCACCTGAAGCAGACCATGAGGACCAAGGTCAAGCTGTCGGAGAGAACACGTGGCTTTCTGTCTAAGTGAAAACGCCCCTGAGCTTGTTCGGAAATTAGCCGTCATCACCGCAGCCCCCACGGGGTGCTGAGCTGGAGAAACACGGCCACGTCAGACCTGGGAACTTGTGGTCTGGGTAGGAAGGGGGCCCCCAGTCAGGCCAGGCTATTATGGGGGTAGTAACATTTAGAACTTCTCTAACGGGGTCCAAAGGAGCCGTTTTCACAAAGCCAGCAGTCCCACACCTGTTGTAATGGGAACAGGGGAGTGCATGGCCCAGTGATATCTTAAATCACTTTCTGAGAGCGACAAGCTTAACTTGGCTGACTCCCCGAGGGTGGATCACAGCTGGCCTCCAACCCCAGAGAAGGAGCCTCTGGGCCTGCCGAGGAGGGGCTGGGAAAGGGGAGGGTATCTATACATACCAGGGGGCAGGGGGCTCTGGAGGGGGCTTCCCAGGTGGCACTAGTGGTAAAGAACCCGCCTGCCAATGCAGGAGACCTGAGAGACGCAGGTTTGATCCCCAGGTCGGGAAGATCCCCTGGAGGAGGGCATAGCACCCCACTCCTGTATTCTTGCCTGGAGAATCCCGTGGACAGAGGAGCCTGGCGGGGTGCAGTCCCTGGGGTCGCAAGGAGTTGGACACGACTGAAGCGACGGCAGGCCGCAAGGAGAGCGAACGGTCAGCCTCGTGGGGACGCACGGTCCAGCCCCCAGGGCCTCTGACGCCTCTGCGTGTTCAGAGCGTGGGGCTCGACCTAACCCCCAGGATGGAGCAGGGCTGGCTCCTTCCATTCAGGGGAAGGAAACCCCCTCCAAACGTCCGGTCCTAGAGAAAGGCTGCCGTGCCCCCACAACCCTTGAAAAGCATGGCCATGAGACGCGTGGAACACGTGTATTCAAAGGGCGCGCCGGCGACTTGTGACTCCCGCAGGGGCAGAATGCCTTCCCACAGGGGCGCTGGCACCTGACCCCTCGGGCCCTGGACGCGGTGCGCCCACGTCCAGGCACGGAGGAGCCACGGCACTGGCCCTACATACCCGGGGACGCGGACAGCAAGACACGCTGACGGCTGCATTTGAGGGTTGACAGCCGGACGGCGCCCTTGACATGGCAGAGGAAGCAGGACCTGCAGAAACAAGCTCGTCGCCTGGCCCGCGAGGCTCCGCGGTGCCCGGCCCCAGCCCGACAGCGCGGAGTCCACCCCCTCACATCCCGCACCGTGAACACGTCCCGCGCCCGCCTCAGGGCGACTGCTGCACCAGACCCCCGTGTGCAGCCTCACGAGGACTGACCCCCGCCCCCCGGTCCGCCCGGGCGTCAGCTCCAGGCAGCACCCCACCAAGCAGCCCCTCTCCCCTCTCGCCTGGCTGCTCTCCGTTTCCCTCACGACTCCCTCGATATTCTGAGCCCTTCCGAATGGCTCATGAGACTCGATACCGAAGCTACGCTGTTTATAAATGAACTCAGCACATGTTATATCTGTTTCTTCCCTGGTTTACTGTCACTGATGCTACTGTCCAGCATGGCAGCCACGAGCCACGCTTCGGGAACAGTCAGCCTGAACCGAGGAGTTCTGCGAGTGTGAACCCTCAGTACTCACTGGAAGGACTGATGCTGACGCTCCAATACTTCGGCCACTACGTGCAAAGCACTGACTCATTGGCAAAGACCGTGATGCTGGAAAGACTGAAGGCAGGAGGAGGAGGGGACGCCAGAGGACGGAGGGCACCACCGACGCGATGGACGTGAATCTGAGCAAACTCCGGGAGACGGTGAAGGGCAGGGAGGCCTGGTGTGCTGCGGTCCATGGGCTCACAGAGAGCTGGACACGACCGAGGGGCTAAACAACGGAGGTCAATGCACTGGATCTTGAAGACTGAGCATCAAGAGAAAGCAAAGGCTCTCACTGGTCATTTTCATGTTGATTACACGCTGAAACAATACCGTGTGGATTCACTCAAGATACCGGGTTACCCACAATGCAGTACTGAAATTAATTTCACTTACTTCTTTTAATGACACTTTGCCGATGTGTCTATGAGACATTTTAACTTCCACACATGGTTTGCCTTTGTGATTTTCGCCACGCTTCCGTGTAGGATGAACACCCCAGGAGACCACGGACTCTGTCTTGTCCGGGCGTCTAGCAGGGCTCCTGGCACACAGGTCAGGCAGGGCAGCCAGCAGTGAGCCGGACCCTGTGGTCACTGCATCCGACCCCTCTGCCCTCAGCATCTCTCGCAATGCCTGGCCCCGGACGTCACACAGGACGGAACACCCTCCACGTCCGCTTAACGGAGCTCCGTCCTGATTTGCTCCCTTCTCGGTTAGGTCTTAAAACGTGTTTTTAAAACACCACCTTCTGAAGAGAGCCTTCACTCTTTTCCAGAAGAGGTACTGCATTTTGAAGAGCCCGTCTTATGCATAAATTAATCTAATTACCCTGAAAGAACACCTGGAAGAAAGGGAAAGCAAAACAGACAAATGCGTCACCCTCGGGAGATGTGGGGGAACGGCTTCGAGAACCGGCGGTCAGGGAGGTGCGGACGTCCGAGCAGAAAAGGCCTGCCCTCAGCAGTGAGGCCAGGAGGGGAGAAGCGCTGAGGGCCAGCCTCCCTGGCCCCGGGCAGGTGGATCCCGCACAGGGCAGCTGCCCGGGCAGCAAAGACAACCACGCAAGGAGAGACGCGACCTGCTCAAGCCACACGCAGAATCACTGAGCACTTCCTACGCGCCAGCACGGGGCCACTGCCAGAATCAGACACATAGGGGCTCCCGCTGGAGCCTATATTCTGTGTGACGGGGGCAGAAAACGAACAAACCAGCATGCAAATATATGTGCGCTCAATGTGCTTCATTACTGCACACGCAGAGAACAGAAGCCACGCTCTCAACTCAGTTTCAAAATCCCACAGTGTAATGCACAAAGCTGGGCAGTAGCAGGGTTTCAGAGGAATTCCGGCTGAGCTGTTTCAAATTCTAAAAGATGCTGCTGCTAAAGTGCTGCACTCAATGTGTCAGCAAGTTTGGAAAACTCAGCAGTGGCCACAGGACTGGCAAAGGTCGGTTTGCACTCCAATCCCAAAGAAGGGCCATGCCGAAGAATGTTCAGACTACCGTACAATTGCACTCATCTCACATGCTAGCAAAGTAATGCTCAAAATTCTCCAAGCCAGGCTTCAATAGTACATGAACCAAGAACTTCCAGATGTACGAACTGGATTTAGAAAAGGCAGAGGAACCAGAGATTAAATTGACAACATCCAATGGATCACAGAAAACTCAAGAGAGTTCCAGAAAAACGCCTACTTCCACTTCATTGACTATGCCAAAGCTTTTGACTGTGTGGATCACAACAAACGGTAGAAAATTCTTAAAAACATGGGAACACCAGAACACCTTACCTGTCTTCTGAGAAATCTGTATGCAGATCAAGAAGCAACAGTTAAAACTGGACATGGAACAACAGACTGGTTCCAAATAGGAAAAGGGGTACCTCAAGGCTGCATATTGTCAGCCTGCTTATTTAACCTATACACAGAGTACATCATGCAAATTGCCAGACAAGCTGGAATCAAGATTGCTGGGAGAAATATCAATAATCTCAGATATGCAGATAACACCACCCTTATGGAAGAAAGTGAAGAAGAAGTAAAGAGCTTCTTGATGAAAGCGAAAGAGAAGAGTGAAAAAGCTGGCCTAAAATTCAACATTCAAAAAACTAAGGTCATGGGATCTAGTTCCACCACTTCAGGGCAACTAGATGGAGAAACAATGAAAACAGTGACAGACTTTATTTTCTTGAACTCAAAAATCACTGCAGATGGTGATTGCAGCCATGAAATGAAAAGATGCTTGCTCCTTGGAAGAATAGCTATGACAAACATAGACAACATATTAAAAACCAATGACATTACTTTGTCAACAAAGGTCCGTCTAGTCAAAGCTATGTTTTTCCAGTGGTCATGTTATGGATGTAAGAGCTGGATCATAAAAAAAAAAGCTGAGCACCAAAGAATTGATGCTTTTGAATTGTGGTGTTGGAGAAGACTCTTGAGAGTCCCCTGGACTGCAGGGAGATCCAACCAGTCCCTCCTAAAGGAGATCAGTCCTGGGTGTTCATTGGAAGGACTGATGCTGAAGCTGAAACTCCAATACATTGGCCACCTGATTCGAAGAACTGACTCACTGGAATAGAACCTGAGGCTGGGAAAGATTGAAGGCAGGAGGAGAAGGGGAGGTCGGAGGATGAGCTTGTTGGATGGCATCACCAGCTCCATGGAGATGAGTTTGGGTGGACTCTGGGAGATGGTGATGGGCAGGGAGGCCTGGCGTGCTGCAGTCCATGGGGTCACCAAGAGTTGGGCACGACTGAGCGACTGAACTGAACTGAACTGAACTGATTGTTTCAGAGTATAATTTTAAGTAATGCAAACAGCCAACTCATTGGAAAAGACCCTGGTGCTAGGAAACACTGAAGGCAGGAGGAGAAGAGGGCAGCAGAAGATGACATGGTTGGATGGCATCACTGACTCAACAAACATGAACTTGGGCAAACTCCAAGAGATGGTGAGGGCCAGGGAGGCCTGGCGTGCTGCAGTCCATGGGTTCACGAACCGTTATAAATGACTTGGGAACTGAACAAGAGCAAAGCATTTTACGACTTCACAAACTGAGGACACTTAAGGCAAATCTCTGCAGAAATAAAAGCCAGGCAAGATTTCAGAACACTGTGGGGAGAATTCATCGCTGGCTGAGTGTCACTCAGAGAGGACAGCTCCAAGACTGCCACACGTGGGGCACCCTGAAGCCCAGAAAACGCTAACGCGGCATTTCCAGAGAGGGAAAAGTCGTCTGAACACCAGTATTAGCGTCAGCACACGAGCAGCACCAGACGCGCCTGCAGACTGGTCAGTGTGGCTGTGACATTCGGCACGGGGTGAAAGGCCGAGCACGGCACCCGCTGGCACGGAGCTCGCTCGCCTGAAAAAACCCTGAACTCTGCTGCGTTCGGGGCAGAAAAAAGCTCTGAGCCCGCCCCAGCACCTTCTGGAAACTGCTGGCACTGCAGTCCAGAAAGCCCAGCTCTGAGCTGAAAAGAGGCAGGGTGCTGATTTAACATTCTGCAGCCACGCCAGCCCCAGGGCGGGGAGCCCGTCTGCAGAGTTGCTCAGCAAAGAGGCCTGATGAATCTGGGATGTCGGCTTTCAGGCAGCGTGTGTTCGGGCCCTGGTTTATGAATTATGTACTGAAGCTCAATGAATTTCTGTAGGAGGGATGGGTGTGCTATTCACAGGCGATGTCTTAGTCAGAAAGGAAGCAAGTCTTTTAAGATGAGGATTTATGGGCCTATATGTAATTACCTCATCTGAGTTCATTCATCCTTTCACCAAAGATCTTGAAGTGCCTCTTGCAAATATGGTTTTGGGGACACAGAAATGAATAAAATATGGCCCCTGACTTCAAGGAAACCGCAGTCTAGGTTCAAGAGATCCACGTGTGAGCAGATAATTAGGGTTCCGTGAGGTGAGTGCGACAGAGATTTGAACACTTCCCTGTGGGCTTGAAGAAGAGGGATGATGACGCGTGCCCGGAGGGAGACGGGGTCTGGGGGCTCGAGTGGAGCATCGTAGGCTGAGGAGGAGTGAGCCAGGTGGATGAGAGCTGAAGGAGCAGCATGAACACAGTGCAAAAGCAAAAGCCTGCGTGTGGAAGCCTGAGGGTCCTCAGAGGCCTGCGGTGCACCGAGTGAGGAAGGCGGTGAGGGGAAGCTGACTGCGGCCTGGGGGTCACTTTGGACAGGGGTTCAGCTGTCGTCATAAAGATGTCCCTAAAGGACAGCGGCTTTAAAAATAAATTCTTTTCTTAATAGGACTTTCTGGCAGTCCAGTGGTTAAGAATCTGCCTGCCAATGCAGGGGACACAGGTTCAATCCCTGGTCTGGGAAGAGTCCACGTGTAGAGAGAGAGACTTAGCCTGTGCCCCACAGCTCCTGAGGCCCGTGGGCCCCAGGGAGCGCATCCCAGAAGAAGCGGAGCCGCCACCCCGAGAAGCCCTCGCGCCCCAGCTAGACAAGAGTCCCTGCTCACAGCCAGAGACGGCCCGCACACAGCAGCGAAGACCCAGGACCGCTGAGGATAAACAAAGTCACACATTTTAAAATCGAATGAAGATTTTGTTCAAGGAAAGTCTGAGGACCTGTCACACGGGGAGTTGACTGAATGCACTGTGGTCCAGAAGAACACTGGAGAAACGCAAGATCAGCAGAATAAAGTATGCGCTTCAGTTAGTAGAACATCGTTCAAACCTTGTAATAAACATGCCATTTCTAGCGTGAGGTGTTCAGTGAGAGCGCACACAGTGCGAGCATACGGGAACTCCCCGAACTTCCCTCCCAAAGTTTCTGTAAGTCGAAATCTTTCTAACGCGAAAACTTAATGAAATCAATCAGCCAAGCAAAATTTCTCTCTGGCATAGGAAGATGAGCACAAGAGCCCCAGGGCGGGCAGAGCGTCTTCTCCGTCAGAGGCCCCGGTTCCTTCCAACCTGGCGCCTGCCACGCGGGGTCTGGCCCTCGTCCACACGGCCCAGCAAGGCTCACCCGCACCCCTGCACCCCGCCTTCCCCAAGGCGGAAATGACGGCTCCATGCAGGCCCTATCCACCCCCACGGCTCGGACGTTCACAGCACATCCTAAATTCACCCCTATCGCTTTTATATCCCCACATTCTACATTCTGGCTGGAAGGGGGAAGAAGACAAACCACTTCCCTCTTGGGGCAGCTTGGAAACTGCACTGGGCGCTCACAAGGAGAACCCCGCGGAAGCCAGGGAAATGCGGTCCTTGCTCTGGGCGGCCGCGGGCCAGGTTAACTGTGGGACATCTGTTTCCAGGGGAACCAGTGGGGGAACGGAGCCTGCCCGGGCCCGTCAGCAGGTTCTGCTTTGCAGGCGGTACCAGCGATCTCTGCGGTAAGCTGCCCGGAGAAACAGATGCAACAGCCTTGCATTTTCTGCTTGATTTATTCCAACACACTGGCTCAGTCGTGATCTTTCCGGTCCTCAAAACTAGAACTGTCAGGATGTGAGCAGTAATTCAGCACTAGAGAGTAAAGAGTGAGTCTTGACCCACATACGCGTGCTGAGGAGGCATGGATTCAGACACTGTTTCCGAGCACACGCTGAACCGCGGGTGTGCATCATGGCCCGGGTTTACGGGAACGAGTCAAGAGCGCGAGTCCCCATCCTAAGGACACAGGGCAGGGAAGTGAGGCGGAAGTCAGCTTTCACGTCTTGGGTCAGAATCCCAGTGTATCACTCGAGGTGCTGCTTGGGACAAATCATGCACCTTTCTTGGCCTCAACCACCTCATCTGCAAAATGGGGCCAGTGACGACTCTCTTTGGCCAAACTGAATGAGGTATTATACGACCCCCAGAGGCAGCTCGATGAACAGCTACTTCCTTCTAACTCAGGGCATCATCTGTGTGCAGAGCGCGGGGATAGACAGCAAACCCTGCGAGCGCCTGTGTCTTGGTCTTCTGAAATAAAAGGCTGGCTCGAGAGTTAATGATTTGGAAATGAGAAGATGTAGAAATAAAGAATAAAGCTATGACAAACTTAAACAGGGGATTAAAAAGCAGAGACATCACTTTGCCAGCAAAGGTCTGTCATATGCTTTTTCCAGTATGGTTGTGGGAGTTGGACCATAAAAAAGGCTGAGTGTTGAAGAATTGATACTTTTGCACTGTGGTGTTGGAGAAGACTCTTGAGAGTCCCTCGACAGCAAGCAGATCAAACCAGTCCATCCTAAAGGAAGTCAAGCCTGAATATTCATTGGAAGGACTGATGCTGAAGCTGAGGCTGTGATAATTTGGCCGCGTGATTCAGAGAGCCGACTCATTGGAAAGGACCCTGATGCTGGGAAAGACTGAAGGCGGGAGGAGAAGCAGACAGCGGAGGATGAGATGGTTGGATGGCATCACTGACTCCACGGACGTGAGTTTGACCAAGCTCTGGGAGACGTGGAGGACAGAGGAGCCTGGTGTGCTGCAACCCACAGGGCCGCAAAGAGTCAGACACAACTTAGTGACGTAACAACAACAATAAAGAAAAACAGCTGTTGGGCTGAGAGACTGGTAACAGTTTAGACCGTAATTCCGCCTTATAGCAGAATCATCGAACTCCTGCTGCCTAAAAGACACAGACAAAGCCCGACCCATGTTCCTAAGCTGGGTTTCAGGGAGCAGCGCCCCCTCCAGATGAAAGCCGCTGATGGCAAGTATGCAGACCCCAGACGCTGAGACCAGAAAGTTAAGATGCTCAGAATTTCACCATGATGACAACCAATCCAAGAACTGTCCACAAGCTGACAACACCCTGCTCCTTGAACCCCGTGAAACTCCTTGCTACCCCTGCAGGGTGGGACCCACAGTCCTAGGGCACGAGCCCACGGTGGCCCCCTGTGCCTGGCAAGGCAATAACGCCCCTCTTTGCTGTTTCACCCAAACTCTGTCTCTGCGCTCCTATGCGGCACCGGAAACCACACTCCAAGAAAGGCTTTAAAACCCGGTTTCTTATAGAGTCAAGGACACGTTTCCAGTGATGCGTTAGCCCAGTGATCAATCCTAACAGACACAACAAAGGGACAGGGTGACATCACATCCTTCTGCGGCTCACGGGGGACAGCATCGTCACCTCTACCATGTTCCTTCCAGAAACCCGCCACCTGAGGTTCATCACAAAGAAATGCAGACAAACCTAGATCGAGGAATATTTGAGAAAGCCACTGGCCCGTGCGCAAAAGTACCAGTGTTACCGAGCACATAGCAGTGTGCCCACTGAGGCGAGGGGATTATTGCTGCTTAAAGGGGGTGGAGAAGTGAAACGATGAAGACAAACGTCTGAATAAACCTTAATAAACAAATCACAAAACCCTGTAAAAGGTACTGTTAGAGCAATTGGGGAAAATTGAACATAAACTACGTAATAAGCAGTAATGCGTCTCAATGTAGAATTCGTTGACCAAGAGACTGTTGTGTTGCTTAAGTAGGGGAATGCCCTTTCTCTTAGGAAATAAATGTAGATTTATTTAGAGATGCAGTATCATGGTGACTGAAATCTACTTTCAAGTGATTTTTAAAATGTGAGTGTGGGTCTGTAAGTATATGTGGAGAAAGACAGAAAATGTAAGACAAAACCTGTCAAAATGTTAGCAGTCAGAGAGTTGGGACAGGCTATATAATTTTTCACTCTGCTATTCTTTTAACGTGGGTGGCTTTGAAAATTTTCAAGTAAAAGTTGAAGAAGAAAAATAAGATGCTGTGAAGGAAACAAACCTGAATCATACAGAAAAAGAGAAATTCTGATTCTACTGACCTATTGCTTCTACCAGGGACAACATAAAAAGTAATAAAATATTTACATTTAAAAAGAAAGCAAGTTGTGTCAGTCCATTAGGCCCGCCATAACAGAGTAACTACAGGCCCGGTGGCTGAGAAGCAACAGAAATCTTTCTCACACCTCTGGAGGCTGCGAGGTTGGGGTCAGGAGAGGGAGCGCCCTTTTCTGGGTTGCAGACGCTAAGGTCCTGTGCTGTGAGAGGTGGAAAGAGCACAGACTGGCCTCGGGGGGTTTCCCCTGGGGCACTGACCCCATCCACGGGGCCCCACCCTCATCAGCTAATCGCCTCCTAAAGGCCCCACCTCCTAGTCCCGTCGCCCCGGCAGTTAGGTTCTAACACACGGAGCTGGGGAGACACAGGCATTCAGCCCCTAACACTTGGGTCCCTGGCGCAGGGCAGGCCCAGCACGGCCAGCGGACAGTGGGCGAAGTCGGATGGACAGGAGGGCTTCTCCCCACCCTCCGGGCTTCACCAGGTTGCCACTGATAACCATGCATGAAATCATGTCACCAGCTGGGGCAGGAAAGGGGATGACTGTCTTGTAAAATATATTCATACAGACATGAATTCCGCGCAAGATCAAAACCCATCAAGTGGCAGCTGATGCATTAAGCCTGAGGACAGAAGCTCATTAACAAGCCGGGGATTCGGGCTGCGGGGGGGATGGGGTAGAACCGAGGAATGCAAAGGCGTCTGGGGACGTTTGGAATCCCTCCCCCCATTTTCCCAGGCGTTTGTAGAAGTGGTTTGCTCTCAAGCAGCGGGAAGGTGGAGCAACTCAATTTCATTAGAGCAGGACTTGCCGCCTCGGTGGGTCAGAGCCACGGCTGAAAGGGGGCCGCCTCTCTCGGCAGCAGGGAACGTGGCCTGGAGGACCTGGAAGGGGACCGGGTTGCGGATGTGCGTCAGGACAAACGAGCTTACGAGACAGAAGGGGACTCACGGACTAGAGACTGGACGTGGGTTGGCGGGGCCTGGGCTGGGGAGGGAGAGCTGGGGAGCCTGGGATGGACGTGAGCACTCGGCTGCATTTGAAATGGACAGCCTGCAAGGACCTGCTGTATACTACACGGATCTCTGCTCGCGTCACGTGGCGGCTGGGACGGGAAGGGGGCTGGGGGGACCGTGGGCACGTGTGCATGTATGGCTGAGTCCCTTCATTGTTCACCTGAAACTACCACAACATCATTAACTGGTTATATCCCAACACAAAATAGGGCCTCCCTGCTGGCTCAGAGGTTGAAGCGTCTGCCTGCAATGCGGGAGACCTGGGTTCGATCCCTGGGTCAGGAAGATCCCCTGGAGAAGGAAATGTCAACCCACTCCAGTATTCTTGCCTGGAGAATCCCATGGACGGAGGAGCTTGGTGGGCTACAGTCCATGGGGTCGCAAAGAGTCGGCCACAACCGAGCGACTTCACTTTCACTTTCAACACAAAATAAACTTTTAAAAAAAGAATGTGTATCAGGAGAAAACAGGCATTTTCTGGAGTGCAGTAGGTATCCAACAGTCTTTACATTAAAAAGAGTTTAGAAACTCCCAGAATGGAACACACATCTTAAGGGCACTGTGGGGGCACAGTTTGCCCAGTTAACTTGGAGAATCCCCGACACACAGCTGGCTCCCAAGCCAGGAGGACCCCCATCATACACATTCACTGCGTTGGCGATCATCTTTGCCCTCTTTGCCCTCCTGTCTCCAGCCTGTGTCTGGCATGGACACCGCATGTTCCCGTTTTCAAATAGCAGATTCAGCATAAACAACGGACGGCACAGTGATCTCACAGAAGAAGAGAGGGAGCTTGAGTCACTTCAGATCTGTTAATTCTTTTTTTTAAATTTCTGTTGATTTATGTGATGACTTGGGGTTTCTACTTTTGTTGAAAATTTAAAACCGTGAAATCGAATGTGAATGCAGGATAGATCCCCCTCTTGAAAATTAGCGTGATTAAAATTGTAACCATTGCCTGTCCCTCTCCAGACCTGTGTGTACATCTGCGTGTTTTTATTCACTCGCATGATCGTATGTACAAAGCTCAATGGAAGAGGATCAATCCGTCTCCTCTAGACATTCTCCTTCTTCATTATTATTATTTCATGATTATTATTGTAAAGAATTTTGTTGTGTAAGAGACAAGACGTTTAACCAAGTGGCCTCTTGGGGTGCCTGGTGGACGTAGCAGAGTGAGCCCACACATCTCTTTCGCCCCCAAAACCCTTTCAGATAAACACAAGGGTTGCTTTAAAGACATAATCTGCCCTCCGCGGCGGCGGCAGGGGAGGGGAGTGCACGGCGGGGTTGGCAGCTGGGCCACCAACCAGGCTCGCCCCTCAGAGCCCTGAGCACGCAGGCTGAGAGGCACCAGGCGCCCCTAGAGCTTGGGGCGCCTTGAGGACCCCGTCCCTCTCTGCACCACCGGAGACTGCCCCTCTGCCAGCCTAGCGGAAGGTGAGAGATTTATTCAGGCGGATGTGAAAGTGAGTCTCTGAGCTGGGGGACTCGAGGCACAGTTGAGGTCAGTGTTGTGACACTGAAAAAGCGAGAAGATATGTGTGTTCTGGATGGTGGAAACCTCAGGCCTCTGCCCAACTCAGTCTCCAGAAGTCTTCCCCTTGAGGCAGGAGACTGGAGCATTTTTCCGGATGGAATTTGAGGAATTGCATCAGAACGTCTCAACTAAATGAGCCAGCCACACCACCCTGCACCAAAGTTCAAACTCGCCCCCTCGGTTTCCGGTCGACATTCAGGGTCCCATTCTTGAATATTAAGAGACCAAGGGTCAGCAGACATCAGAGGAAAGGTTCTGACCAGAAGGATGGGGACCAACATGAAGATGGGCCAAGACGGAAGCAGAAGAGCGACTTGGAGAAAACAGGGATTTTGCAAGAGAAGAAAGCTTAGAAAAAGATTATTCATAGCCTCAAAAAGATGACATTGCGATCATGAAACAGACAGGCTGCAATAAGAATTAGCATTCAGAGAACAAAAAAATGATTTTGGTAATTAAGATCGTGACAGTGGAAATGGGAAGCTCAGTAGAAGGTTTAGAAGGTGAGAGTAAGACAGAAATTTGACAATAAGATAAAGAGGTGGAAAATAAAGGAGAAAAATTAAGAAAATTTAAAGGACTGGTCCACGAAGTTCAGGATTCAAGTAAGAAGAGTTTCAGAGAAAAAAGAATTAAATAAAGGGTGGGTGGGGACAGATAGGGGAGGGCGGTCTAAAAACCTCCCCAGAAGATGGGTTGCCCTGTTGCAAAGACCCACCAAGGGCTCACCAGGACACACAGTCTCGAACCCTCAAGACACTGGAGACAGAAAAGACGCCGCAAGCTCTCAGACCGAGAAGAAAAGACCAAGAGTCAGACGGGTAGGCTGGCCTTGTATTCGTTTCTCATCACTGCTGTAAACAATAACCACAAATTTAACAGCGAACAACAGCACACATTTAGCATTTGTGATCGGAAATCCCACATGGATCTTACAGGGCTGAAGTCAAGGTGTGGGCTCAGCTGTCTCTTTTTTGGAGACTCTGAGGGACAGTTTGTTTCTTTGCCTTTTCCATCTTCTGGGGATCACCACGCTCATCCCCTCTAGCTTCAAAGCCAGCATGTTCCCGTCTCTCTTTTCCCCTTCCCCTGCCACTCACCGCCCAACTCCACTTGCATTCTCACAGCTCCTGCAAATCTGACGCTACTGCCTCCCTCTTATAAGGACCCCTGTGATTCCATTAGCCCACAGGGAGAGCCCCCTATTCCAACATCCTTAATATAGTCCCACCCTTTTGTAGGTGAAACAGCACATTCACAGGCTCCAGGATTACGACCGTGCGTCTCTGAGGGCAGAGGCATTAGTCGGTGCCCCAGCCGGCAGTGGATGTCTAAAGAGCAGCCCTGGAACGCAGCTGGCAGCCGGCACCCCACTCCACTTGGCACAGAAATCACTGTCTGCCTGGAAGCTTTCTCTCCTCCACCAAACTATCAATCAAGTGGGAGGAGTAAAATGAAGACGTTTTCCAAAGTAAACTCTCAAAAGATTCAAAAGATTCACGTCCCACACATCCTCTCTCCAGAAACTCCTGGAGGATGTTCTCAAACAAATGGCTCAACCAAGAATGAGAAGGCGGTGGGCTTACAGGAAGCTGTAGGTGGGAGGGCAGGGCGGGGCCGTGCTGATTCGAGGGGTTCGGAAAGGCCCAGAAATGCTCCCTGGGGAAGCTGAACCGACTCTGTCTGATGCCTGTGACCTTACTGTGCGTGTGTACGGATAATGGGTAAACAGCAGGCGACTGAGTTATCCGTACGCTCATGGAAAGCCAGGCATGAATATAAAAACAACGATTTACCGCAAGGAAAACAAAAGTTGTGCAGAAAAAGAAAACTGAATCATCGACTACTACTTTGGCAGTTTCATAGATGCAAACAATATTTCCCAGCCCTGGAAATGTGAATATTAATCATCTGTTTTGCCAAAACCAACCTAAAACAACCATGGGGGCGGTGAGTGAGCAGGGCTGGAGTGGGAACCAGGGCTAGCCTCAAGTCTGAGTGACGATCAGAGATTTGGAGAAAAACTGAAAAAACAGGAAGGAGTAATGTGAGAATGCTGTTTAGGGGCCTGGAGGCACAAGCCAAAACAGGCAACTAGAAGAGGGAATTGTTGCTGTTGTTTAGTCGCTAAGTCCTGTCTGACTCTTTGCAACCCCAGGGACTGTAGCTCTCCAGGCCCCTCTGTCCATGGAATTCTCCAGGCAAGAATATTAGATGAACTGCCATTTCCTTCTCTAGGGTATCTGTCCAACCCAGGTCTCCTGCACTGGCAGGCAAATTCCTTACCACTGAGCCACCGGGGAAGCCAGAAGTGAAGGTGGAGAGAAATGTGGGTGAGAAAGAGAAACGGGGACTGCCGGGTAAGGGCCAGCAAACCTCTTCTGCAAAGAGCCAGCCGTACAGGTCTCCTCTGGATTCATTTTCTGGCCAAGTAACGAAGTCCCAAATGCAGTGACTCAACAGCATTTCTTAGCCCTCGGCTCTGTGGGTCAGAACTTGGCGCAGGTTGGCTGAACTCTCTGCCTGCTGCTCACGTGCAGAAATCAAGGTGCCGGGGACTCCTCGTACCTGGAGACGCTGGCAGCTTCTGGGTCCTGGCACTTGTCGGAGCGAGGACCCCTCTTCTGCTCAGTGGCCCCTCAAACCTCCAAGGCTTCTGTGCTTCCAATCTGTCTGCCTCCCCCTTCGGCTTTTAAGGGCCCACCCAGACGAGCCCAGGAGAGCATCCTTATTTTAAGGTCCACTGATTAGCAACCGTAATCCCATCTGCAAAGCCCCTTTGTTAAGCAGAGTACCACGGTAACAGGTAACACAGACGGGGAAGGTCGCGCCCGCGGGGAAGGTCACGCCTCTGTCTCTGGGACTTGGTTCTGCCCTCCAGCGCAAGAGCTGTCAACAGGGGGAAAAGGAAGACATCCGACCACAGGACCCCCGGGGAGGGGCTGAGGCGGGGCGCAGCAAGGAGCCCGCAGCTTACACCGCAGCCTCGCCTCCTGTGGTCACTGCACAGTGTCCTGATCAAGCGATGAAGACGGTAAAAAGCGCCGGTGTGCCCTCCGCCGTGCTTAAAACGGGTAGCCGGCAGGGCCCTGCTGCAGAACAGAGGGGTTCCTTCAGTATTCCGTGGGAGCCTGGATGGGACGGAGCTGGAGGGGGAAGGGATACATGTCCGTGCATAGCTGAGGCCCTTTGCTGCTCACTTGAAACTATCACAGCATTGTTAACCGGCTATACCCCGATACAAAATAAAAAGTGTTTAAAAATTGCATGCGTGCATAAACAAACAAACGGTAACAGAGGCACAGAAAAGAACGAAGGTGACTGACTCTGACTGGGGAGGGGGCCTAAGGAGATTTTCCTCTCCAGATCACACCTTCCTGACCCTCTGACGGTCTCGTTACAACTAGCTTTGGTTATGAAAGAGAGTGATAGTTGCTCAGTCGTGTCCAACTCTCTGCAACCCCGTGGACTGTAGCCCGCCAGGCTCCTCTGCCCGTGGAATTCTCCAGGCAAGAGTACTGGAGTGGGTTTCCATTTCCTTCTCCAGGGGATCTTTCTGACCCAGGTCGAGCCTGGGTCTCCCGCATTGCAGGCGGACTCTTTATTATCTGAGCCACCAGGGAAGCCCTGAGCTATGCCTATAGAAAAACGGCTGTTATGGCCAACAGAAAAATGCACACACGTTTAATTTTACTGATGTTTATAAAGGGCTCAAGAGCTAGGTAGTAAATAGCTGCAATATGTATCTGTAACAGAGAAATACTCATGTTGCAACTCTAAGTTAAAAGTGCAAGAGAAGAGAGCATACCCAGAAAATGAATCCCGCTACATAAATATTCATGGGAAGCGACTGAAGGAGACCCACTAGGACGCTAACAGCGGGGGTTCCAGGCAGGGAAATCATGGATAATTATTTCCTCCTTCCTAGTTTTTTAATACTTCCCAATTTTCTGTTATAAGCATGTATCACTTTTATAATTGAAAAAATAAGCACTCTTTGAAAAAAAAAAGCAACTCTAAGTGTAAGCGCCAAGTGCAGGGCAGGGTTCACATCAGTGAGTTGCCAAGTTTTCCTCCCAGCAGAGGCAGCTGGAGAAACAGTCAAACGCAGAGCTATTCCGGGTGAACTTGGGTTCTCAGGAAAGCGGGCCCCAGGGGGAAGGTGAGAGGGCATTGTGTGACGGCCACGGACATGGCCATGTGACAGTCACGGAGCGGCCACTCTTGGGGTCCTGGAAAGGCCCACCACCCCGGTGCACGGCTGGCATGTGCTGAGGAGCTGCCGTTTTCCATACAGACCAGATTTCTGATCCACCTACTCCTCACCTCCTGTATAATAATTCGATGCTATAATACCCCATGGACAGCAAGGAGATCAAGCCAGTCCGTCCTAAAGGAAATCAGTCCTGAATATTCATCGGAAGGACTGGTGCTGAAGCTGAAGCTGCAATCCTTTGGCCACCTGATGTGAAGAACTGACTCCTTGGAAAAGACCCTGATGCTGGGAAAGATTGAAGGCAGGAGGAGAAGGGGACGACAGAGGATGAGATGGCTGGATGGCATCACCGACTCTATGGACATGAGTTTGAGCAAGCCCCGGGAGTTGGTGATGGACAGGGAGGCCTGGCGTGCTGCGGTCCATGGGGTCACAAAGAGTCGGACACGCCTGAGCAGCTGAACACCGCCACCCCCTCATGTGCGACGTTCCAGCAGGATGATGAGACGCTATATCGGTGCGTATTCACCCAGCTCAGGGGACACGCGGGCCCCTGCCATGACGCTCTCACGGGCAGGCCCTTCCCCAGACTCCCGTACCTGTGACCGGTCAGTGCCCGTCCAGCTGGCAGCGAGCCCCTGCCCCCCTCGCCCAGATGCCGTGGGAGACTCAAGCATGCAGAGCAGGACACGTGGGCTCCTGAGACACAGCACGGAGACGAGACGGGGGCTGCCAGGGCGGGTGGGGCCTGGAAGGCGCCTCGGCAGGGGAGGCGACCGCTGAGTAAAGAGGGCAGTGACAGCTGAGCTGTGACTTGGAGCACGTGGAGGACTTGTTCACGGGGACGAGCAGACAGCCCGCGACTCTGCAGCCCGTCCCCGCAGAGGCAGCGGGGACCCCCGTAATGGCTCCCGGTGAAGCTGGTCCCCACAAAGGCGGCAGGGACCCCCGTAACGGCTCCCGGTGAAGCCGGTCCCCGCAGAGGCGGCAGGGACCCCCCCGTAACAGCTCCCGGTGAAGCAGGACAGGATGAGCTGGAAGGGACAGGAAGATAAGTTAGACACACACAGGGCTTTGAGATTTAACTTAGAAACAGCCATTTGCACCCCAGCGAGAGGTGCTCTAAAGACCAGGCAGGTGCAGGGAGACCCTGGAGCGATTTCAAGGGTCACACGTGAGTGCTGGCCGTGCAATTCTGAAACACACATACCCAGAGTAAATACGAAGTAGGCAACACATGTCACTGGGAACCGAGCTTGTTGCTATTATTGCTGAAAAAGTATGAAATCTAACAATTTAAGGAAAACTCTGTAAGCCTTCATTGAAATACCAATATAACCTCAGCACACGCTTCAAAATAGTGAAGTATTTCCCAGCAATGTCCGGAAACAACAATGGACCCAGGAGTTACGAGCACCCCCAGCACCCAGGCTGTGGTTTTTAAAGTGACTTTCCTGCTATGAAGCCACCAAGGGTCCACGGAATACAGTTAATTCCAGGTATGGGGCAGGAAATACAGGAGATAAGCCTGAAACACCTGTTGTTCCTAAGGTCACGTCAAAAGGACTCAAGAGGAAACCGAAAGGGGCTCAGACAAGCCAAAAATGAGGCCATTTGATCGTCAGAAAGAGCAACTGCGGGGAACTGGAGCTCATCACCCACAGGTTCCAAGTGAAACCAAAATTAAAAATCTCCTTTGTCATCTCTGGAGGATGTTTAGAAACTAATTATTATTCTGAAAACTGGTAAATATGAAGGAAAAAATCAGACATCTAAGGAACACTGCCCTAGAATAATCATACAATCAAAGAAAGAAAAATCTTCTTTTAGGGAAAAAAAATCCAGCAAATGAAAAGAAGGACAGAATCAGAACTTTGCCATTTTGCCTCCTTGTCACACGATGGATCTGGGCAAAGATCATTGCTGCTCCTGGACCCAGAAGGCCACTGGCCAGTGGTGGACAGGATGGACCAGGCTACCCATCTGAGTCCTCTTGGTCGAAACACCGGCTGATCAGACATGAAGGTGATCAAAGAACATGATGGACTCAGCAAAGCATGTGATGTGGGAAACTCTGCAAGACCAGAGAGCTGGTTTCCTCACTAAATAAACTCCAAGAAAAAGATGAAAAAGGCAGAGGGAGAATCCATAAATTAAGAGATTAAGGACCCATCAACCAAATGCAACATGGGAATCTGGATCCTGAGTCACATGAACTAGCCATGAAAAGCACTTACGAGTCAATGAGGGGAACGGGAAGGTGGAGAGCTGATGATGTTGATGGATCAAGTGGCTGATGCTTGAGACGCGCTTTAAAAAAATTACTGCACCACCTCACTTGGTCAGAATGGCCGGCATTAAAGAGTCTCCGTGTCAAGTCTGGACAGGGGGTGGAGAAAAGGGGACCCTCCCACACTGTTGGTGGGAATGTAAACTGGTGCAGCCACTGTGGAGAGCAGTGTGGTTCCTCAAAAACTAAAAATAGAGCTAGCATGTGACTGAGCAACCTCACTGCTGGGCATGTATCCAGAGAAAAATATGGTTCAACCAGATACACACAGCCAGTGTTCATTACAGCACTAGTTACAACATCCGTGACATGGAAGCAACCTAAATGTCCATCGACGGAGGAATGGATAAAGACATGATACGTTTATACAATGGAATACTACTCAGCTGTGAAAAAGTACTCAGTAATGCCATTTTCAGCAACGTGGATGGACCTAGAGATCATTATACTAAGTAAGACAGAGGAAGGACCCTGATGCTGGGAGGGACTGGGGGCAGGAGGAGAAGGGGCGACAGAGGATGAGACGGCCGGATGGCATCACCAACTCGATGGGCATGAGTCTGAGCAAACTCCGGGAGTTGGTGATGGACAGGGAGGCCTGGCGTGCCGCAATTCATGGGGTCGCAAAGAGTCGGACACGACTGAGCGACTGAACCAAACTGAACTGAAGACAGAGAAAGACAAACACCATGAGACGTCGCGCGTCTGTGGAATCTAAACTATGGCACAGATGAGCCTGACGGTGGAGCGGAAACACGCTCACAGACACAGATCAGACGTGCGGTCGCCGAGGGAGGGAGGGAAGGACCGGAAAGGTGGGATAGCAGATGCAAAGCACTGTATATAGGATGCGTACACAACAAGGACCCACTGCACAGCACAGGGGTCTATATCCAGTCTCCCGGGATAAACCGTGATGGAGGTGAATATTCTAGAAGAACGTATATACGTGTGTAACTGAGTCACTTTGCTATATAGCAGAGACTGACACAGCACTGTGAATCAACCGTCCTTCAATTAAAACAATAAAATTAAAATAACTGCTGAAAAATGGAGGAGGTACACGTGAAACAAAATAGACCACTAATTAATAATTCATGAAGCCAGTCATTATTTATTCTGTTTTTTTATATATGTTAAAAATCTCCCCAAACAGAAGTTTCTAAAACGCTTGAGGGTGTTCTAGTCACAGCTCACTGCATGCGCTCAGGAAGAGCTATTCACACAGCCTATAAAAGATGGCATGTTTCTGGAAATCCACCTTGGGTGACTTAAGAAGCAACCTTAGAGCAAAGATGAAGTCAGCAGTGCATGTGAAAAGTTTGAAAAGAATTATTTTCATAAAATGAGAGAGTAGGAGGATAGAAGCATTTCAAATTAATATATTGTACAATACGCAATTTTAAATGGGCAACCGAAGTCATAGACAGTATAATCAGATTATTTACTGACAGTATAATCAGATTATTTACTCCATATTCCTGCCTGAAGGTTTGCATATTCAGAGTAGCAAAAATGAAGCTCCTTATTTTTATCCTTTCATTGGGAAAAGAGAAGATTGCCTAACATGTAGGTTGTCTAGATCCCCTGGAGAAGGAAATAGCAACCCACTCCAGTATTCTTGCCTGGAGACTCCCACTGATGGAGGACCCTGGCGGGCTACAGTCCACAGGGTCCCAAACAGTCGGAAACGACTGAGCAACTAATGCTTTCACCTTTCACTTGGGAAAAGTATCTGACGGCTCTGAGACAGACTGGAATCTGGGCCACTTTGCTGCAGCTCCTGCACCCGGACAAAGGTCTCTCCCAGCAGCAAAATACAAAGAAACCATACGGAGCTAAAGACAACTGCGTGCATACACAGTTAGGGCGAATTCTGGGGAGGAGATCCCGAGAAGTCCCCACTGCCACTTCTGAAGACCCCAAAGCAAAAAGCAGGATGTTGGGGGCTTCTCTGAAGCTCAGTGGTAAAGAATCCGCCTGCTGATGCAAGGGACACAGGTTCGATCCCTGGTCCGGGAAGATCCCACGTGCCACAGAGCAACCAAGCCCGTGGGCCATAACTACTGAAGCCCAAGTGCCTGACCCCGTGCGCCACGAATGAGAAGCCACTGCAATGAGAAGCCAGCACTCCACCCCGAGAAAGCAGCCCCCACTGGCCGTTACTGAGAAAAACCCACAGGCAGTAAGACCCAGCATAGCCAAAAGTAAAGAATAAAGAAGTTAGTAAAATAATTTAAAACACAGGCTATCAGGAGATAAGCAGGGTACTGTGCATGCCCCCCTGCACACAAAACCACCAGAGTGGTGGGCAGACAACTGAAGCTACCCTCTGGCCTGACCCCTGGACACGCCCCTATCCTCAGCCCATGTAAGGAACCAGCTTGCCCCCGTCTCAGGAAGCTGGCAGGCAAGGGAACCTGGTTGGTTGTTCCCACTCCTGCCAATGGAGTAGGCGCGCCAGTGAAGCCTCTCCTGGATTTCTTGTCTGGCCTCTGGTCAATCTCCATTGACTGAGGAAGGCCAAGAACCCTGGTCAGTATCAGATCCTTACAAAACAAAACATGCACTTCACCTAAGACCTGGAAATATGATGCCTGAGTCTTTGCTCAAGAGAAAAGAAAACACGTCCACACAACGACTCATGCAAGAAAGCTCACAGAAGCTCCGTCCCCACCTGCCCCAAACCGGAGACAACCCGTGTCTCTGAGCCAGCGACTGGACATGCACACCTGGGCTGCCCCTTGTGCAAGGCGGTGCTGCGCGGGGACAAGGAATGGAGTGCCAGTGTGGGCGGATCATGCATGACGGTCAGAGAAACGAGCCTTGAACAAACACTGTGAGTCCATCTACAAGCTGTTCTGGGACAGGCAAAACTAAACCACAGCGGGGAAATCAGAACACTGCTTGCCTCTGGACTGTGAGGAGAGGGCAGGGAATCTCTGGGTGACGGTATCTTTTTCTCTACAGAGGTATCAGCTCAGTGCAGTTCAGTCGCTCAGTCGTGTCCGACTCTTTGCGACCCCATGAACCGCAGCACGGCAGGCCTCCCTGTCCATCACCAACTCCTGGACTTTACTCAAACTCATGGCTATCGAGTCGGTGATGCCATTCAACCATCTCATCCTCTGTCATCCCCTTCTCCTCCTGCCTTCAGTCTTTCCCAGCATCAGGGTCTTTTTCAATGAGTCAGCTCTTCGCATCAGGTGGCCAAAGTATTGGAGTTTCAGCTTCAGCATCAGTCCTTCCAATGAACACCCAGGACTGATTTCCTTTAGGATTGGCTGGTTGGATCTCCTTGCAGTCCAAGGGACTCTCAAGAGTCTTCTCCAACGCCACAGTTCAAAAGCATCAATTCTTTGGCCCTTGGCTTTCTTTATAGTCCAACTCTCACATCCATACATGACCACTGGAAAAACCATACCCTTGACATTGGCAAAGTAATGTCTGTGCTTGTTAATATGCTGTGTAGGTTGGTCATCACTACAGAGCTATAACTGACATAAAACCCTGTGTTAATTTCAGGTGTACACCATGATGACCGGATATTTGTATATCCTGTGAAATGATCACCATGATAAGACTAGTCAATATGTGTCATCATCCAGCTACAGAAGTTTCTTCCTGTGATGAGGACTCTCAAGATGTACTCTCAGCAACTCCCAGACACACAGTGCAGCGACCTCCAGCGTCCAGTGGTTAAACATCTGCCTTGCAATGCAGGGGGCACGGGTTCCTCCCTGGTCGGCGAACTGAGAGCCCACGTGCTATGGACCAAGCAAGCCTCACATCCGAACTAGAGACTCTGTGGGCCGCGAGGGCCCCACACAACGCAACAAAGACCCTTAGTGCTGCAGCTAAGAGCTGATACAGCCAAACACACAGATAAATATTTTTAAACATGCATGTGTGCGATACAGGATTATTAACTACGTCACCATGCTGTACCTTCCATTCCCAGGACTTATTTGCTTTATAACTGAAAGGTTGTACCTCTTGACTCTCTAGGTGAGGGTATCTTGAAAAGGGTCTGGGTTACATAGGTTCACGGCCTTGTCAGAAATGACACATCATTAGCTGAAATTAGGACATATCATTATAAGTAAATCTTGTTGTTGAGGTTTAGTTGCTAAAGTGTGTCTGATTCTTTGCAATCCCACAGACTATAAACCATCAGGTTCCTCTGTCCATGGGATTTCCCAAGCAAGAACACTAGAGCAGGCTGCCATTTCTTTCTCCAGGGGATCTTCCCCACCTAGGGATCAAACCTGCGTCTCCTGCATTGCAGGAGAATTCTTTACCTCTGAGCCACCAGGAAAACTCAAATAAATGTTACCTCCACAGAAAAAAGTAAGAGAACATGGAACTCTACTTAACGATATTCATGCTGAAGCATTTAGGGGTGAAGCCCGGATGTCTGAGACCCGCTTTGAAAGACATCCTTATAAACTGAACTTGGTTACAGAAGTGGAAAGATAGACAGATGAGTGAGAAGCAAGCGTGCAGCAATATTACAGGATCCAGGTGACAGGTAATTAGGAGCTGGCTGTTACATTCGTCTCTTCTGTAAACCTCTCCATAACGACACATTGAGGAAAGGTCTGCCGATGAAACCCGCAGAGGTGTGGGCAGGAGTTCCCAGGAACTCACCCTGGGTCCTGCTGACCCAGTTCCTGGCCGGGTGTTCATGGCTCGGGCCCTCCCACTGCACCCGGTCAGACAGGCTTCCCTCCATCCCCGGGTCACGCTGCCCCCGTGCAGCCTGGGGCGTGTCTTCCTGAAGCCACCTGCCCAGGCCACGGCGCCTGGCAGCCCTTGGTGACACCTACCGTCTCACTAAGCCCTCTCTCCTGTGAAGACACCTCTCTCTGGGAACATCTGTTTATTCAAGTCACAGCAAAGTTGAGACATGGGTTAAGAGACATCGCTGACACTGGGTGCCAGACGGTGGGGTGCGGAGGACATTAAGAAAGGGTCCTCAGGGATGCCGTGGGGGCCAGGTGGGAGGTTCTGGAGGTTGGGGGGGGATGGAGAACAGAGCTTGGATCCTGATCTCATCTCCTATAGCTGCTAAGAGGTTTGAGTTCTGTTCTCAAAGCTACAGAGCTCTCTAAGCCCTCCTGAAAAGCTGGGTATAAGTCCTATTACATGTCAAACATTTTACCAAAATGCCTGAATATTTTGAAATTTAAAAAACAATGCTTGAAAGATCTAAAACAGGCAAAGCAACAGTCAGAAAGTAGATGAGAAAGTGCCAAAAAAAAAAGAAAGAAAGAAAGTGCTGAGAGCTGGGGTGGGCAGGGGAAGCGATGGCCAGCGGGTACGAGGTTTCTTACAAGGTGATACAAGTGCTCTGAAATACAGAGATGGTGGCAATGAGTGCACAGTTCTGTGAATACCCTAAAACCATTGTACTGTGTACTTTACACAGGTGGACTATACGGCATTTGAATTACAACTCAATAAGGCTATTACTAAAAACATCTTCAATATAAATTTTGGTCAATTTATGGAGTAAAAGATAGGGCAAGATAAATCCAACTGAATGCGGAGTTCCAGAGACTAGCAAGGAGAGATAAGAAATCCTTCTTAAATGAACAATGCGAAGAAGTAGAGGAAAACAACAGAACAGGAAAGACTAGAGAAATTGGAGTTATCAAGGGAACATTTCAAGCAAGGATGGTCATGATAGAAAATAGAAACAGTATGGACCTAACAGAAGCAGAAGAGATTAAGAAGAGAGAGCAAGAATATGTGGAACAACTGTACAAAAAAGATCTTAATGACCTGAATAACCATGATGGTGTGGTCACTCACCTAGAGCCAGACTTCCTGGAGTGTGATGTCAAGGGCGTTAGGAAGCATCACTATGAGCAAAGCTAGTGGAGGTGATGGAATTCTAGCTGAGCTATTTAAAATCCTGAAAGATGATGCTGTTAAAGTGCCGCAGTCAACATGTCAGCAAATTTGGGAAACTCAGCAGTGGCAACAGGACTGGAAAAGGTCAGTTTTCATTCCAATCCCAAAGAAGGGCCATGCCAAAGAATGCTCAAACCACTGCACACTTGTGTTCATTTCACACACTAGCAAGGCAAATCTCAAAATCCTTCAAACCAGGGTTCAGCAGTACATGAACCAAGAACTTCCAGATGTACAATACGGGTTTACAGAAGGCAGAGGAACCAGAGATCAAATTGTCAACATTCATTGGATCATAGAGAAATCAAGGGGATTCCAGAAAAACACCTACTTCTGCTTCACTGACTACACTAATGCCTTTCACTGTGTGGATCACAGTTACAAACTGGGAAATTCTTAAAGAGGTGGGAATACCAGACGACCTGGCCTGTCTCCTAAGAAACATGTATTCAGGTCAAGAAGCAACAGTTAGAACCAGACATGGGACAACTAACTGGTTCAAAATTGGGAAAGGAGTACGTCAAGGCTGTATGTTGTCACTCTGCTTATTTCACTTCTATTCAGAGTACATCATGCGAAATGCCGGGCTGGGTGAATTACAGGCTGGAATCAAGATTTCTGGGAGAAATAGCAACGACCTCAGATACGAAGATGATACCACTCTAATGGCAGAAAGTGAAGAGGAACTGAAAATCTTCCTGATGAGTGTGAAAGAGGAGAGTGAAAAGCTGGCTTAAAACTCAGCATTCAGAAAACTCAGATCATGGCATCCGATCCCATCATTTCACGGCAAATAGAAGAGGAAAAGGTGGAAACAGGGACAGATTTTATTTTCCTGGCTCCAAAATGACCATGAGTGGTGATTGCAGCCATGACTTTAAAAGACGCTTGCTCCTTGGAAGGAAAGCTCTGACCAACCTAGACAGCATATTAAAAAGCAGAGACATCACTTTGCTGACAAAGGCCCTTATAGTCAAAGCCTTGGTTTTTCCGGTAGTCATGTATAGCTGTGAGAGCTGGATCTTAATGCTGAGCACTGGAGAATTTATGCTTTTGAACTATAGTGTTGGAGAAGACTCTTGAGAGTCCCTTGGGCTGCAAGGAGATCCAACCAGACAATCCTAAAGGAAATCAGTCCTGAATATTCACTGGAAGGACTGATGCTGAAGCTCTAATACTTTGACCACCTGCTGCAAAGAGCCAACTCATGGGAAAAGACCGTAGAGCTGGGAAAGACTGTGGGCAGAAGGAGAAGGGGACAACAGAGGATGAGATGCTTGGACAGCATTCTGGACCCAGCGGACTTGACTTTGAGCAAACTCTGAGAGACAGTGGAGGACAGAGGAGCCTGGTGTGCTGCCGTCCACGGGGTCTCCAGGAGTCAGACACGGCTCAGTGACTGAACGACAACAGCACGGAAGTACAATACGGCGATTCAAAAAATTCATATGGGAGACCTTTTGGAGATGAGAATTATTTTATATTAAAAATCATTTTTTACTTTTTTAAAATTTAAGATTTGCAAATGTATGCTATACTTGCTTTAAAGGGAAACATACTAATTGCAAAACCCACCCCGTTCACAGACAGTTCCCAAGCAGTGGAGGGTTTAGGTCAGGAGATGGTGTGGTCCAGAGCCAGAAAATAACTAGGGGGTAACATCTGTACCAGCAGTGAGTTTGAGGCTCAAACCAAGACCCCTTACCCTCCAATGGTCTTTATTTCATCAGTGAGCAAGTACACATATGTATACAGCTGTAACTCATAGCTAAGTCAATTCAATCTCAGTGTAATGATATAATAGTTTAACACAGAACCACAACCTAACACGGCTAGGAGAGCTGTAGGGATCTCTTGGTCCAAACCCCCCTCACTTCACCGTGAAAGCCGACAAAACCAAACTCTCCCAAGTGAGTTGGAGTCACACAGCTATTAATAGTAGAGAGTAAGGCTGAGACCACGAACAAAGCTAGAGGAAGTTATGGAATTCCAGCTGAGCTATTTCAAATCCTAAAAGATGATGCTGTTAAAGCGCTGCACTCAATGTGCCAGCAAATTTGGAAAACTCAGCAGCGGCCACAGAACTGGGAGGGGTCAGTTTTCATTCCAAGCCCAAAGAAGGGCAATGCCAAAGAATGTTCAAACTACCATACAATTGTGCTCATTTCACATGCTAACAAGGTTGTGCTCAAAAGCCTTCATGCTAGGCTTCGCAGTTCATGAACCGAGAACAAAGGCTGGGACTCGGAGCTTTGTTCTCTCATACACTGTCGTATGCCCCTCACCACTGTCTCTCTTTTTCTTAATCCATAGTATTTTACTTTTCTTGAGAGAAGGTATAAATAAGAATTAAAGTTACAATGTTAAATATTTCTATTATTTTAAAGGTTTTTTAGGAAAAATGTTTGAGGAAAAATAACTCAAAGTGGTTAAAACTCAAGGTCTACAGGACGATTCTGTCATGTACATTTCACGTGGGTCTCTGCAGACAGAAACTTGCTAGGGGTTTATGGAGTTTGCAAATATGACCTATTTCATTAATGAGTATCAAAATATCCTTCCAAAAAGGCAAGTTCCACCAAACGAGAAAAGAAAATCTTTCAAACAGGATGGTCTCTCTGAATGTTGACCAAGCACCAAAGAGCGGACATTTGAGGCTCTGCTTCAAAGACCGAGTCCATGTTAACGCACATCCCCTAACAACCCCAAGAGGGTCCCTGCTCCAGCGAAGATCTCAGGCTGTTTGCTGAACCCACAACGCAATCCCCTGGAGATGGCTTGATGTTAATTCCACAGGGAACTGTGTTGCTTCAGGCAAGTCTGTCCTTTTTGGTCTTTCAACTTAACCCTTTTTTCTCTCCTTATGGGATGGAAGCGTTTGTCCCTAACAGTGGGGCTCCGGCTGGGTTTTTCCAGTGGGAGGTGCTCATGCACCCACATGCTAAAGATGCTCCCAGACTACATGTGGACAGACGGGGTGGGGCAGCATCTCCATTCACCTGCTGCTGTCTGGGCACCAACAGCTCACCCCGTGTGACCGTCCTAAGGCACCCCTCTCTGCCTTCGTTGAAAACTGGTCTCCTTTCTTAAAGTCCCTCTCTTAAAATATACAGGTCGACTTTTTCCTCGAGCGCTGACTGATTCTGCCATCTTACTTAAACATGTAACATTTCCCTGCCTTCTCAAATGACTTTAATGACATGTGTATCCTTGACTTGACGTCCAAAGCTCATCACGGGGCTGAACGGCGAGGTCCTCGGGGCCCATTTAAAGGGCGCGTGCTCCTGCCAGTCCCGCTTCACGGGATCACTTTGTAATGATGGGAGGGGGAAGAACTGCTTATGAGCTGTCAGCGGGGATTCCCCTATAGCTTACATGGTGAAGAATCCGCCTGCAATGCAGGAGACCCGGGTTCGATCCCCGGGTCGGGGAGATCCTCTGGAGAAGGGAATGGCACCCACTCCAGCATGCTTGCCTGGAGAATGCCATGGTGGGTTACAGTCCACGGGGTCCCAAAGGGCCGGACACGACCGAGTGACTAAACAACCACGCCCAGCACCACCAAGCACCACAAAGACAGACAGAAACTGGAAGCAGGCAAGTGACCCCAAAAGCATCAGAGACGATTCAGGACACCAGAGAAAAAATAAACACCTTAAACATTTTAGTTTCCTTTAAACTAAGTATTTTAGTTTATGTAAAATTAATGTATTAATTAATTAATTAAAATAAATTAATGCATTTTATATTTAGCTGTGCTGGCTCTTAGTTGTGGCATGTGGGATCTAGTTCCCTGACCAGGGATTGAACCTGGGCCCCTGTGCCTTGAGAGCGCGAGTTTTAGCCTCTGGACCACCAAGTGACCCAGTGAAGTTGCTCAGTCATGTCCGACTTTGCGACCCCATGGACTGTAGCCCACCAGGCTCCTCCATCCATGGAATTCTCCAAGCAAGAATACTGGAGCGGGTTGACATTCTCCAGGGGATCTTCCTGACCCAGAGATCGAACCCAGGTCTCCCGCATTGGAGGCAGACGCCTTACCGTCTGAGCCACTGGGGGACCACCAAAGAGGTCCCTAAATTAATTTTTAAATCAATGTTACATTTTAATTCAGTTTTAATTTTTTATTTAAAGAATCTGTACTAGCACAATTCACGGATCAAAGGAAGACAGAGACACTACATTCAGAAGCTTCACTCCCACTTGACCCCCCAGCTTCATTCCCCCCACCCGCCAGGCGACCACGTCTGATGGTTTCTTGTGCCACTGCAAGCGGGTTTGAAGAAATCTCTGGGTTTCCCTTCCTGGCTCGCGGGAAGCATGTTGGGCTGTGTGTGTGAGTTCACCCGGGTGCGGTAACACAGCACCGCACGCTGGGATGGTTCCGGAGGCTGGAGGTTTGACCTCAGGGTACCAGCAGAGCCGGCTCCGTCTGCGCCACCCTCGGCCGGCAGACAGCCCAGCCGGCCCGCGCCAGGCCGCGTCCACGTGGCCGCCCTCTCTAAGGGCGCCGCTCACCCTCGGTTAGGGCCCCCGAGTGACCTCACTGCCGCTTGGCTACCTCTTTGTAAATTTTTTATTACTCTATACTTGGCCGCACCAGCATGCAAATTTGGAGGGAGACAAAATTTAAGCCATAAACACTGTAATACTTTTCTTCTTCCTTTTTATTTTTCCACTTAGTCACATGACCCTGGAGATCTTCATATATCAATAGAGAGAATTTTCTTGTTAGACATCACTTTTTTGTAGATACCAAATTCCCATATAAACATGAGTCAGTTTATGGCCTATATCCATTTCTGGTGAAATAGTACCTATTTTTCTTTCAGTAATACACTGTTTTAATTTCTCTACAGAAATTAATTAATATTATTAATTAAATGAATAAAAATGTTCTCTGTTGAAAAATTAACGTTTCAATATTTGATCGGTCAAGTCAGCTCTCTTCGCCACTGCCTTTTCTAAATTGTATTGTCCATTTCTGTAATTCTTTTAAAAAATTATTATTTTCTTTAAATTAAAAGCAAAAAACTAAAAATTAAATAAGAAATATAGAAAATCTTATAAAAGGAAGTCTAAATAAACTACCCAAAATGCTACCAAGCAGGAAAGGAAATAGTGTTAAATATGGGATGAATATCATTTTAGACATTTATATGTCTAAAACTGTATACAAATCAAAGGATTTTGTTGAATTTTTAACCATGAGAGAAGAATGAAAACTTGTGTGAAACTGAAAAAATTGCTGAACTTCAGAAAAAAGGGGCTTTTAAAAATAAGATGTCCCTGAAATATTTCTCTGAGGTTATGAAACAATTAGAAACTTGAGTTTATTATATGCTTGTATCTACATGTCTCAGTTTCAGATGGAAGCTGTGCATTCCTTGCTAAGCAGGAGGAGATTTGTATTCTTTTTTTTTTTTTTGGTATATGAAAATTTATTACTATCATGTTTTCATCATCAAAATTTATGATCTTGGTCTTTCCTTCTTGCCTTTGTATAAAGCCAAAAGAGAGACATTGGCTACTTTGACAACCTTAAAGCGGACTCCAGGAATGTCACCAACAGCATGACCTTTGCGACCAAATCCAGCAACCAGAACTTCATCATTTTCCTCAATAAAATTCAAGCAACCATCATTGGGCACAAAAGCAGTGATTTTTTTGCCATTCTTGATTAGCCGAACCCTGACACACTTCCTGATGGCAGAATTTGGCTGTTTGGCTTCAACTCCTACTTTTTCCAGCACAATTCCCTTGGCGTGAGAGGCACCGCCAAAAGGGTTGGCCTTCAGGGCTGTGCCCAAATGGGCCTTCTTGTACTGTTTATCATGCCACTTCTGGTCTTGTCGGTGGCTACGGAGCTTCCTGGCAGTACGAAGACCGCGACACTTGCCCATCCTGCCTGAGCGAAAATGACATTTGTATTCTTAAACTTCTTTCTCCACTAACACTTTGTTACTTATATTTTCATTTTTTATTTTGTCAAGTGTTATAACACATTTAGTTCAACAAACATTTCTCCAGTTGCGTAGTTTTAATCTGTGTTTATATGGATTTAACACATAATATTGACCATTTCTTCTTTTTACTGCATAAAAATTTTTATAACATTTTCATCTCATCATTGGTTCTATTTCTTGTCATTCTTTTTTTTTTTTACAAGAAGTGCCATACGCAATATTTCTTGCATTCTTTCATGCTGGTGTGTGACTTCCTGTTTCCTCTCTTGGCTGGCGACAAAAGGGTCCCACTTTCTTCCCCCCAAACGTTACTAATATTGCCCCCTCCCCACAATGTTTGGTGGTGGTGGTTTAGTCACCAAGTTGTGTCCAACTTTTGCAACCCATGGACAGTAGCCTGCCAGGCTCCTCTGTCCATGGGATTCTCCAGGCCAGAATCCTGGAGTGGGCTGCTAGTCCCCTCTCCAGGGGATCTTCTCAGCCCAGGACTTGGACCCAGGCTTCCTACGCTGCAGGCAGAGTCTCTACCAGCTGAGCTATGAGGGAAGCCCCCGCCACCACGTTTGCTGGTCAGGAACGCTGCTGACCTCCTCCCTGATAAATGACTTCTTTATCCACCTACATGCTAGGAGTGCGTGTTCAGTATTAACTTTCAATGGTTTAACAAGGTCTACGGTATTTACTCAAATGCACCCCCTCAGCTCCGGTAGGAAAATCTGCCCTGGAGAAAAGCCTTACGGGTGCAGTGAATGTGGGAAATCTCTTCCTGCTGCCTCTGGCCTTCAGTATCAATAGAGAATTCATGGTGGAGAAAGGCCTTAGGAGTGCAGTGACTGCAAGAAATCTTTTATTAATAAATCTAGTCTTTTTGATCATCAGAGGATTCACACTGGAGCAAGGCCCTTTGAGTGCAGTGAATGTGGGAAATCTTTTAATAGCAGCTCAGGTCTCTTTGGTCATCAGAGAGCTCACACTGGAGAAAGGGCCTGATGAGCGCAGCTAGGGAGGCCAGTTGGTGGAGTCTGGGGTGGTAACAGCATGGAGGACACAGGGCAGGCATCAGGCATCAGATGGGCCGTTTCTAGGGAGGGATCTGAGGCACAGGGAGGGTGTGTCTTCTTATTATCACCTCCCAGCAATGGACAGGTGTTTGGGATTCAGGGTCAGGTTGCCTATTTCAGGACAACAGGAGTCTGGTCACTGTAATCCTCTTTCCCTTCCAACCCAGCTTTGGAAACTCAAAGGGCACCTAGCCCACCCTCTGTCCCTGCCCTCCCCTCCCCTCCTCAAGGGCACTGCTCATACACTGCACCCCATGCTAAGCAGTCACAACTATCCACTGGGAAGCAACATTGATGGCTTTCCTGTGAGCGATCCCATTGTCTACCTGGTAATGCTCTGTCACCTCCATGCCAAGCACTGCACGGGGTTTAGGGCAGCCAAGAGTGGAGAAGAGACTTGCATGATCCTGTATGATATCACTTAGGTGCAACTGACAAGCAGTATGAATGAATGAATGCACATGCAGAATAGAAACAACCTCAGATTTAGGGGCTTCACTGGTGGCTCACTGCCGAAGAACCTGCCAACGCAGGAGATGTGGGTATGATCCTGGGTCGGGAAGATCCTCTGGAGGAGGAAATGGCAACCCACTCCAGTGTTCTTGCCTGGAGAATCCCATGGACAGGGGAGCCTGGCGGGCTACCGTTCATGGGGTCACAAAAAGTTAGACACGACTTAGCACCTACAGAGAAGGCATTGATTGTTCTGTATAAATTTCTCCCGAAACACTATGTGTTCCTTTGAGCCAGAGATTTAATGGCTTCTTCATTACAGGGTTCTTTGACTCTATCACATTCATGAACATTCTTTCTGTGCAGGGTCTTGGGTTCTGTTTTTGAGCTCCCCTGGTCATCCCTGTGTTGGTTCATCAGTCATCCCTTCAAATCCATCACCTTCGCTGCTACATCCTCTTTGTATTTTCCTTCTGAAATTACTGTGTTATCTCAAACTCCGTGTTCTACATCAGGAATTTGACTTCTTGCTCTTCCCAAATAATGTATTAGATCTGTGATAGGGCTGGAGTCTTGTTTTTCATCTCTTTTATTGCCTCGGCCTTGAGCTAGGTTTTACTGAGTTCATATCCTGTCTAGTTGCTCCATATCATGACACCTGAACGTTTTCTGCTGTTCCTTAGACTACAGCTTCCGGCAGACCAGGTTCTTTGATACTTCTAGGCAGTATTTTACGCATTTTGGTTGTTGTAAACTCACATAGCTGCGTGTCACTTCTTTCATCTTGCACATTCTTATGATGGTACCCATCTGCCCAGAACTTCTATTTTTTCTGCTATTGTGTGGACAAGTTCTCCTTGATATTCTTGCCAAGACTCAGTTTATGTAACATTTTGTGTGACTTGAGGGCACGCGGTGTGGTGGGGTCGGCATAGAGTCACCTGGAGTTGTCAGCAGCTCTTGTCAAGGCGCCGGCTGTCTCCTGAGCATTCATCTGGGGTCTGGGGTCTGGGACACCCTCCCTCCCTCCCTGCTGGGGGCTTTGAGCCGTTTCTCTGAGACAGTGGCCTCTCTGTAACCTGGGGGTTACTGCCGCTTGTGAGGTTTCCATTCTCTCCTCTCCAGGGCTTCCTAGCTACCACTCCAACCATTTTTCTTCCAATTGGAGGATGTTTGTGAAATTTTCTACACTTCTTTCTGTGGGAGGAGGTGAAGTGGAGGATATTCATCAGTTCCAAGCACCTCTGGGGGGATTTCAGTAAAACGTCTTACTGAGCCGTTTGACGCGTCAGAAGTTGGACCTCAGAATCAAGCGTAGATTGATGAGAAGGACCCCACAGCGGGGAGCTGGGGACTGCAGCCAGCTAAGAGCAAGATGACAAAATACTAAAACTGGAAAGGAGATATACGGCCTAGGATATATGGATATATGGCCAGATACTGGATACAAAATGCAAAAAATATGACCAATAAAAGATCCAGCGGAGTCCATTTATCATTTGATGTGCTATGTCGTGACAGTGAATTACTTACTCTAAGGCTTCAAAATTCCAGTCAAATAGGCTTGACGCACAACGTTGAGTCGGTGGTACTCAGAAGGGTGACAATACTCTGCTGGCATTATGAAAGTGAAAGTCGCTCAGTCATGTCCAGGGGATCTTCCTGACCCAGGAATTGAACCGGGGTCTCCTGCACTGTAGGCAGATTCGTCACCAGCTGAGCTACCAGGGAAGCTGTGGTGTCACGCGGAGTGTCCAAGAAGAAGAAACCACCAGTGAAACAAAGGCAGCGAGTCCAGAACACAGATCAGAAAATCAGTGGAAGCAGAGTCTTAAAGGCAGGAATGATCAAGAGAATCAGTCCCCCTAATAAACCATGCAAATGTCAGCTGTGGAAAGCAGGTCTCTAGTTTTCTCACCAGCCATGAAGATGGGGTGACATTCACCAGCATACAGTGTCAGCTGTCCTGACACAGAGCTACAAACACTCAATAACAAAAGTTATAGGTTTTCCTTGAAACAGTTTGCATCACACCCGTGTTTTCTTAGTCTTGATATGTGGAATTGTTATTATCGGGGCTTGCTAAATTATTCATGTGGAATCTACATCAGAAGACTTCTAAAGACCTTTCATATGTAAATATTAGATAAAACCATTATTTATTGGGGATTTTGCATTTTTTAATTGAAGCAAAATTTACATACAATGAACTGCACAGATCTTAGAATGCAGTTCAATACACATCAAAAAATATCTCCACCCACGTAGCCAACATTCGAGATACAGAACCTCTCCAGAACCCCCAGAAAATTCCCTTTTACCCACTTGTGCTCATCTCTCCCATTCCAAGCAACTCCTGCTCTGAATTTTATTGTAGATTATTTTGCCTGGTTTAGAACTTCCTGTAAAAGGAATCATACAGCATAGGCTCTTTTGTATCTGGCTTCTTTGGCTCATCATTTTTCGTGCTGTTGTATGCATCACTAGTTTGTGCCTTTTCATTACTGATCAGCATTCTACTGTATGGATACGTTGCAAGAAGTTTATTCTCTTATTGCTAGACATTTATACTATTTCCAGTTTTCAACCAGTTTTTTCTGTGTCTTCCTGTGAACAAATATTTTTGTTTCATTTGGGTAAAACTCAGAGATGGAATTTCCGGCAGGTGTGCACTCAACTTCATAGGAAAACACCAGTTTTCCAAAGTGGCTGCACCACCATACACTCCTGCAAGTAACGGAGGAGTGATCTAGTTGTTCCTCATCTCTGCCAACACTTTGCCCGGTCTTCATATTAGCCATTCTCTTGGGAAACAACAGGCCTTCATTTCGGTTTTAAACGGCATTTCTCGGATGACGACGACGTGAGCATCTCTTCACGTGCTTGTTGGCTATTTGAATTCTTCTTTTTGAAGTATCTGCCAGCAACATTTGATGAAACATCAACTGACTATGTAAAGGTCTATTTCTGGATTCCCCGTTCTCTTCCAATGACCCACTGGTGCATGCTATGGCCGTAGAATGCTGTCTTTTGATCTTTTCAGCTCTATGGTAAGCTATGAAATCATCCTGCATGAGTCCTCAGCTTCGCTGAGTTTTTTCAAGATTGTTTGGACTCCTCTATAATCTCTGAGCTTCATATATGCTTAAGAATTTATCAATTTTCGCCAAGGGTCTGCTGCACTTTTGATTAGAATCACATTAAATCTGTAGATTAACTTGGGGGAGATTTTACATTTTAGCTAAATTAAGTCTTCCTGTTTATGTTAGGTATATTTCTCCATTTAGATCTTTAATTTCTCCTTGCAATGTTTTATATGCAAATACATTTCACATACATATAACATGTAAATGCTTTTATACAAACAGTCAAGGAAACTATGATTACACGGTTTTTTAAGAAGTCTGATGAACTGATGAGAGACCTCTCAGCGAATACGAAGGCAAACAGTAAACAGTGTGTGGAGAGGAGCACGTGGGCACTCGGGCGCTTCCAGTTCCGTAAAATCGGGATTTGACCGTTAGGCACAGTGGCAGCTCTTAGAGAGCTTCCCAGCTGGTACGGCGGCGAAGAACCCGCCTGCCCACGCAGCAGACTCAGGAGACCAGGGTTCGATCCCTGGCTTGGGAAGATCCCCTGGAGGAGGCAATGGCAACCCGCGCCAGGCTTCCTGCCTGGAGAATCCCATGGATAGGGGAACCTGGTGGGCTACAGTCCACGGGGTCGCAAAGAGTCGGACACGACTGAGCGCACACGCGTCTCACGGCGACTTTCAGTGGAAAATAAACTGATACCGGGAACAAGGTCCTGGTGTGACTGCCGTCCAGTGTAAGGCATGCTCTCCAAGCCCACGTTCCATGACTTGTTCCGACACTCACCGCCCCCTACTCGGGAGTCTCTCCTGTTTGTCCATCGGAGTGGCGCCCTTGCCCCCAACTGGCCACTACCCAACTGGCCACTACTTCCTGGGGCTGGGTGCTGCTCACGTCCTCGCTGGACCACTGTAATAATATCCTAACTGGTCTTTGCGCACCCAGGTCTTCAGCTGCCAATTCAACCCACATGCTGGACTCCAAAATTACTTTTAAAAGCATACACCTGTGTGTATAATATATATTTGTTATTTCTGCTAAACAAAATGTTTCTTACACATGGCTTTTCTTTCAAATGGTACGGCAGAATACATTCTCCATATATTCCATGGTAGTTCTATTAAGTTGGAGGTTATTAATTTCCCAGGAAATAAAAGAATATGCTTTGACTAGTTTGCTTGAGACATCTGAATCACCACTCATTTTTCTCAGCTACAAAATTATCGAATTTGAAAGGATATGAAATTAAAATATGGCAGGAAGACAGAATACACCTCCTGCCTCTGTGAAAAACATTAACTTCCCACCAAACCAAGCCTCTAGGCTGCAGAAGAAGCAACAGCAAATTGAGTCTCCTTGATGGATGATCTGAGTCGAATCTTCCTGCCTGTGACATAAATCATGATTTAAAATGTGATTAGCAATGATGTAAACAAAATCCACACTTCCTGGAAGCCGTGTTGGCAAAGACGAACAGTTGGCCATCATGTCAACGACCCCAAGAGAAGATTCCAGTGAGATTTGCCAAGTATAAATCAGCCAGAGGAAGTCTGTCCTGGATACAAGTACAGCTCTGTGCCTCCAAGGGGTTCATCCACTTTACTTCCAAGCCGTTCTACAAACCTGACATAATTATGTCAAGGGAAAAAAAATGCAAAACAAAAGGCGTGGTGTGCTGCCGCGTCTTTGCTTGCCAAATTGGAAGGGAGAAAGAGAGCCGTTGTGCGGCCCCCCATCCAGCGCGTCCCGGCAGTTCCGACGGACAGAACAGCATCCGTCACGCTCCGCATTGCAATTGCTCCTTGCCGCTCTCTCCCAGCTCATCATAACATCGTTACGTTCCACTTTTTCCCCAGCCAGGGGCATCTATTTTCTCTCATTCAGGACCCGGCCTTGATGCCTCCTCAAAACAGTGAGATGTGTTTGCTCGTTGTTTCAGGCTTGGCAATCGCCATGTTCACACTCCTGCTCGACAGATTTTCTTGCTGCCAAAAAAACAAATGCATTCAGCCCTGAAACTTCCATGGGGCTGAGCAAAGGCGCTCCCAGGGTACTCAGCACTCATCTGTACTGTAATTTACCCCCGAGCCAAGTTGTTCTGGGAATGTGTTGAGGAGACGCACTGCTTTCATTCTTTTTATAGCTTCATAATTGCCCAGGGAGGGCTGCCTTTGTGTCCAACCCATCGGAACATTTTTATTCCTCTTTCTATTTGTGCCTACTCATGTATACACGCGTCAACGTTTTCTGGGCCAAATCTTGTCAGTAAAAATGCTCTGCTTCATGGCGAACATTCTGAGATCTCGTGTGAATGGTAAGACTAGCTAATGGCTTTTCTGAGCACTACTCAGGGACAGACCACTTTCTCAGGGCTTGTGGTGAAAAAGCGGCTAATCTCGTCTTCACGCCAGTCCGGGGTGGCACCACTAGGATTCTCCTTTTTCTGAAGAGGATGAGGAGGTCAGGGGTTTGAGAAAGCTGCCACCGCAGACAAGGCGGAGCTGGAGTTAAGTTCAGGCTGCCGGAGCCCGGATCCCTGCCTCGACCTCCTGCCTCCCTCGGAGGTCACCACCAGCTCCCAGGACCCAGGGGGTTCAGATCCTCCTCCAGCCCTGCCAGGAGGCAGCGTGGGCTCCTGGACGCAGGAGCAGATGATGGACGTTAAAAGCCTGACACAGTTGGGACTGGCTGCATCTGACACCCTGGGCCCTTGTTGAGATTTCTCTTCCTAACTATATAGATCTTTAGACTGCCATGGTCTTGATCAAAGACCGTATGTATATCTGAGCATCAGCAGTTCTTCATCCCGAGGTTGAAGCGGAACAGGAAGTGCAGAGGTTTGCAAGCCGCTAGTCAACGGAGGCCACAGAAGAAGCCTGGCCACGCTGGAGAGACACTCGTGGAAAGATGACAGATGGAGATGGAGATTCCCACGGGCCTGGCTGTTCAACCGTCCACATGCCAGACACGTGACAAGTGAGACTTTCTGACAGCCCAGCCGGTCACCTACTGCCTACGACCTCACGAGACCCCAGACGAGGACTGCCCAGCTGACTCAGTCACACCCCAGACTCGTGGGCACAGTGGACGGGGGCTCCTTGTCAGACTGCTGCCTCGGGGTGGTCTGTCACCACATGAAACAACGTCGGAGAACAGCGAGGGGGTGTCCTGGTGGCTCACGTCTGCACCAGATGTTTGCAGGCGGACCCACCATCGCGACGATCTCACTGCATTTCAGCAAATGCCGCCACCTGTCGGACTTGCGTCCCTTGGATGGGGTCTCACTTGAGGACTGACATGATTACTGAAGCTTTGCCTGCCACTTGGGGCCTGAGACAAGTCTGTCCCCAAACGAGAGCCACGTGGAACCAGCTGAGAGGTGGATAACGGAGAATCACTTTCTTGGCCAGGCAACGGGCAGCAGAACACGTGTGTGAGGATGAGTCGTGGGCCGTGGGCAGTGGCCTCCGCAGGGACGTGGGCCCGTCTCCCGGTGCCAGCCCCTGGGGACCTGGCAGGAAACAGGGACCACACGGGACCCGTGTCCCCATCAAGGTCACCAAGGTCTCGTGGGAGCGGAACCCGTCTCTTGCTTCTCATATGCCCATGGTTTTCTCTTCTGTTCTCCTCGATAATTAAGGAAGTCTTTTTGAAAACTCCAGCCTACTTTTGGATATGCTGCAGGAAATCATAGCTGGGTGCAGCTTTGAAAGGGGAGTGCTGGGTTTCTGCAGGGACAGGCATCTGCTCCCGTGTACACCGCAGCACTGTCACAGGAGCCGAAGCGAAGAAATGAGTTTGCATCCACAGAGCCGTGGAAACGAGATGCAGTCTGTAGTGCAGACTGCGTGTGTGTGCAACCCGGCCTCAAAGAGCAAGAGAACTCTGACCCCTACGATGGCGGGGATGAATGCAGAAGACGCTGTGCTTAGCTTGGTAAGCCAGAGGCCAAAGGATAAATGCTGCAGGATTCCACTCACGTGGATAACTCAAAATAGGCGACTTCACGGGCAGGAAGTAGATTAGAGGTTAGGCAGTAGGGGAGGGCAGTCAGTGTCTGATGGAACGAGATGCCGTCTGGGAAGATGAGAAGGTTCTGGAGACGACGGAGGTGATGACTAGACAACGTTGTAAACATATGTAATGTCACTGAATTGGAGACTTTAAAATAGTTAAAAGGGTAATTTCTATGTAATGTGTATTTAGTGCAGCTAAAAGAGAGAGTAATACACCGTCCCACGCAACACGAGGAGGAATTTTATGGGGGACAGAAAGAGGATCACGTGGCCCAGCCCCCATTCTCCACACAGAGTTCTCCCACCGCTGCTGAAACCAGACGTCTTGGTCTCATAGGTGAAGAGTCCATTCCCAATTATAATGAAAGAACGGCAACAGACGCGTCAGGAGCACTCACTGAGTAACCCACTGGTCCGAACACAGGTATTAACGCATTCAGTCACAGCCACAGCCTTGTGAAGAAGGTCCTAATTGTCGGTTGTGTGTGTGCACACACATCTATACCGGGCACACACCAAACGGGAACAGGCAGCAGAGCGGTCAGGCAGCGTGCCTACGGCCACGGAGCCGGTGGGGGCGGGATGGGCCCCTGAGCGCCCAGCCGCCGGTCCTGCGTGGGGGCCCCTGTGCCCGGGAGCCCCCCACAAATGGGGCGCCGTCCAAGCGGCTGCTGGCACAGGCAGCTGGTGCCCCACGGGAGCCAGGGCCCCGGGGGGCTCACGCCAGAGACCAGCAGAGTCAGGCTCAGCAAAACGAGCAGACGGCACGATGCGGTGACCCGACTCAATCGGAGACGGATGGTAAAACCTCAGAACCTGTTCATTTCTAGTTTTGCTACAATTCACAAGAAAAGACACGCTGACCATTTACCAGTAGCTTGAAGCAGAGAACCTCTCTAGGCGCTGCTCCCTGCAGGCACCTGACTTCGCTGGGACCCTCGACTGCGGCGGACACGGTGGGCTCCAAGCACCCCTCCCCGCCCTGCCTCGCAGGCCTGGCCTCTCGCAGAAGCCTGCCTCCACCTTCACCCGGGTCCCCCAGGGGCCGCTGCCCCCAGGAGGTGGCCAGGCTCGCCCTGTGCCCGAGCCAGTTGGGGCCTGGCATTCCCAGGTTGCAGCAAGGGGGCAGGAAGGGCCACGTGCTGGTCAGTCTCCTCACCGCCCCCCCACGGGGTGCAGGGCCGGAGCCAGACCCCCAGCACAGGGGGGCGGTGGTCGCCGTGGACCCGTGGGAAGAGGTCCCGGATGAGACATCCACTCATCCTCTGAACGCTGGTGGGAACCGGCGCATGCAGTGAGGACCGACAGTGACACGGAGGAGGAGCTCACGGGGCCCCCACTCCAGGGGCTGCCATGCAGTGAGGACCGACAGTGACACGGAGGAGGAGCTCACGGGGCCCCCACTCCAGGGGCTGCCATGCAGTGAGGACCGACAGTGACACGGAGGAGGAGCGCACGGGGCCCCCACTCCAGGGGCTGC
>CM035289.1:998827-1057656 GCA_020226075.1 Hydropotes inermis
TGGAGTGTGAACTCAAGTGGGCCTTAGGAAGCATCACAACAAACAAAGCTAGTGGAGGTGCTGGAATTCCAGCTGAGCTATTTCAACTCCTGAAACATGATGTTGTTAAAGTGCTGCACTCAATATGCGAGCAAATATGGAAAACTCAGCAGTGGCCACAAGACTGGAAAAAGTCAGTTTTCATTCCGATCCCAAAGAAAGGCAATTCCAAAGAATGCTCAAACTACCACACAACTGTACTCATTGCTTATGCTAGCAAAATAATCCTCAAAATTCTTCGAGCCAGGCTTCAACATTACATGAATCATGAACTTCCAGATGTTCAAGCTGGATTTAGAAAAGGCAGAGGAACCAGAGATCAAACTGCCAACATCCGTCGGATCATAGAAAAAACAAGAGAGTTCCAGAAAAGCATCTACTTCTGCTTCATTGACTACACTAATGCCTTGACTGTGTGGATCACAACTAATTTTGGAAAATTCTGAAAGAGATGGGAATACCAGACCACCTGACCTGCCTCCTGAGAAACCTGTATGCAGGTCAGGAAGCAACAGTTAGAACTGGAAATGGAACAACAGACTGGTTCCAAATAGGAAAAGGAGTACGTCAAGGCTGTATGTTGTCACCCTGCTTATTTACCTTCTCTGCAGAGTACATCGTGAGAAACGCTGGGCTGGAGGAAGCATAAGCTGGAATCAAGATTGACGGGAGAAATACCAATAACCTCAGATACTCAGATGACACCACTCTTACGGCACAACGTGAAGAGGAATTAAAGAGCCTCTTGATGAAAGTGAAAGAGGAGAGTGAAAAAGCTGGCTTAAAACTCAACATTCAAAAAGCAAGATCATGGCATCCAGTCCCATCACTTCATGGCAAATAGATGGGGAAACAGTGGAAACAGTGGCTGACTTTGTTTTCTTGGACTCCAAAATCACTGCAGGTGGTGACTGCAGCCATGAAATTAAGAGACACTTGCTCCTTGAAGAAAAGCTGTGACCAACCTAGACAGCATATTAAAAAGCAGAAACAAAGGTCTATCTAGTCGAGGCTATGATTTTTCCAATGGTCATGTATGGATGTGAGAGTTGAACTATAAAGAAAGCTGAGCCCTGAAGAACTGATGCTTTTGAAGTGTGGTGTTGGAGAAGACTCTTGAGAGTCCCTTGGACTGCGAGGAGATCCAGCCAGGCCATCCTAAAGGAAACCAGTCCTGAATATTCCCTGGAAGGACTGATGCTGAGTCTTCAATACTTTGACCACCAGATGTGAAGAACTGACTCACTAGAAAAGACCCCAGTGCTAGGAAAGATTAAGGGAAGGAGGAGAAGGGGATGACAGAAGATGAGATGGTTGGATGGCATCACCGACTCGATGGACACGAGTGTGAGCAAGCTCCGCAAGTTGGTGACGGACAGGGAGGCCTGGAGTGCTGCAGTCCATGGGGTCGCAGAGAGTCAGACACGACTGAGCAACTGAACTGAACTGATCCTTAATGAGCGTGGACTTCCCTTAAAGTTGATTCCTAGCCCTTTGGGAGTCAGAACCACCCTTCTTCTCCTGGACCCAGGAGACTCTTCCTTCTGCCTCCAGGGAAGGAGTCCTCTGCACAGATCTTTTGCAATCAGGCCCTGTGACCCTAAATTTGAGCGAGAAGGAGGGACTCTGGGGAAAGGTCCCAGGGATTGCCAGAGCCCAGTTTCCCAAGAAGCTGGAACCAGAACCATTTACCGGACGTGCTAAGTCTCAGGTCAACGGCTTTAAGTCCTGGATCGTAAATAAAGCAGCTACTCTTTAGCAAGAGTGCAGAGCTTCTGAAGGAAAAACAGCTCAGGATAGAAACTGTTCCCAAGAGGAGCCAAAATATCAAGCAAGATGTTCTGACAACATCTCAGGCCTTGGAAAGGAAAGCAATGAATTCCCTCTCCTAACAGGAGGGCACCTGGAGCATTGGGAGCTGAGCATTTTAGTGAAATTGAGACAAGACCCACTGTCTAGTGTGACATATTAATTACAATTTATGATTACACATGAACTCTAGCCCGTGTCTCAGATAATATCTCTCTTCTATGAGACCGATGTCTTTACTAATAATGAGCCTCTCTGAGGTAACTTTGTGTTGGAATCCCTTCATTTTGTGCCAGGAAAACCAAGGTACAGAGGGTTGACTGGTTCATGCATGCATGCGTGCTGAGTCACTGCAGTCCTGTCTGACTCTGCGACCCCATGGGCCATAGCCCCCCAGGCGCCTCTGTCCATAGGATTCCCCAGGCAAGAACACTGGAGTGGGCGGCCATGGCGTCCTCCAGGGAATCTTCCCGACCCTGGGACTGAACCCGCATCTCTTACGTCTCCTGCATTGGCGTGTGGTTTCTTCACCATTAACGCCAGCTGAGCAACCGTAAAATGAGAAGCCGTAGCTCCCAGCCTGGTAACCTGCGCAGTGGCCCATGCTGTGTAACTTAGCAAGTTTCCTCCTGTGTCTCCACGTCCCAGAGCTGGCTGCTTGGAGCGACATGTGCTGAAGACGTCCGAGCTGCATTAAATGCAAACACGAGCGACTGGACACAAGCAGAGGGCCAGCGCACTCGTAAGTGCTTTGGGGCTCGCCGTCTTAGCCGGTCCATTCCGAGCAGTCTCTGGGCTTCTACTGGAAACACGACAAAGAGCAGTCCCTCTCGCCCTTGCTGGGCATGAATAAGCGGTCAGGGGGTCTCAGCAGTAGCCAAACAAGACAGGAGACCCCCTCCAAAGCAGAGCAGAAAGGGGGGAGAAGGCGGGTCGTGGTGCGAGTCCCGAGCTCCCCAGCCGGGCCTCACACAAAGCGAGCCCCACCTCCAGGTTCCCCAGCCACCGGAGAGGACTTACCCCCTGCCTTTCCTCGGGGAGGAGCCCGCCGAGTCCCAGCACTGATACAGCTCGCTGCGCGGGGCCCGTCTGGACCGATGCGGAAGAAACTGTCGCAGGCTCCGGGTGATTCCTCGGGTATGCAAGCTGCGGGGGCCCACGGGACTTTTCCTTCCAACTTCCCAGCCTTCCGCACGGCCTGAACTGAGAACATAAACGCCCCTGCCTGGGCAGCACATGCAAGAGGCAGGTTTGATCCCCGGTCGGGAAGATCTCCTGGAGAAGGAAATGGCAACCCACTCCAGTGCTCCTGCCTGGAGAAGTCTACGGACAGAGAAGCCTGGCGGGCTCCAGTCCCTGGGGCTGCAGAGTGGGACCTGACTGAGTGCACACCTAAATGAGTGGGAAAAATGCTTCCAAGGAAAATTCAAGCTTCAGAGTCAGGTCCCCTACGATCACTACGAAAGGGAAAGTGGCCTCCTTTCTGAGGTCAAGTTGGGTCTTTCCTACATGTTTAGGATGACACTGTACGAAGGTTATTTAAGGAATACTCATAAATCATAATCTAAAGTCACAAATTATATTTGTGTGCAATATAATATACTATATACAATACATTCTGTGGACAGAGACACAGAATGAATGACAATTACACAGATGATTGAAACCTCACTGAATTCAGAGAAAGGCTTCGATGGCTAATTTCAAACTACAGTGAGGTTCTCAAAGTTTTAGACTTGACTCTCAGCTATGACACTCATGAAAATATCTAACTAGATCAATGAAACATGGATAAGAAAAAGGATAGCATGATATTCAAATTTCCACAGAATGCTGAGCTATGAAAAATAATCCATATTTTACCCAAATAGGTTCTAAGAAAGACCTCAGGAAGTTGGTAGACTAGTCAAAGAGAAGATAGAATGCAGTTGGAATAAAGTTCTGAATTTACACAGGAAAGAAAAATCCATGGGACAGTGGGAGACTTTTCACTACAGCAGCACAAATTTTGTCTTTCCACGTGAACGTGCAGCACCTCCCCCTAAGCAGCACATGTGGGATTCCCAGCTCAGGGTCCCCTACCCACACGTGAACTAGAGTTGCCTCCCAGGTCTGGCTCTGAGATTTCAGCACGAAACATCCTTCAAAACCTCAGGTGTTCTCAGCCACGCCCGCACAGAGAAGAACCAGCCTCACCACTTTCAGTCCTATATTGTCTTTGCCTCCCATGTTTTGCAACTCTAGCTTTGGTGTATAGACACACTCAGGATTGTTTTTTCTTCTTGATGAGTTACGTAATGTCCTTGTCTGGTTCTGGTAATCTTTCTTTGTTGTTCTGAGGTCTGCTTTATCTGATATTAGTACAGACACTCTTTGCTTTCTTTTGATTAACATTTGCGTGGTATGCTTTTCCAGGCTTTAATTACTTTTAACCTATATACATCCTTATATTCAAAGTGAAGTTCTTATATGCAATATATAGTTGGCTGTGTATTTATCTACTTTGTCTGTCTCTGTTGATTTCTGTGTTTAGACATCTCCATTTGGGATAATTTTGGCACATCGTGGATTAAGTCTGGAACTGGGACAGAGAAATGTTTTCTGTCGGTTTCCTCTGCGTTTTTATCTTCTTTTTCCTGACTTACTGATGTTTTCCAGAATTCCATTTAAATGTATCAATACAATTTTTTTTTTTTGACCATACCACGAGGCCTAAGGGATCTGAGTTCCCCAACCAGGGACTGAACTCAGGCCTTCAGCAGTGAGAGCACCAATCCTACCCAACGGACTGCCAAGGAGTTCCCCACCTAGACTATTTTAAGTGCATCACTTTGCATCAGTTTTTTAGCAGTTGTATTAAATTATATACACAAGCTATCACAGTCTATAGTGTTGACATTTGACTTGTTCGAGTGAGCTGTATAAACCTAGCCTTGCTTACATTCCCCATTCGTGACCGTTTTACATATTGTATATACTCTACAAAACTGGAGAATCACATCAAACACGGTTTTAATCTTTCTTCCAGGCATCAAACGTAATCTGGGAAACTAAAAAGGCGAATAGGAGAGGGTGGGGGGAGGCTCAAGAGGAGGGATCTGTGTGCACGCTGACTCCCGCCGCGTCCACAGCAGAAGCCAACACAGACTGTAAGGCAATTATGCTCCAATTAAAACGAAAAATAAAGTGGAAAAGAAGCTGAAGGGAAAGGAGAAGGAAATCTACGGCATCCACCCTTATTTTGACCCTTCTTTCGCTTTCTCTTCCTTCCTGATATTCCCATTTCCTTCGTTTATATTTTCCTTTCTGTTTCAGGAAGTCTCTCTAGTTATTTTTTCAGCTGGCAACATATTCTCTTAGTTTTCCTTCATCTGAAAATATCTTAATTTCCCTGAAAGATGTTTGTTGGATATAGAATTCAGTATTGATGGGTTTTTTTTTTTTCTTTTTGGATCATCATGGTTTTTTGGGAAATTCACTTTCAGATTCTTTTTCCCACATAGATAAGGTGTCATTTATCTCTCATTGCTTTCAAGATTTTTAATTTTTAGTGTCCAGGGTTTTATTTCAGACACACACAAACCATGCATCTTGGCATGGATTTCTTTGGGTTTATTCTGTTTGGGGTTTCCTCGGCTTCTTGAATCTGTAGGTTGACGCATTTTGCCAAATTAGGAAATTTTTGAGCCATTTTCCTTCAAGTACTTCTTCAGGCCCATCTTCTTCCTCCTTCCCTCCTGGAACTTCAAAGACAGAACTGTTACATCTTTTAGGATTATCTTCTGGTGTCCCAGAGTCCACTTTTTCAGTCCATTCTCTCCACTTTCCAGACCAATTTCTCTCCCTGTAGCTCCAAGTTTACAGACTCTTTTCTTTGTCTTCTCCTTTCCTATCTAGCCCAGTCACTGATTTTTTGTTATTATATTTTGCAGCTCTAAGTTTTTCACTTGGCTCTGTGTGCCTTCTACATGCTGTTGAGACTGTCTACGCTCTCACTTGCTTCACGCACATTTCCAGTTGCTTACTGAAGCATTTTTCGTGACGGCTGACTTAAACCCACTGCAGATGATGGCAACATTTGTATTATTTTGGTCCTCCTGTCTGTTGATTGTCCTTTGTCATTCAAGTTGATATTTTCCTGGTTCTTGGAATGATTCATGATTTTTTATTGTGTCCTGGACGTTTTGCATGTTATGTAATGAGCGTCTGGATCTTATCTCACTCTTCTGTTTGCAGGAAGCCTCCCCTGCTGCTGGTGAGGGATGGAGGATGTAACATTCTTATAGCAAGTGCCGCACACAGCCTCTGCTGGCCCCACCAGTGTGGGGGAAGACCTTGTCACTGCTGAGTGGGGTGGGGGGCGCTTAGGCTCCCAACTAGACATCCACAGGGGGCTTCCCAGTGAGTGGCCCTGTGGCAGAAGCTGTCTGCAATGCAGGAGACGTGGGTTCAGCTTCTGGGCCAGGAGAAGACTCCTGGATCTGGAAATGGCAGCCCACTCCAGTCTTCTTGCCTGGAGAATCCCATGGACAGAGAAGCCTGGTGGGCTACGGTCCACGGAGTCCCAGAGAGGCAGACACGACTGAGCACTCACTCACTCAGACCCCCACGGATCCTCCCCGGCCAGGGAGAGAGGGACACCCTAGTACTGATGGTTGTGTGGCTCCTCTTAATGCTGCGGGGAGAGGGGCTTATTACCGCTGGGTGTAAGTCCTGGCTCCCCACTCAGCCTTCTCTGATGCCCCCCAGCTGGGAAGGACATCATCTCGTAACAGCTGAGTCAGGGTGGAAGCCCAGGCTCCCCAGTGAGCCTTTGTCATGGGGTAGAAGTGGGACCATGCTTTCTCTAGGGTGTTCAGCGGTAGAATGGTTATCACCTGAGAGTTTTCTGTCTAGCTAAGCTGTGCTTTTCTTGGTCGTTCGCCTAAAGAGGATTTTATCAAGGTTTAGTTTTGGACAGGTGTCTGTTCTCATTGGTGTCTCCAGGTTCTCATCTTCTCCAGCACCGTTTCCAGGGCATATGAGGCAGAAGGAAAACCCAGAGGACTCACTGCCGTGTCGCTCCCCAGCCCCCAGGGTCCCTGGATGGTCTGCTTTCCCCTCTCCACCTTTCAGACTCTTCTCATCTTTGTTTTATAAACAACATTCAGGGTTTTTAGTTATACTTATCAGGAGGAATAGAGAAAAGTGTAACTATTCCACCTTGTCCACATCCACCGTTCATTTCCTCACTTAAAAAAAAGTCATTTTATCATTTATATGTATCTCCCTAAACCTTATGTCATATAATCTTCCTGTTGTTGCAAGAGTTATTATATTGTGACTTGCCTTTTCAACTCAATATTATGATTCTAAGATTCATCCACGCCGCTGCATCTGGCAATGGTCCCCTCATTTCCACTGCTGTGTAATATTCCAACCTGAACAGAATACAATTTACTATGCATTTCCTGTTGATGGACATTTGGGTTACTTATGGGCTTTTTGTTGTTGTGAACAATGCCACCGTGTACTTTCTTCTACAAGGTTTCTGCTGCACAGAGGCAAGGATGTCTCAGGAGTGGAATTGCTGTGAATGATGAAATTCAATGTCAACATCAGTTCGGTTCAGTCCCTCAGTCGTGTCCGGCTCTTTGTGACCCCATGGCCTGCAGCATGCCAGGCTTCCCTGTCCATCAGCAACTCGTGAAGCTTACTCAAACTCATGTCCATCAAGTCGGTGATGCCATCCAACCATCTCATCCTCTGTCATCCCCTTCTCCTCCCACCTTCAATCTTTCCCAGCATCAGGGTCTTTTCTAATGAGTCAGCTCTCCCCATCAGGTGGCCAAAGTATTGGAATTTCAGCTTCAGCATCAGTCCTTCCAATGAACACCCAGGACTGACCTCCTTTAGGATGGACTGGTTGGATCTCCTTGCAGTCCGAGGGACTCTCAAGAGTCTTCTCCAACACCACAGTTCAGAAGCATCAATTCTTTGGCGCTCAGCTTTCTTTATGGTCCAACTCTCACATCCATACATGACTACTGGAAAAACCATAGCCTTGACTAGACGGACCTTTGTTGGCAAAGTAATGTCTCTGCTTTTTAATATGCTGCCTGGGTTGGTCATTTGTAAAGAACTTTCATCTCTCTGCTCTGTCTTCCATGGCAGCAACTATTTCCTAAGGCAAACCATTTTCCCCCAGGGCCCCAAGGCTATGGCCAAAACCTTCCCAGGGCTAAACGGCCTTCCTCACTCTGATCCAGAAGAAAAGAGGGAGGTTCAGCTCCAGCACCCCCAGAAGAACTGTGGACGTCGCTAACACTTAACCTCAGTAACTCACCACGTGGATGGACCTGGGACAAGACCAGGGAAGAACAAAGCTGCGGTGAGGTTGGGCCCGGTGGACAGTCACCTGGATCTACGGGCCAGTCGGGGGACCGTCCAGTTTGGCCACACGAGCCCAGTGGCTCCAATCCACCCGCAGTCAGTACTCACAGCCTTAGAAAACAAACTTACGGCTGCCAGGGCAAGGGATGGTTGGGGAGTTTGGGAAGGTCATGCACACTCTGCTATGTTCCAAATGGGTAACCAACAAGGCCCTACCGAACCGCACAGGCAACGCTGCTCAAGGTTATGTGCCTGCCTGGAAGGGAGGGGAGTTTGGGGGAGAATGGAAACATGTGTATGTCTGGCTGTTCACCTGAAACCACGACAATATTGTTAACTGGCTGTGTCCCAATACAAAATAAAACAAAAAGTTTAAAGTCTGAAAAAAAAAATCTGTAGACAGGGTTGACAGGGACAAAGTATGTAATTAGTTAATCCCACTAGCAGATTGTAAGCAGAAATAACATATGAGACCCCTGTAAGTTACTGATTACTGGAAAAATCAGGCTTGTTAAACCTCAAAACCAAGCAGGCCGCTTAGTAACAAAATCACATGACAGAAACATGAAACATGCCCCCAAACAATAACACAATCCTGGCCTGAGACTCATATCCTGCCCAGGGAGCTCAATAAATTCATGATCCCTAGGACACGCCCTCTGAACACATCAAAGAAACAGTAATTCATGGAAAGGTCACATTTCCAAGTAAAGACCCTCACTATACTGAGATCTGAAATAATATTTCCATTGTGCCATGATAGTCCGGGCTTGACCACGTAAGGACTAGAAAACTCCACCGCCCAACCCGGAGGAGGAGCTGATGACAGGAACGTGACTTTCTTCCAAAAATGAGGAAGAAGGTGGACTCCCCCCACCCCCCCGCACCTTCCCTCTGATTATTAAGCTGTGGCCCACGGGGTTCCCGGGCGGCACCCGCTCGCCCACCTGCTCGTGAGCCTCGAGTGAGCCTGTGTGTGCGGTCGTGTCCAGCTCTTTGCAGCCTCATGGACTGTAGCCCACCAGGCTCCTCTCTCCATGGGACTGCCCAGGCAAGAACACTGGAGGGGGGTTGCCATTTGCTTCTCCAGGGGATCTTCCTGACCCAGGGATCGAACCTGCATTGGCAGGTGGATTCTTCACCATTATGCGGTGGGCCAGGTGTCAAATTCTGGCCCACATCCAACACTCAAGGGATGACCGAAGTCAGACAGCACCATGCAGGGAGTTTTAGCACAAGCCAGATAAACTGGAAGGTCCTTCAGCAAGGGAAGCAAGGATGAGCATTTTACTGAATCACTGCAATGGAGAGGAGCAAGGGCCCCTGAAGAAGAACTCTGCCTTTTCTCTGAGTTGCAGTCACTGAATCCAGCGAGGCTGCTGGTTGAAGATGCCGGTTCCTGAGTGTGGTGACTATGGGGTGTGTCCCTTCATGCATCCCCTCTCCCTTTCTCATCTCAGTGCACACTCCATCTCTCAGCACAAGACTGCCCAGGACAGAAAACTAATTTTCCTATCTTTCAGACAGAAAGATACAGCTGCATATCAAAATGGGTGCCTATATTTTGGCAACCAGATGTAAATGGATGTGTCATGCCACAGCTTCCAGGAAGATGTCTCATACATGACTCACGTTTGACCTTTGCCTCTTCTTCCCTTCCTCCTTCCTCCTGGCTGGAAAGCAGACATAATGGCTGGAGCTCCAGCAGTCATCCTAGACCACGGGGTGATCTTGCAAACGGAAGCCTATCACAGCTGAACGAGATAAAATGTAACAGGGCCCTTGGTGTGGAATATTCTACCGGCTCTACACTGCCCACATTCAAACTTCTTGCACATGAAACAAATTTCTATCTTACATAAACCACTGCTACTTCTGTTGCTTAATCAAACCTCATCCCAATACAATAGGTGTTTACTGAACCTACAAGTCTTGGTGGGGCCAAGGAAGTGGCATTTTACGCTGCATGCTGCTGGCCTGAATGAACCCGCCATGATCAATACTGACCTTCCACTCCCTCATTTGTTATAAAAATTTTGGATGACGACCCAGCAATCCCACTACTGGGCATTTACTCTGAGAAAACTGTAATTCAAAACGACACATGGACCCTCAATGTCCATTGCAGCACTATTCACCACAGCCAGGACTTGGAAGCAACCTAGATGTCCATCAACAGATGAAGGTATAAAGAAGACGTGGCACACATCTTCTCAGCCATAGAAAAACAAATGAAACCGACTCACTTGCAGAGACGCAGATGAACCTAGAGTCTGTCATAGAGAGGGAAGTACAGTCAGAAAGAAGAAAACCAGTGCTGCTTATTTTTGCATACATTTGGAATCTAGAAAACTGTTGCCAATGAGCCCATTTTCAGGGCAGCAATAGAGATGCAGACGTGTGGACCCAGCTGGGGGAGGAGAGGGGGACGGACTGCGAGAGCAGCGGTGACGTGTAAACCACCACGTGTAAAAAATAGCCAGCTAGTGGGAAGCTGCCGACAGCATAGGAAGCGCATCTCGCTGCCCTTGATGACCCAGAGGCAGGGGACGGGGATGGGCGGAGACCGAGCGCGAGGGAATTATGCACAAATGCAGCTGACCACTCGTGACAGAGCGGGAGCTAACACAGCACTGTCCAACAATCACACGCCAGTAAAATCAGCGCCCTGGATGAGCACCTCTGATCCCCGGCAGGGCTCGGGGTCTGGACGTCAGACTGAACGAAACCCACACAAGTCTCAGCCCTCCGGAGGTGATTCACCTCTAATTACCCTGACCCTCAGCTTGCCAGACAACTCTGGGTCCCTCCTTCAGTTTTCTCAGGGCTTTTGAGACCAGAAACAGGGTGTCACTCCCTGGGAAGGTGTAGACCCCACTGGAGATTACTGACGCACACACCAGTCTCTGAGGAATTCGACTCCTGCAGGCTGACGCAGGTAACCATGAACACCTTGATGAACATGCATCCCCAGGACCTTCAGAGCTGAAGGGCAGCCCCACCAGGCGTAGGAACACCTCCACACCTGACCTCGATCCACCTTCAGCAGAGACGCCGAGGAACGCTCAAAGTGCAGGGAAAATTGACCAGTCCTGGGACCCTGCCTTAGAAAGCACGTTTATTGATGCTATGGTAAATGTTCACATTATTGCTTTCTTTTCTTGTGATTTGAACAGGTCTCTTATTTTTTAGTTGTTTAAAACTTTTTACTTTGTATTGGGATATAGCTGATAAACAATGTTTATCAGTTTAGCTTCAGGTGAACAGAAAATGGGTGCAACTATATATAAATTTATATTATATATTATATATAGTATATATTATTATAGATTATATATGTTATTATATAATTACATATTATTTATTGTATATTATAAATATATATTATAAATATATTGTATATCATATATCTTAATTATAATATATACATATATATTATATAAATATAATATACAAATATATTGTCATTAAAATAATATTTATAAACACATTGTAAATATGATATATTAAATTATTTATTAGATATATATATATAATATAATGTGAAACAGATCACCAGTCCAGGTTGGATGCATGAGAGAAGTGTTCGGGGCTGGTACACTGGGATGACCCAGAGGGATGGGATGGGGAGGGAGGCAGGAGGGGGGATCGGGATGGAGAACGCATGTAAATCCATGGCTGATTCATGTCAATGTATGGCAAAAACCACTACAATATTGTAAAGTAATTAGCCTCCAGCTATTAAAAATAAAAGGAAGAAAATATATCATAATTAATTATATTATATAAATAATTAATATATATTAATATATTATATATTATATTATGTTTAACACACAATGATTATATTAATATAATATATTATATAATAATATTATATAATATATTATTATTTTATATATTATAATATTTATTATACATTATTATTTATATATTATTTTATTACATATTAAATAAATATATTTTAAATATACATTTAAATGAGTTATGTAAATTCTATAAATATTATATATAATTTATATAATATATAAAATATATTAATATATAATTTAATAAATTTTAATATAACATTATATAAATTTATATTATAAATTTTATGTTATATATTTATATTATATTATTATAAATATAATATATTTTATATTATATTTACATTATACATATATATTTATATTATATAATATATATTTATAATATATTATATATAATATATTTGTATATCTATATTATAATTATATAATATACTATATTTTATAATATATAAAATATACTATATTTTATATATCACATCATATAGAGATAATATATAATCATATTATATATTATTTATGTACAATATACATAAATAATATGTAATCATATTATATATAAATAACACATATTACTTTATATATACATATATAAATATATATAAGCACACGCATATACCCCAGGGATCGATCCCAGCTCTGCTGCATTCCAGGCCGATTTTCACTGTCTGAGCCGCAGGGAAGCCCTCGCGGGTGTCCTTTCTCACCTAAACCTGCCTCCCATCCAGGCTGCCACACAACACCAGCCGGAGTTTCCTGCGCTATGCTTAGGTCCTGCTGGTCTCCGCTTTAAATGGGGCAGTGTGTCCACGTCCAGCCCAACGACCCCGAACGATGCCGTCCCCCTCCTCCGCCCCAGCATCGGTGAGGTCGCTGGCTAAGTCTGGGAGTCCGCCTCTTCAGATCTTCCCTCCACGGCCTCGGTTCAGTACTGAGCTGAATGCGGCCACCGTAAGACCAGGGGCCGGTCTCAGAGGAAGCAGGCTCACTGCTTCCTTCAGCAGTAAGGGCGGTAGGCCTTCCGTAGCTCTGATCGGCTGCCAGCGCCTGTCCTAGGAGACTTCAGGGCATTTGCCTCTTAACAGCACCAAGAGACGGGAACTCCTGTCTGCATGTCGTTGATAAAGAGACTAGATTACACAGTTTGCCGAGGATTATACAGTTTGTAGCCTCTGGTCTTTTTCTACCTCTTTTGAAATGATTTATACCGCAGGTCAAGAAGAAATCCTGTGTTAACAGTTGGCCTTTAATTTCTAGACTCTAAACTATTCTGTAGCATGCTTTTGTGAAAAAAGGCAAGAGGAAATCAAAAAGTGCCTAGAGATAAATGAAAACACAATTCAAGACCTTTCAGATTAGCAAAAGCAGTTTTAAGAGGGAAGTTTTTAGCAATACAAACTTACTTCAGGAAACAAGAATAAACAATCTAACCTTACACCTAAAGCAGCTAGAGAAAGCAGAATAAAACTCAAAGTTAGTAGAAGGAAAGAAATCATAAAGATGAGAGCAGAAATAAGTGAAGTAGAGACAAAGAAAACAACAGAAAAGATCAGTGAAACTAACGGCTGGTTCTCTAAAAAGACAAACAAATTGAAAAACCTTTAGCCAGACTCATCAAGGGAAAAAAAGGGAAATGGCTCAAATAATAAAATTAGAAATCAAAAAGGGGAATTTACGAGGGACAGCACAGAAATACAGAGGATAAGAGACCACTAAAAGCAACCAAATGCCGATAAAATGGACAACCTGGAAGAATGGGACAGACTCTTAAAGGTACCATCTTCCCAGACTGAACCAGGAAGAAATAGAAAATATGAACAGACCAGTTACAAGTACTGAAATTAAAAATATGATTTAAGAACCTCCAACAAACAAAAGTCCAGGGCCACATGGCCTCACATGTGAATTCTATCAAACATTTAGAGAAGAGTTAACACCTATCCTTCTGAAACTCTTCAAAACTTGCAGAGGAAGGGAAACTCCCACACTCATTCTTTCAGACCACCATCACCCAGATATAAAACCATACAAAGATACCACAAAAAAGAAAAGTACAGGCCAATATATCACCAATGAACACAGATGCAAAACTCCTCAACAAAATACTAACAATTCATATTCAACAGTACAGTAAAAGGATCGTATACCAGGATTGAGTGGGATATATCCCAGGCAGGCAAGGATTTTTCCATAAATGTACATCAACCAATGTGATGTGACATACCACATCAACAAATGGAAGAATAAGAACTGTACGATTATCTCAATAGATGCAGAAGAAACTTTTGACAAAATTCAATACCCATCTATGATAAAATCTCTAGAAATTTGGCATAGGGGAACCTACTTCAACATAATAAATGCCATATATGACAAACCACAGCAAATATCATCCTCAATTAGAAAACTGGACAGCTACATGTAAAAAAAAAAAAAATGAAAGCAGAACTTTTTTTTGGTTTGGCCGTGCCACGAGATTTGTACGGTCTTGGTTCCCTAATCAGGCATTGATCTGTGCCCCCTGCAATGGGAGTGTGGTGTCCTGAACGCTGGACTGCTGTCAATTCCCAAAATTAGAACATTCTTTACCACCATACACAGAAATGAACTCAAAATGGATTAGAGGCCTAAATATAAGATGGACAGTATAAAACTCTTAGAAGAAAACATAGGCAGAACACTCTTTTACATAAGTCATAGCAACATCTTTTTGGATGCATTCCCTTGTGACTCAGCTGGTAAAGAATCTGCCTGCAATGAGGGAGACCTGGGTTCAGTCCTTGGGTTGGGAAGATTCCCCTGGAGAAGGGAAGAGAATCCCATGGACTCTACCGGGACACGACTCTGCAGAGTCAGACTCGACTGAGCGACCTTGAGTTCACCTCTACAGTGAGGAAAACAAAAGCAAAAGTAAACAAATGGGGCCTAATTAAACTTAAAAGCTTTTGCAAGCAAAGGAAACCATAAATAAAAAGATAACCCCACAAAAATGGGAGAAATTATTCACAAAGTAACGAACAAGGGATTGATTTCCAAACTATAAAACAGCTCAAGCAGCTCAGTATCAAAAACAAAGAAAACCCACAAACAACCCAATCAAAAATGGGCGGAAGATCTGAGTAGACATTTCTCCAAAGAAAACATGCAGATGGCCAAAGAGCACATGAAAAGATGCTCAACTTTACTAATTACCAGAGAAATTAAAATTAAATTAATTGCAAATTAAATTTGCAATTTTAATTTGCATTGCAAATTAAAACTGCAGTGAGGTATCACATCACACTGGTCAGAATGCCACCATTAAAAAGTCTAGAAGCAATGAATGCTAGAGAGGATTTGGAGAAAAGGGAACCCTCCTAGACTGTTGGTGGGAATAGAAATTGATTTAGCCACTGTGGAGAACAGTATGCAGTTTTCTTAAAAAAAGAAAAAAAGTAACTAAAAATAGAGCTACCATACAATACAGCAGTCCCACTCCTGGACATATATTCAGAGAAAACCATAGTTCAAAAATGATACATGCAGCCAGCGTTCAGTGCAGCTCTTCTTACAGTATCCAAGACATGGACGCAGCCTAAATGTCCACCAACAGAGGAGCAGATAAGGAAGCGTGGTGTGTACACTCACACACACACCGTGGGACACTGCTCTGCCATAAACAAGAACGAAATCATGCCATCTGCAGCGACATGGATGCATCCAGAGATTATCATACCAAGTGAAGTCAGCCAGACAGAGACAAATATATGCCATCACTTCTACGTGGAATCTAAAAATATGCCACAAGGAGTGCATTTGAGTCAGTGTGAATGCGGTGGATCAACCTACAGCCTATTACACACAGTGAAGTAAGTCAGGGAAACAAATACCATATCTTAACCCGCATCCATGGAATCCAGAAGGATGGTGGTGATGAACCTATTTGCAGGCAGCAATGGAGATGTGGACACAGAGAGCAGACTTATGGACACGGAAGGGGGGAGCGGGTGGGACGGACGGAGAGAGCGACATGGAAACTCACACGACACCAGGTGGACACTAGACAGCCGGTGGGCATCTGCCGTGCGGCTCAGGGAACTCAAGAGGGGTGGGAGGTGGGAGGGAGGCTCAAGAGGGCGCGGACATACGTTAACCTACGGCCGATCCATGTGGATGGTTGGCGGAAACCAACACGGTATTGTAATCATCCTTCGATTAAAAATAAAAATTAAAAAAATTAAAAAAAAATTTTTAAAAAGATGATACAGATGAGCTTATTTACAAAACAGAAAGAGACTCACAGACTTAGAGAATAAAGTTGTGGCGACCAAAGGGGAAAGGTGGTGGGGAGGAATAAATTAGGAGATTGGGATTAACGTCACACACTGTGATATATGGAATGGTCAGTCAACAAGGACCTATGACATAACACAGGGAACTCTACTCAATATTCTATAACAACCTATATGGGAAAAACAATCGGAGAAAGAGAAGATATATGTGTATGTGTAACCCAACAGTCTTATCCACCTGAAACTAACACAACATTGCAAATCAATTACGAAGGAAAATGTGAGTCCCTCGGTCCTGTCCGACTCCTTGCAACTCCATGGACTGCAGACCGGCAGGCTCCTCCGTCCATGGGATTCTCAAGGCAAGAGTACTGGAGTGGGTTGTCATGCCCTTCCCCAGGGGATCTTCCTGACCCAGGGATCAAACCCAGGTCTCCCCAACTGCAGGCAGAGTCTTTATCACCTGAGCCACAGGAGAAGCCCACTATGCTCCAACGTAAAAGAAAAAACAAAGGCAATTACAAGCAAAACAATTTTCTTATTTTTTAATTAAAACATTAAAGAAAAAAAGCAAAGTGCATGAAATCGAGGCTCTCTTTTGGGGACTGAGCTAACTGGGATCCAGTCACTTGTTTCCTGTTTCTATATCCCTTTCAGAGTCTGGGCTAGGCCTCTAGCAACATGAGTTTCAGGAGAAGTTAGGAAAACAGGATCCCAGTCATCTAAATGGTCTGAGGCAGCCCTCCTTCTGGGGATCTGGCCTGTTTATGTTTTAAAATTATGGACATCCTCCCACCCACTCACCCACAGGCCTTTAACTAAGTCAGCCAAACAAACTAAAAGTGATCCAGGATTACAAGGGCCATTGTGGGGAATTTTTAATCTTCCCAGAGTTGCTTTTCTTAAGATTAAATCGAAGGACTTGAAAATTAAATAACATGAATGAGGTATTTTTCTTCACTGGTATCTGGAGGCTTCCAAATGCGCACAAAACTCTAAAATGGCCTCTTTGCAAGATTCTGTTACTAAATTGGCCCAAATAACTGAAAGACTAGAAGAGAGGGCTTCCCTGGTGGCTTCGTGGTAAAGAACCTGCCTGCCAGTGCAGGAGACACAGGTTCGATCCCTGGTCTGGGGAGATCCCATGTGCGGCAGAGCGACAAAGGCCGAGGGCCACAAGGACTGAGCCGGTGCCCTGGAGCCGGGAGCTGCGGCCACTGAAGTCTGCACACCCTGGGCCTGCGCGCCGCAGCTGAGAGCAGCCCCACTCACCGCCACTAGAGGAAAGCCCCGCTGCAGTGAAGACCCCGCACAGCCAGGAGAAAATGCAAACGTGCAAAATTATTTAAAAAACTAGAAAAGAGCAAAGCGGCGTTTGAACCCCCATGCTCCTTTCGTCCCCTTCCCCCGACTTCTCTGTCCCGGGCACCACCCCGTGTGTCTTCCTCCCGCCCCAGACTCCACCAGGCGACCACCAGCCCACCCCGACACCAACCTCCTGTCCCCCTCCGCCCTGCACCCACCCTAGGAGAATTCTTCACAAACCCCCCGACTCTAATCCACCCTGAGCCCACCCTTGCTCTCTGCCCTTCTGAATCCATTAGAACCTGCCATTTTAAGGTTAAACCATCTGAATTTCCAAGTAAACCTCTGATTTTTCATATTTGCACCAAGACTGCATTGCAAGTTGTTAGTTTTCTCTAAGGTTTTAAGGTCATGTTTACTGAAGTAGAATTTAGATTCAATAAAACTCTCTGTGAAGTCTGACAAACGCGATCACCACCACAATCTCAGGGTCAAACAGCTCTGAAGTTCAGTTCAGTCCAGCCGCTCAGTAGTGTTCGACTCTTTGCGACCCCACGAACCACACCACGCCAGGCCTCCCTGTCCATCACCATCTCCCGGAGCTTACTCAAACTCATGTGCATTGAGTCGGTGATGCCATCCAACCCTCTCATCCTCTGTCATCCTCTTCTCCTCCTGCCCTCAATCTCTCCCAGCATCAGGCTCTTTTCTAATGAGTCAGCTTTTCGCATCAGGTGGCCAAAGTATTGGAGCTTCAGCTTCAGCATCAGTCCTTCCAATGAATACGCAGGACTGATCTCCTCTGTAGCCCCCCTACCTAAAACCCTATGCAACAGACTCCCCCCTGATCCTTAAGAATTCACTGATGTGTTTTCTGTCAAAGGGGACAAACCTAATCACCAAAATGATCTATTATAGAAAAAAATTGTGAGCATCACAACTGAAGTTTGTCAAAGGATTCTTAGAAACATACAGTCTTTAAGAACAGTCAAAAGAACAGGATTTAAAAATAACCTTTTTAAAGTAAAGCAGCTGACAAAGTTGTCTTAAAGATAGTTGTACAATAGCTAGTCTAGTTACTGTGTCGAGCGTCAGGCTGGGGTGGTTGGCAGAAAAACTATTTTAAATAATGGAATTGAATTCTACAGAAATTCTCTAAGGGGCAGATATATGCTCTCATAATAAGTGGCACCTTCTCAAAAGCTCACCTTTACTGCTGCCATGAAAAGGACAAAGAAAGCAAAAGCCTCTGTTCTGTGCATATCAGGTGTCACATGTTCAACCCCACTTTATCTCCCTGAAAAGCTTCTTTCAAGCATCACCCTGAAGTCTGTCAGCCTCTTGAGCTGGACCAAGCTGTGGCCAAAAGTGCAAGCCGTGGCTCAGGATTTTCCAAAACCACCGGAAGACCCCCCCCCGCCCACAGACGAGCTGATGAATTTAAGGGTGTCATTCAGACCCCCTCGCTGGGCTTTTCAGATTTGTATCGGTTGATTCACGTGCTTGTGGGTGACAGTCAGGCTCAGCGATGGGCCGAGAGCCTGTGCTCCACAAGAGAGAAACCACCACAGTGAGAAGCCCGCTCACCGCAACCAGAGGGGGCTCAGACACAGCACCCAAGGCCCAGCACAGCCTAAAATAAGTTAAAAAATAAATGCATAAATATAGCAGTGCGCACAAACATGAAACAGATTTTTAAAATAAAAAATAGCGAAAATAACCACGTGGAGCACTCTTTGCACAGTGAAATGCAAACTAGAGTTAACATCACGCCTACAACCTACAAATCCCAAAGGACTCTGTCCAGCCCTGCTGAAGGGCCCACCAGGTGCCGCTGACTAACTTCTGTGCCCTCCCCTCCGGGGGGGACTCCGGGACCCAGGAGCTGCAGCTGCAGAAGGCGCTGAGCCCCACGGGGACCTGCTCGCCGCCCAGCAGCCTGAAGACAGAGCCCCGAGACCTGGAGCAGGGGGCGTCAGAGGCCGACACCTTTCCCAGCACGGCAGACGAGGCCTGAAGACCGTGCCGCCTGCACTGCCTCTCACCTACATCCTCCTCACCTCCACAGAGAGACGGGCTCCCTTCCACATGGCCCAGCCCCTTGCAAAAACCTGACTCTAGATGAGCCGTCAGAAACCTCAGTCCGTCCAGGAGGCCAGTGGCCCTCTGGTTCACCCTGTAAGTGACCTCACAGGAGTTTCAGAGGCTGTGGGGACTCCAGGGTACCCCCACAGGTCCATTTTACACAGCCAGGGAGCTAAGCCCACCTAGACTTATTACTTGCTTCAATTTGACCCTGCCCTGAGATGGGCAGACTAGATCTTGACTATCTGACAAAAGTCAGATAAGTATTGCTCAGCCTCTGTGCCAAAATTCCACAGACAGGATCATTTGTGGGAGGGCTGGGCTATGTCCCCCGGTTCCACCTTCCTAGGTGGGAGTGTGGGGATGCCCCTCACCCTGGAAAACTTACTGCCTTGACCGCTGGAGAAGCACTGCGCCCTGCCGCGTCCTCTGCTCCCTGCAAAACCGAACAGACCCCTTCACAGCGCACTGCCTTGTGCTGAAGGGGCTCGCGTAACTCAGTGAGGCTGTGAGCCATGCCTCTTTGGAAGGACTGATGCTGAAGCTGAAACTCCAATGCTTGGCCACCTGATGCGAGGAGCTGACTCACTGAAAAAGACCCCGATGCTGGGAAAGATTGAGGGCAGGAGGAGAAGGGGACGACAGAGGATGAGATGGCTGGATGGCATCACTGACTCAATGGACATGAACTTGGGCAAACTCCGGGAAATGGTGAGGGACAGGGAAGACTGGCGTGCTGCGGCCCACGGGGTTGTGAAGAGTCGGACACGGCTGAGCAACTGAACCACCACCACCAAACAGAGCCGCTCACCGGTCAATCCTATTAAGCCTCTGTAACCACCTTCTCAGGACTTCCAGGAGTTCTTCCAGGAGTTCTTCCAGCAACAGTCACTTCGTTCACCAGCCAAGGTGGTAGCACTATTTTGGAATATCTGCATGTGCATAAATGCCTCTGGGGAAGCAGATACCCAATTGCATAAAATTAAAGAGTAGGCACCCTGGTTACAGCACATATCACCTGATAACCTGCGGTCTTTTTAGTTACAGTGAGTTCCCAATGGCACAAACATTCAAAGGTATCAATGTGTATCTGATTCCAGCAAGGAGCTGGAACCTGCGCCGTCAACCTCAGGCATTGCAGCCTGCCCGGCCCCGGCCCCTGTTGCAGGCGACCCTGCAGCTCCACCACCTCCCACCTCCTGTCCCTCCTCCGGGCGGTAACTCCTCTTGGCTGCCCGCTGGCGGCCAGCCCCTGTACCAGCTGCTGGGCTGCACTACTCTGCTTTTCAGGGTACGGTCCCGTGAGGTTAAAAATGCCGTTCTTTCCTGTGTTTGCTACGTATCACTTGTGTGACAAGTATTATAAACCTGTTACAGGGCAGTGCTATATAGCTGATTGTGTTACGGGGTACCTAGGCTAGCCCCTCCCAACTCCCCCCTTTTCCCTGTAAAAGCAAGTTCCCCTTCCTTATTCTCTGGATTTGCCTATGGTTCATCCTGGTTCACATATCCTGAAGAGCAATCTCTCTGCTCTTCCCAGAAAAACTTGCTTCTGCTGGTGAAATAGCTGCCTATCGTATCGTTAAAGTTGACAAGCTACATCAGCTGTATTAAAATAGCAATGTATTAATACAGCTGAATCAGCTTTATTAAATTTCTCTTTACATTCTTTTACTTTTAACCTCCCTATATTTGTATTTAAAGAGTGCTTTGTTAACAAGGAGTCGAGTCTTTGTTTCCTATCAAATCTAACAATCTCTGCCTTTTTCATTGGGGGTTTATTCCACTTACATTTAAGTTTCCCATATGACTGAGTTTAAGTCTCTCGCCTTGCTATTTGTTTTCCATGTGTCCCTTCTGATCCATTATTCTTCCTTTCCAGACTCCTCAAGCTTTTTCAGTGTTCCTTTTTATCTCCTCTATTGGATTTTTAAAAATTAATTAATTTATTTGTATATAGTCACCCTGCTTATTTAACTTACATGCAAAGTACATCATGAGAAACACTGGGCTGGATGAAGCACAAGCTGGAATCAAGACTGCCAGGAGAAATGTCAATAACCTCAGATATGCAGATTACACCCCGTTTATGGCAGAAAGTGAAGAAATAAAGAGCCTCTTGATGAAAGTGAAAGAGAAGAGTGAAAAAGCTGGCTTACAAGTCAACATTCAGAAAACTAAGATCATGGCATCTGGTCCCATCACTTCATGGCAAACAGATGGGGAAACAAAGACTTTATTTTGGGGGGGCTCCAAAGTCACTCCAGATGGTGATTGCAGCCATGAAATTAAAAGACGCTTGCTCCTTGGAAGAAAAGTTATGACCAACCTAGACAGCATATTTGAGCAACGTCATTTCACTTTTCACTTTCATGCATTGGAGGAGGAAATGGCAACCCACTCCAGTATTCTTGCCTGGAGAATCCCAAGGACGGGGGAGCCTGGTAGGCTGCCGTCTATGGGGTTGCACAGAGTCAGATACGACTGAAGCGACTTAGCTGCAGCAACAGCAGCAGACAGCATATTAAAAAGCAGAGACCGTATTTTGTTAACAAAGGTCCATCTACTCAAAGCTATGGTTTTCTCAGTGGTCATGTATGGATGTGAGAGTTGGACCATAAAGAAAGCCAAGTGCCGAAGAATTGATGCTTTTGAACGGTGGTGTTGGAGAAGACTCTTGAGACTCCCTTGGACTGCAAGGAGATCCAACCAGCCCATCCTAAAGGAGATCAGTCCTGGGTGTTCATTGGAAGGACTGATGCTGAAGCTGAAACTCCAATACTTTGGTCACCTGATGCGAAGAGCTGAGTCATTGGAAAAGACACTGATGCTGGGAAAGATTGAGGGCAGGAGGAGAAGGGGATGACAGAGGATGAGCTGGTTGGATGGCATCACCGACTCAATGGACATGAGTTTGAGTAAACTCTGGGAGTTGGAGATGGACAGGGAGGCCTGGCGTGCTGCGGTCCATGGGGTTGCGAAGAGTCAGACACGACTGAGCAGCAGAACTGAATTTATTTGACAGCCTCGGGTCTTTGCTATAACATGCAAGACTTCTGTTGCTGTCCACCGGCTCCTCTGTAGTGGTGGCACATGAACTCAGCTGTCCCACAGCTTGCGGGGTCTTAGTTCCCCAACCAGGGATCAAACTCACATCCCCCACACTGGAAGGGGAATTCTTAACCCTGGACCACCAGGGAGGTGCCTCTTCTATTGGATTTTAGTTCTAACTTTTCGTGTTACACTGCCATATCCACTCTAGAAATTAAAGCATGCATCCTTAACTCATCACGCTCCACCTCAGATATTTTAATTATACCTATGACATAAACCGTACCACATTCTTACTATTTGTCTTTAAATGGTCAGTAATTTTCCAATGTGTTTTTTAGACTCGTCTTTTGTATGTATATGCCCATTTATTTTTCCAGTGGTTCTGATTCCTTCTTGAATAAATGGATTTCTAACTGGGGTCTTTTCTCTTCATCCTGGAGAACTTTGGTGATTCTTACAGTGCAGCCCTTCTGGCTAGAATTCATTTTAGCTTTTATTTTTGGAAAATGTCTTTATCTCACCTCCACTTTTGAAAGGCATTTGACTGGATTTAAAATTCTGCATCTTCTTTCTTTTAACACTCTTCAGATGCCATTCCCTTGCCGTGTCCTCCACCAGTTCTGGTGGAAAGCCATCATTCTTCTATTGTTCCCCCATACAAATGTCATTTTACTGCTCCTCTGAACGCAGTTTCTTGATTTTCCTGCCTGCTTTCAAGACTCCTCTCCCACGTTCGGCTTCCATCACTCCCACTGTAATGTGCTCAGATGTGCCTTGTTGGCCTTTGTGATTTCTCAGAGTGCCCTGGCCTCTTGGGATCCCTGGGCTCACGTGTTTCATCAGTTTCAGGAAAGAATTGCCCATTATTTCTTCAAGTGTTTCTCTTTTCTCCTTCCGGAAGTTCAACTGCACACACAGAAGATAATCTGATACAGTCCTACGGGTCCTCAGTCTTCTGTTCCCATGGCGTGATAGCTGTTCTTCATGAGGGTATTCAGGATATGTGAACTAGGCCTTTTGGGGTTTTAACTGAATGCCCAGAAGGGATGTTCACCGAGGTCTCTGGGTAGGTTGCTGGGATTCCTCAGCACTGTGTGACCCCTGAAATCTCTGTTCCCTAGGAGCTGCTATCTACTGGGCCTCGAGGTACCTTGCCAGACATGTGTCCAGTTGAGGGTCTGGCCAGGTACCTGGCAGGGAACCTCCTCTGGCACTAAGGAATCCCCCTCCCGTCTGGTACCGACCCAGGGATTGCAGTCGTCTCCGCAGCCACGTTCTCCGCTCTGTGTCCTCTCTCCAGGAAGCTGGTCGTCTTCACTGGACTGAACTTCCCTGGGCTGTGTTTGCACACCACCCCCTCCAGCAAGAAGCCAAGAGAAACACGGAGGTCATCCTGAGGGCAACGCTTGGCCCGAGGCTCATGGCCCCAAACTACATCGCTGGGACTTCCCTGGTGGCCCAGGGGTTAAGACTCGGTGCTCCCAACACAGGGGGCCTGGGTTTGATCCCTGGTCAGGGAACTAAGACCCACATGCTGCCGCTGAGAGCCTGTGTGCCACCCCCAAAGAGCCCACGTGTGAGATGAAGGCTCAGCACAGCCAGATAAATCAAAAAAAGCAAAGCACTACGTGCCGCCCGCTTCCCTCTGGGCCCGCCCGGAGCACAGGTCCCGGCCTCCCCGTCTTTCCCCACAGCCAGTGACAGTCAGCCCCGTTCAGGCTGACATTTCATCCGACGCCCCTTCTCCTTTCATTCTGAGCCCTTCCCAGGACTCGGATTACAGGATGGCCTTTGTTTGGAGGAAAGTGATATTCAGTGAAAAGTCTCCAGAAAGGTCTCAAAATACGAACATTATATAACACAACAACAAAAGCAGGACAGTCTTCTAAACGGAGGAATGCGTCCTGTGGGGGCCTAAGGCAGCACGGGGAGCTAGAAACCCGGAGAGCTGTTGGCTTGCGTTGCATCCTAACAGCGCAGAAAACCCTCCGGACAACTGCACCCTGGTGGAGGAATGCCAATGAAAGATCGCAATTCAAAGCAACTCCGCAGTTCATAACAGAAAAGCAGAAAACAGAGGTTTCAGCTGCAGACTGAGAACATATGTGCGTGAGTGTGTGCATGTGTGTGTGCTTGTGTATGCATGCATGTGTGCACGTGTATGCGTGTGCATGTGTATGTTTGTGTGTGTGTGTGTAATATTCCCAATCTACAGCTCAAGTTAAGGTTGGGATTGAAGGTTTACCATGAAGAAATCTATAAGATGGAAAGCAGTGAACATTTCACAGCTTTAACAGTTCACTGTGTGCGACTCCCTGGCTCCATTTGCCAATGCGGGAGGCCTGGGTTCGATCCCTGGGTTGGGAGGATGCCCTGGAGGGGGGCATGGCAACCCACTCCAGTATTCTTGCCTGGAGAATCCCATGGACAGAGGAGCCTGGAGGGCTACAGTGGGCTACAGGGACATAACTGAGAGTGCAAATGCGTGCAGATGCAATCTTGGACCCACTCTAGGTACTTCCAGATATTTTGGATAAATGTGTATAGCACAAATCTTTAAGCAGCACGTTTCCCTTCAAGCACCACACACAGACTCTTCCCCAGTTCCCTTGTTGACCTGAGTTCTTATCCAGCCACTGTGCTGACTGTTTTCACAAAGCTTGTTTAACTTGGAAAATGCATCTCTAAGAAGCATTTTATCTTCACATCTGGCTTTGGGGACCATCAGCTTACCAAGTCCACTCACGCCTGCCAATGTTTCCACAAGCTTTATTTCAGAATTTGGTAATCTTTGGCTTTGAAACACGTGTATAGAAGATTTTTAACATAAGAAGCCCTGCCCGCATTGTTATTTTTAAATAAATGTATGCAACTGTTAAATTTTGTGCTTCTGGGGTTTTTGTTTTCCACAGCTGCCTGGGCAGACTCCCAGTCAGGAAATAAGGTCAGTGAAACAGCTGCAATCATGAAAAAGGGACCAACAGCCATGAGAAAGAAACAAAGAAAAGGTTTGCTGCTATACTAGTGTGATGGTGAGGAAGAAGCAACTCCCTGTAAGATGTCCAGTGTGAGATTTCCATGCAATACTATTTTTTTTAATGTGTTTTATGTGGACCATTTTTAAAGTCTTTATTTGTTACAATCATGTTTCTGTGTAAAGCTTTGTTTTTTTTCCCCTGAGGCATCTGGGATCTTAGCCCCCCTACCAGGGATTGGACCCCCACCCCCTGCACTAGGAGGAGAAATCTTAACCACTGGACCACCAGGGAAGTCCCCGGCGTTCCTTAAAGGCTCAGAAAATCACAAATACGTTGGCAACGCTTCATGGATATGCGCACACATGCAAAACGAATCATGTGTAATGTAACATTTATCTGAAAACATGCTAAGTTCTGAGGCTAATGAACACTCGGGCGGGGGAGTGGAAGAAAGTGAACACTTTTCTTCTTGGAAAGCAGCCAAAGTGTTCTTTGCTCACTCATGCCCGGCTGTGCGACCCCATGGGCAGCAGCCCACCAGGCTCCTCCGCCCGTGGGGCCCTCCAGGTAAGAACAGTGGAGAGGGTCGCCATGTCCTTCTCCAGGGGATCTTCCCAGCCCAGGGATCGAACCTGGGTCTCCCGCATTGAAGGCAGATTCTTTACCCTCTGAGCCACCAGGGAAGCCCCAATTTCGTTCTAATCTCAACCCTGCTCCTACCTGGTTGTGCAACCGTAAGGGAATCACTGAAACAGCCGCTGAGCTCCCAGCGCGGGGGCCCAGTTTCCAACCCTGGTCAGGGATCAGGCACCACACGCCACAGCTAAGACCTGCGCAGCCAAAAAGAAAAAAAATTAAAAAAGAAATAATACGACTTGTCTTAGTTTCTTTGTTGGAAACCAACCGATTTCTCAGATTTCTGTTATTTTATCCACCCCCACCCCTAGAAGTCTGTAATTCTCTGGGAACTTGATGTATTCCTTTCAGATAATTACATTCTTTCAGCTGAGTGCTGTAGATGGCAATGAAAGACGGGTTGGTAGGAAACACTCTTCCCGCGTCAAGGCTTATGTTTAGGGCATACAACGTGGGAGGCCGACGTCTGGCTCAGGGTCCCGGGTCCAGCCTGTCAAATCTGCCAGTTTGACCTTAAAGGCGGATGCTCTGAGGTTAGTCATATGCTGACCTAAGTTTTAAATGACCTTATCTCATGCTTACACATTCCTATGCGGACCCTCACATGGGCAAGTGTCGGCGTTGCTCATTCAGTTGTGTCCTAGTATTTGCAACCCCGTGGACGGCAGCCCGCCAGGCTCCTCTGTCCATGGGATTTTGGCGCCGGGCCAAGCCCACAGTCCGCGTGGGACCAGGGCCGCCGTGCAGAGCCTGCCCCACGCTCCGTTCCATTTTCGCTTTGGCCTGATGTCTCTTGCAGACATGTTCAACACCCCATCCCGTTCAGACGGTTCTTCTGTCATTTCGCAGTTGGATGGAGTTTATTCTCCAGAGCGTGGGGTGGGGGGACGAGCCTTCTTCTGACCTGACCAGCGTGTGCTGGCTGCAGCTCTGACCTCCAGCTCTTCCAAAGACAGGCCCCGAGTCCGAGGATGAGGAGGATGTGGCCAGAACACCCAGGCCGGGGCTCCACTCACTCACCTGGCCTGCTGTGTCTAACGCAGAGTGGGCTGCCAGGGGCTTCCCTGGGGGCCCAGCGGCTGAGACTCTGTGCTCCCACTGCAGGGGGCCCTGGTTCAATCCTGGGTCAGGAAACTAGACCCTGCAGGCCAGAACTAAAGGTCCCACACAGTGCAGATGAGCCCTGGCCTGGCCAAAGCAAAGCGAACAAAACCCAAAGTCAGCCGCCAGCCCCCAGTCTCTCTGGATGAGAGCAGAACTCTCGCACCCAAGGTGCGTCCAGGTGCAAGGGCAGACTCTCCACCTCCCGACGGGAGCCAGCCGCACCGCCCCTGCAGAGGTGGACCGAAGCATCGCTCCAACTTGTCCCGGGCTACCCAGGTACAGCGGGAGCGTGTACTGAGCGCCGGCCGCCTCAACAGCGAGGGGCTTCCTAGCCTCTGACATGCTTCAGCGGACGAGAAGACAGTGGAGGCGATGCAGGCAGAGGCTTGGAAGTGCTCACGTGGTCGGACTGCCGACTCTGCCTCTGAACGGGGAACGCGCCTGGCCAGGCTGTTGGTCCAGGGAAGCCGAGGGGCCTGCGAACAGAGCCGCCCTTAAGGGGGGCCCTCAGCTCGGCCCGCCAGGCCAGGAGAGCCACCATGCCACGCTGGGCATGGTCTTAAGCTGCTGAGCTGTGAGGCGGTTCGTTGCACAGCAGTGTCGTAGTCATTAAAAACGGAGTTTGTGAGTGCCGGTGACCCTGGCAACACCCTCAAGGGCCCCAGTGAAAAGACGACCTACTTTCTGGCTTGGAACACGCCCCTCTCAGCCCCGGCTGGAGCCTCCGGGGTCACAGCTGACACAGGGGTCCGCCCGGGAGCAGCCAGGAGCCCCAGAAGGCTGCGGGCTTCCTTTATTCCCTCCACTCTGAGTCTCCATCACCCCCAGACTCTGATAAAACACCCCCGCTCAGCACAGAGCTAAAGACACAGGAGTCCTTTGGTACTTACTGTTTGAATAAATTAGTCAGCGAATGCATTGCGAGGCCGTTTTCAGAAAGTGTCACATGAGTTAGAAGGTCCACCGTTGATGGTATCTAATGCAGCTAAACATATCCCTGGCTTTATGGAAAAGAAACGAAACTATAATTTTCGGTGGAATCTGATTGAGAGTGCATTTCATTTAGCATCTAGCTCCAGGAGTCAGACCCTGGCACGAGCTGTAAGGGAGGCTAGGCTGGACGCTCAGTGCCCTCCGGCCCTTCTGAAGTCAGTGCTAAGAGAAAGCTGCTCGGCCCAGAAGAATTCCGCGACTGCTCTGTGCTCCGTCGTGTCTGACTCTGCGCCGCCCCAAGGACTGGAGCCCCCAGGCTCCTCTGTCCACGGGAGTCTCCAGGCAGGAGCACTGGAGTGGGTAGGCCTGCCTCCTCCAGGGGAGCTTCCCGACCCAGGGATCAAACCTGCGTCTCCAGCACTGGCAGGGATTCTTTACGGCTGAGACACCTGGGGAGCCCAAAAGAGCTCCGCTCCTGCACTAATACACTCGCTGAACCACTCAGCTCCTGCACTAACACACTCGCTGAACCACTCAGCTCCGCTCCTGCACTAACACACTCGCGACCCACTCAGCTCCGCTCCTGCACTAACACACTCGCCGACCCACTCAGCTCCGCTCCTGCACTAACACACTCGCCGACTCACTCAGCAGGGCTCACGCTGCCTGCTTCACTCCTCGGAACGTTTAAGATGCTTACTAACGTAGCACATTGTGATGCTCTGGGCCAACTTGGCCCCAGAACGCTGAGAATCTCGTGTGCTTAGGGCATTGGTATGATTGACACCAGCCGGCAGAACAGCTGGAGAATTTCTGCTCATTTTCGGTGACCTCCCCAGTAATGAATCATCCTGTCAGTTACATTTAAATTCCACCTTCCTGGCCCTGAACTGCCCACTCTGGCAGCTGGGGCCCTTTTTACGGCTGCAGCACACAGGAAGGAAAAGGGTGGGGAAGGAATGGGTAAGAAGTCACGAAACAGGTCAGAAATAATTACAGTGAAAACACTTCTTGAGCCAAATAAATCTCACAGGCCTATGAGCAAGGAGTCCACGGTTATCTGCTATCCACCCCGTGACACTGGGTCTTGGACTCTCACCAGCGCTGGAGCCACACTAACGAGGAAAGCTCTGAAGTGCTCTGGGGGCTCGGGGGTTTGGCACAGGCAAAGGTTACAAGATGCCCTCGCACTCCCATTGGCGACAAGCTGTGTCCTGTGTCTCATGGCCTGGTTGCTGCGGCAAGCAGACTTGGTTCAGCAGAGCCCAGCACACCCGCCCCCAGGAGCCGCAGAGAGAACCAGAGGGGGGCCACGGAGCCAATGGTGGTAAGCTACAGCCCCCCCACAAGCTATTGCCAGCGAGTAAATGACATCCAGACAGGTCCCTGTTTTTCTCAACTGTGCTCTGCTTAGAGTCGTTTTAAAACAAACACGAAGAAAAAAACAAGAATGAAAAACACCTGTAGCCCACTTGGTCCTCCAGAGATCACTGGAATAGCAGACGTGAGCTTGGACCCAGGCGGGTTAGATGCTAAGCTTGCATGTATGGAAAAAGTCAAGAAAACATCTTGTATGTTTGTGAGTGCTCAGTCGTGTCCGACTCTGTGTGGCCCCAGGGACCGCAGCCCCCCAGGCTCCTCTGTCCATGGCATTCTCCGGGCAAGAACACAGGAGTGGGTTGCCATTTCCTACTCCAAGGGAGCTTCCCAACCGGGGCTTGAGCCAGCATCTCTGCATCTCCCGCATTGGCAGGTGCATTCTTCAGCACTGAGCCAGCTGGGAAGCAGTCTCCTCCAAGGAGCAGGACATCACCTGTGCCTGCAGCGCCAGCCCCCGTGACAACACCCAGGCATCTTTCACCACAAGAAAAGCAACCCTGCCAAGTGACACATCAGGTAACTCACCCAGATGCAAAGGCACGTCTGGATCTTAGACAGAATACTCAGGATTGCAAGATTACTTGGTTTTCCCAAGACAGCATGTTGGGGCCTTTTGCAATTCTAAATAAAATTACAAAAAGAGTAGCTTGGAAACTTGACAAAATGACTCTAAAATTTAAGTAAAATAGATATATAAGGGTAGCCAAGAGATATTGAAAAGCAAGAGAAACTTATCCCAACATGAGTTTGACAAGCGAGAGCAGTCCTCGGTGAGATCGCTTAAACCATAACCTAGTATACTGCCCAATAAACCATCTCCTGTAGCCTGCCTTGACTACCTGCTCACCCTCCAAGGTTCATGAGGCTTAGACAAGGCCTGGCAAGACTCCCGAGAGATAACAGCTTGAACATACGGGTCACTACAGCAACAATTGCTTCAGTGGTTTCTCAGGAACAGGGAACTAGTCTTTCCCAGTTCAAGTGGGTCAAGGTCACAGACCACTCAGCTGGGTCTGTGCTAGAGTGTTTGACAGATGACGTTCTGACATCCGAGAGACGAAAACTCCACCCTCCATCGTGCTGACGCCGCTGCTTTCTGAACCACTTCCCATGGAGAAGCCCGCAACCCTGATGCGCCTGCAGGGACCACGGATGGCCTCCCCATCCCCTGCCTCTCCCACCGCCTCCGCACCCCCGATCACCCTAGACTCTCCACTCAGAAGTATCCTGAACGCCTCGTCTTCAGGGACTCGTGTCTGAGACTGGTTCTCCCGTCTTCTCACTTGCTGCCTTCCAAATGATCCCTTCCTCTGCGGCAAAACTCAGCATCTCGGCGTTTGACTCGCTGCCTGTGGAGACAACAAAAAACCAGGTTCTGTAACAAGTTAAAGAGGGTTCTGAGGAGTTCCTTGGTGGTTCAGTGGCTAGGACACCACGTTCCCAACGCAGGGGCCTGGGTTCAGTGCCTGGTCAGGGAACGAGACCCACATGCCACGCTGGGTTCACGTACTGCAAGGACGAGTTCACATGATGCAACGAAGATCAAAGATCATGTGCGACTCAACCAAGACCGGCTCAGCCAGACACATGGGGGAGACGGGGGACGGGGCAGGGGGCAGGGACAGGACCCCAGAGGGGAAGGAAGGACGTTACAAAGTTGCATGAGTTAAAGCAGAATGTTACTGAGACAGGATAAACAGATAGCCTGGTAGGAAAAAAGAGAGGGTAGAAATGCACAGAAGTAAATAAGGAGCGGGGGGGGGGGGGTCAGAATTTCCAAGCAGACATTGCAGAGGGAGCATTCAGTACCGGACTGGGACAAAGAGCTCCACACTCAGAAAAAAACAGAATAAACACGGATGCCACATCACTCCTTGCAGCAAAACAAATCCCGAGCAGGTTAACATTTAAAGGTTTTTAAAACAGGCAAACTCATGAACACACAAGAAACACTGATGCAATTTTAAATAATCTTGCGACAGAAAAGGGGGGGGGGTGATGCATTTTGTAACATGCTTTTCCTACAGGAAAAGTAATTTAACAGCATTTATATCTCAAACCTCAAATAAACCAATAATAAAGCAAACCTATAAAAGGAAAACAAAGAGAAGTTGAACAAGAAAAAAGAAAGGACTACAAACAGGCAGCAGGAAAAGATGTTCAATTTTGTTAACGATCCCAGCAAATAAAAACAGGATAGAATTTCTGCCTAACAAAATCGCACAGATGAGTGTGTCTGTCTCCAAGCGCACACGACTTTGGGTTCTAGGAAAAGGCTTGCCCAAAGGGTGCTGTGGTTGTTATCTGTTTGGCATAACTTGGCTTAGTTAACTACGCTCACATACAAATTTTCCATAAACAACATTTTCAAAAGAGAAAAAGGTTAGGAATGAGCAGGTAAGAGAAGCCAGGCCAAACTGCGGACGAGGCGAGGGGACAGGGAGCCCGGAAAGTGGCCCAGTGACCGGCGGGCGGCCGGGCGTGACTAGGGCGCCTCTAAAACAGTGGCGGGAGGCCCGCCGCCGAGCAGGGAAGGGACGGGATCGCTCCTGTCACCACAGCTGATGATTTCGTTACATTTCCTGGCTTCCACAGTCACAGTGTGGGTGGTAAACACAGTCCTGTCCTGCGGATCACATGGGCAAATGTTTAGGGGCAAAGGATATCTGGAATTTCCTCCCAAATATTCAGAAAAAAATAAAATCATATGTGAAATATAAAATATATATATATATATATATATTTATTTGTAGATGCCTGTGTGCTAAGTTTCTCAGTCGTGTCTGACTCTTTGCAACCCCGTGGACTATAGTCCGCCAGGCTCCTCTGTCCATGGGTTCTCCAGGCAAGAATACTGGAGTGGGTTGTCATGCCCTCCTCCAGGGGATTCTCCCTACCTAGAGATTGAACCCAAGTCCCCTGCAGCTCCTGGACTGCAGGTGGATTCTTCACCACTGAGTCACGGGAAAAGCCCCAAGTTGTACACATATAAATATATAATTGTACTTATTTTGGCTTCCCTGGTGGCTCAGTGATAAAGAACATGTCTGAGTGTGTGTGTGTGCGTGTTTGTGTGTAAATCTTGACAGAGAGAAGGTAAATAGGACAAAAAATTAATAACTGGTGAACCTAGGTGAAAGGTAAACGAAAATAAATAAAATAAAAAGGTAAATGAGAATTCAGTGCAGTATTCTTGTGACTATTCTGCATGCTTGAAGCTCTTTCAAAATAAAAGGAAGAACAGAAACAGTCCCCCAAGTAGAAAGCCAGTGGGATGAGAGCGCCCAGCCCTGCTAAGGAATTCAGACCTGATAAAGCTCCTGACAATTCACAGAAAGTGGATTATGGTCAGCACAGACTGTCATCTTCAGGGGATCCTGGCCAAACCTCTGGAATGTGTTTTCCAGCTGGATACATTACAAGTGCTTTTTAAGGGTGGTGAGGCTCTCTAGTGGTCAACTTGAGCTTCCCTCTCCAAGTAAATAAATAAACGCAAAGTAGATCAAACCAGTTTCATTTTCTTTTCTAGAATAAATCACGGATAGGGTCTGAAGTATTGATCCTGTCAAACTGTGGTGCTGGAGAAGACTATTAGACTGCAAGGAGATCAAACCAATCAGTCCTAAAGGAAATCAGCCTTTGTCTGAGTGTGTGTGTGTGTGTAAATCTTGACAGAGAGAAAGCAAATAGGACAAAAAATTAATAACTGGTGAACCTAGGTGAAAGGTAAACGAGAATTCATTGGAAGGACTGAGGCTGAAGTTAAAGCTACAATACTTTGGCTGCCTGATGTGAAGAGCCGACTCATTGGAAAAGACCCTGATTTGGGGAAAGACTGAAGGCAGGAGAAGAAGGGGACGACAGAGGACGAGATGGTTGGACGGCACCACCGACTCGATGGACATGAGTTGGAACAAGCTCTGGGACATGGTGAAGGACAGGGAAGCCTGGCGTGCTGCGGTCCATGGGGTCGCAAGGAATCGGACATGACTTAGAGAGTGATCAGCAATAAGCTGCATTTTCTTTTCTAAAGTAAATTAGAGAAATGGTCCTCAGCCCACTGCATCTTGACTTTGGCAAAGTTTTGGAGAAAGCTGTGCACGACACAGGGGCTTCCCGGGTTGCTCAGTGGTAAAGAGTCCGCCTGCCGACGCAGGAGACGTAGGAGACGCAGGTTCAATTCCTGCAGAAGGGCATGGCAACCCACGCCAGTATTTTTACCTGGAGAATGCCATGGACAGAGGAGCCTGGCAGGCTACAGTCCACAGGGATCACAAGGAGTCTGACAGGACTGAGGGACTAACGCTGCCTTTTGTGCTAAAAGTGGAGGGAATAAAGTCCTGGTTCCAGTCGTTTCGGAGGGAAATGTGTTCATGCCAGCCTTCCTGCAGCCATTCACCGGTTAGTCAGCTGGTGAGGATGTTTTCTAAGCTAAACTACGTAATTTTAGCCTAATGCTCATTTCCTGCCCAGGCAGGGCTCCCAGGAAATGGGCCGTGATGCATCATGTAAGCGTCTAGGCAGCATGCCTTCAGCGATTACCTTTTAGCCAAAGCAATAGAAAACAAAGGTCAGAAGAAACAGACCCGACTTGGAGTGAGCTCAGCCCTTCCCCGCTGCAGACTCTGTCTTCACACTCACTCGGTGCCTCCTGTGTGCGTCTGTCTCCTCTCCTCCTCCTCAAAAGGATGCCAGTCATGCTGGGTGGGAGCCCACCCTAATGACCTCACCCTAACCAGATTACCCCCGCACTGACCCTACCTCAGTGCTTGATGAGGCAGCTGGCATAGCCGTCGTGGACTGGGGGCGGGGGTGTCCAAGGCCAGCTCTCTCAAACGGCTACATACCCCGCCCCGGTCACTCACCACCGGCCGATCTGAGGCTCACTGCACTCCTGCAGGTGTGAGCATTAGATGGGGAAACAGGCAAGGGCTTCGTGCAAATGGCAAGCCCGCACAGCCCCCTGACCTCAGGCACCACCAGGCAAATCCTACGACTTTTTTTTGATTAAACTTTTAACACTGTGTGAGACTGTCGCCGATTAACAACGCTACAATAGCTTCAGGCGGACAGCAAACGGACTCAGCCGTACATGCATCCATTCTCTCCCATAACTGTTCGTTCTGATAAAACTTCAAACTTACAGGAAGGTTCTAATAGAAATAAAAGACTCTCACAGGCCCTTTACCAGATTCACTGTGTTTACTTTGTCATGAAACACCCTCTTCATTTACCCTATTAGAATATATAATACTGTTCTGCATATTTTAAACAAGACCCAGCCCATGAGCAGGGGCTGGCAGGGTGGAGACAGGGTCTGCTGGCAAGATCCGACATCACTTCCTCACAGTCACCTTTATCACTTTCGGAGGGGGTTCAGTTCAGTTCAGTCGCTCAGTCGTGTCCGACTCTTTCCGACCCCATGGACTGCAACACGCCAGGCCTCCCTGTTCACCACCAACTCCCAGAGCTTACTCAAACTCAAGTCCATCAAGTCGGTGAGGCCATCCAACCATCGCATCCTCTGTCATCCCCTTCTCCTGCCTTCAATCTTTCCCAGCATCAGGGTCTTTTCCAATGAGTCAGTTCTTCGCATCAGGTGGCCAAAGTACTGGAGCTTCAGCTTCAGCATCAGTCCTTCAAATGAATATCCAGGACTGATCTCCTTTAGGATGGACTGGTTGGATCTCCTTGCAGTCCAAGGGACTCTCAAGAGTCTTCTCCAACACCACAGTTCAAAAGCATCAATTCTTTGGGGCTCAGCTTCCTTTATAGTCCAACTCTCACATCTGTACATGACCACTGGAAAAACCATAGCTTTAACTAGACAGACCTTTGTAGGCAAAGTAATGTCTCTCCTTTTTAATATGCTGTCTAGGTTGGTCATAACAGGGGATTACTCATTTACAAATTCAACTGTGTGCTAATTTAGTAAACATACTTAGGATGTTTTCACCCACTTCCAGAGAAGTGGAGCCATGCAGTCCTTGAAGAGGTTCTCCACGGCCTCCTTCTAGAGTGTGTCTTCGCAGACCCCCAGCTACTCCTCAATCAGCAGAAGGGCCTCACACTTACTTTCTAGGAAGAGTCAATTTCTCTGCACCCGGCAAAGACGGCCAGGCTCCTGTCTCCACATTGGTTTCTGTTCCTTCCCGCTTCTCCAGCCTTGATCCTGCGGTCCCCTCTCCTCTCTAATGTGAGGAACCTCCCCTTTGCAAGGGTGTCTTGACTTGTGTCTTCATGCAGACATAAAGCTTCTATCCTAAGACGTCCTCATTTACCCTGAGGTCTCCTTCCGCCCATCAGCATTTCCTAAGTGTGTCTCACAGGAACCACAGTCCCATCACAGGCCCAGGGTCGCAAAGTCAAGTGCAGTTAGGAAATGCCTTGTCTCTTTCTTGCAGGAGTCACCAGAGCCTTTAATTCTCCAAAAAATAAATGGGTCTGAAATGCAGCACTCCCCACGCTGTTCTAACATAGCTTCAGAACTCCATCTTCTGGAACGTCTCAAGGGACTAGCGTCAGCTTTCACGAGTGCTGGTCAGCACGCAGTGTCTCTGCGTCCAGCTGGTCTGGGACGGACACGGCCGTCTGTCCAACCAGTGCATTTCCCTTCCTCCTGGTCACAGGGCTGGACTCAGTTTCCCAGCCTCCCTCTCAGCGAGGTGTGACCACATGGCCTCCATCTTCCCAGCGGGAGATGTGCCCTTTCCGGCCCCGACCCCCCAAACCTTCTGTGTGCTGGTTCCCACACACTGTCCCTCTGGCTGGAGACGAACCCCCAGCGGACTTGACTCAGCACTGCCGACACAGGGCGGGTGTCTGAACAGCTGACGGGCAGAGGAGCCCCTGGACGATGCCCACGCCTGCCGGGCGCCGCAGAAACGGGAGGCGCACGTGCCCGCCCGTGCAGAGGCCTGGGCTGCGGCGGCCGGCTCTCACCGCCGCCCAGCCGCCACGCCGCCCATCCTCATCTTCCTGTTATCCCACCTCTGCTCCCCACCTGCCACGAGACGACCACGACGCGCACGTGATGTTTCAGCCAGGTCCTGGGGTCCGATCTGGGTTCTTAATTCTTCCCGTAACCCGACCCTCCTCCCAGCACTTCCTCCTTGCTGGCGTCCGTAGCCGAATTCCATTTCAATCACTTCGATTCTCGGAATATTCTTCTCCTGTTCCTCCATCTCCACCCCTACCTGGGGTGTGTCCCCGTCCCCGGCTTCTCTCTCTGACGTGGCTTCATCTCTGATCTCGTGGTGTCTTCCATCTCATCCAAGAAAACAGAGGCAGAAAGGAGAGCTCAGCGGTCACCTGTCACCTCACCAGGGTACGTTCTTCCAGGAAACAAGCTGGCTTTAGCCACAGCTGTTTATCAGCCTCTAGTTGCGCCTGGCACAGAACAGATGCATCATTCATGTTTCTTTATTTGTGTATTTATTTTTATTTATGGTGCCCAGGGTCTCTGTTGCTGCCCAGGGCTTCCTCTAGCCGCAGCAAGCGGGAGTTTCTCTTCGCTGCGGCGGCCCCTCTTGTTGCGGAGCCCAGGCTCTGCGCATGCGGGCTTCAGCAGCTGTGGCCCCCGGGCTTAGTTGCTCCGCAGGCGGGATCTTCCCGGACCAGGGATTGAACTCATGTCCTCTGCACTGGCAGGCGGGTCCCTGTTTACTGCATCACCAGGGAAGTCCAGTGTCTGTTAAATGACTAGACAAACGCCGACCCTATGCACTCTACCACGCCGGTCTCCTCTGTCCTTGGGGCTCTTCAGGCAAGAATACTTAAGTGGGTTGCCATTCCCGGCTCCAGGGGATCTTCCCGCCCCAGGGATCACAGCTGCGCCCCTTAAGTCTCCTGCATGGGCAGGCAGATTCTCTATCACTAGCACCCCCTGGGAAGCTCGACTAGACAAAGGGACAGAGGCATTACTTTCCCAGTGTCAAAGCCCAGTTACCCCCAGTGATGGGGAAGGACAAAATCCAGAGATCAGCTGGGAGTTTAGAGAGGAATTGAGATCTTGGGGTGTCACTGGGGAGCCAGGGTGCTGCCCGACACCCCTTTCTCATGCAATGTGGAGTGAGGGTCTCTGCCACCAGTGGGCACCAGCAGGTGGAAGGAAAGGGCTGGGGCACCAGTGTGGAAGAATGTTCCAGGAGCAGAGCCACATGAGCAGTGGGGGAGGGCACAGACAGGAAAGCAAACGCCCTGCTCTCTGCAGAAGCCAGCTGTTTCTGAGAAAACTCCACGTCCGGGCCTCCTTGAAGCTGAGGGTCTGCACGTGCCAGCCACTGCTGTGCTCTGGGGATGCACGGCTGAGAGCGGCCACACTCTGCCCGGAGAAGCCCACGGTCCAGCAGCACGTCTGGCCCAAACCACGGTCCTGTGGTCACGCGCTAAATGCAACCTGCCAACAGCAGAGCAGGAGAGCCCTGGGCACGGAGGGCGTGTCAGTCACCCTGCCAGAGACGCGTGCTGGGACAGACACACAGAGGCGCCGGTGCCTGGGCTCCTCTCGGGAGAAAGTCCCCGAACTAAGGGCGTCCGTTCGCTCGGCAGCTGGTACCGAGCTCTGACTCTGCCAGGCTCTGGGCCGCAGGGGTGGGCACAAACAGACACAGCCCTGCCCTCGCTTCCCCGGGGAGAAGTGCCATCAGCCTCACAATCACGCCAACAAATGCACATCCTAAATCCGAAACCAAGGCTAAGACGGAGCAGTGCCAGGCTTTCCCGGAGGAGAAATAAACCTCTGTGAGTGCACTTACGGATTTATGGGGAACATGGAGGGCAGAGACTGCGGGCTGGACCAGAGTGTAAATAACAGAGCTGCCGGCCGCCCAAGGAGAGACCAGACTGCCCGGGTCCACCCTCGGGGGCGAGGTCTGACCACGTGACCAAGCCACGGCCAACAGTGTCTGGGGTGTGATTCCTGAGTGCGTCCCTAAAGAAGGGACTTCTCTCCCCTCCCCTTTTTTCCCCTTCCTCTCCCGCTGGAGGTGGTGGTGAGTCGTCTTGGAGATGCTCCAGGGAAGCTGGAAGCAAGGGGCCCCAGGGCGCTGACGCTGGAACTGCCTTCGGAGCCCGGGAACCCTTCCCCAGGTAGGCGTGTGAAAGAGAAACGGACTTCTCCCTTCTCAGGGAGCTATCAGTGGAGTGTTTTGTGGGAGCAACTGAACTCATACATCTTTTTTTTTTTTTTTTTTTAGAATGAGCCTTATTTACTTGTCTGGCTCAACTCTTAGTTGCAGCACACAGAATCCTCATTGCAACATGCAAGATTTTTCCTCGTGCTACACAAACTCTAGTTGTGGCATGCAGACTCAATAACTGATGTGTGGGCTTAGTTGTCCCTCGGTGTGTGGTAAAGAACCCGCCGGCCAATGCAGGAGACACAAGAGACGTGGATTCGATGCCTGGGTCAGGAAGACCCCCTGCAGGAGGGCATGGCAACACTCCAGTGTTCTTGCCTAGAGGAGCCTGACGGGCTACAGTCCATGGGGTCAGAGTCAGACACGACTGAAGCGACTTGATATACATGTGGGATTTCAGTTCCCTGACCAGGGATCAAACCCATGTCTCCAGATTCTTAACCATGAGAGCGCCCAGGAGGTCTCCAAACTAATACTTCTTAATGCACACATCTGGAAGATACTAAAGGTCACTTTGCTTTCTTTTGCTGAAGAATTGATGCTTTTGAACTGTGGTGCTGGAGAAGACTCTTGAGAGTCCCTTGGACTGCAAGGAGATCCAACCAGTCCATCCTGAAGGAGATCAGTCCTGGGTGTTCATTGGAAGGACTGATGAAGCTTAAATTCCAGTACTTTGGCCACCTGATGCGAAGAGTTGACTCGTTGGAAAAGACCCTGATGCTGGGAGGGATTGGGGGCAGGAGGAGAAGGGGATGACAGAGAATGAGATGGCTGGATGGCATCACCGACTCGATGGGCATGAGTTTGAGTAAATTCCGGGTGTTGTTGATGGACAGGGAGGCCTGGCGTGCTGCGATTCATGGGGTCGCAAAGAGTGGGACATGACTGAGCAACTGAACTGAACTGAACTGAACAGTCTCTTAATAATCCCACAGACAGTAACAATTAGTCAGGCCTGTTGAGAAATGAGTTGGACTCTGCCTCAAGAGAGATTTGATTATTTGTGTACTCAGGATCTGAGGAACTCATTGCTGGGGAAATGAAATCATTTGGGGATGTGGAGAGAAGTTTGGCTTCTAGAAGGTTCGTGACCTTTCCAACCCCCCTCACATCTATTAGATTAAGCTGTGTGCAGCCCTGGCCGTCCCCAGGCCAGGCTGTCTAAGGGGCTTGTCATCCCAGGAGCGGGAAGGCAAAGCTTAGCAGACAGATAGCACCTCCCTTCTCCACGCTTCCCCGTGACAGGTTGTTACAGCAGGAGAGCCTCTGAAAGAAACGTGGTCCCTGCCTCTGGCTTAGGACCCGACACGGTCTGTGTTATCAGTGAGAGGTGACCGTGGCCCATTCCAAGACCTGCGGGGAGAGCAGTCTGCATTTTTTTAATGTTTAATTAATTGATTAATTTTAATTGGAGGATAGTTACAATATTGTGATGGTCTTTGCCATCCATCAACATGAATTGGCTACAGATATACTTGGGTCCACTCCCATCCCATCCTCAACATCCCCCACTTCCCTCCCCACCCCACCCCTAGGTTGTCCCAGACACCCACTCTGGGAGCCTTGATTCATGCTCCTTCGAGATCGCATGAAGCATCTGGTCATCTGGTTTACAAATGGTCCTGTATACATTTCCATGCTATTCTCTCAAATCCTCCCACCCTCTCCTTTAATGACACCTGCCCCCTCAGGAGAAAACCGCTTGGGGAGCAGGGTGGCTATCACAGCACCTTCAGGCGTCAGCTCTCTAATAACGTGGGTGTGAGCCGGGTGTGTGAGCGGCCAGTCTGCTGTCCCTGGGGCGTCCCCGGGGCTTCCCTGGTTGCTCAGACGGTAAAGAATCTGCCTGCGATGCAGGAGACTGCAGGTTCGACCCCTGGGTCAGGCAGATTCCCCTGGAGGAGGTCATGGCGACCCCACTCGTGTTCTTGCCTGGAAAAATCCCATAGACAGAGGAGCCTGGCAGGCTGCCCTCAAGGGGGTCGCAGAGTCGGACATACTGAGCGACTGATGTCCAGCTGACGTCCCCCAAAAGTCTGAGCTGCTCACAGGAGGTCAGGCGCCTCCGGAGCGGAGTGGCGCTAGGACGCCGGGTGAGACCTGCTTCCCGCCTCTCCCCAGCTCTGCCCATCACCCCCATCAGTGCCCACTCCCTGACCATGCGCTCTCCGCAGGGCCAGCATGCCGAGGCGGACAGGGCAGAGCCCGTGGTCTGTGCGGAGGCGTTGGCACCTGGATACCGTGTGGTTCCGGGGTGAGCACCGTGCGCCGGGGGGACCGCAGGGCTCCCAGCGCTTCAGGCCGGAACCGCCGCAAAGGACAAACGACTTTGCGAGGACGGCTGGGACCTCCCAGCTCTCCACGAGGCTCGGGCACGAGGCCGCGCGTGTGCGCACACACATGCACGCAAGTACACACGCAGGCGCGCGCGGAGGGCGAGCACCTGTCCGCGCGGAGCTGCCAGCTCGGTTCCCTGCCCGCCGGCCCGCGCGCCCTCCCCGCGCCGTCTATTTATATGCGCCCCGGCTCGGCCCGCATTGGTCAGGCGCCCGGCCGGTCAGGCGCCATCGCGGCGGCCCCAGCGGAGCGAGTGCGGCCGCGCCTTCAGCCGGGCAGCCCCGTGAGTAGCGGCGACCCTCCTCGGGGCGGGGGGACCACCCGCGCGTCCCGGGGCCCTCCGGCCCCTGCGCCTCCGCCGCGAGCGCTGGGACCCGCCAGGTCCTGGGGCGCCCTCCCGGCCGTGAGCGCTGGGGCGGGGGCGCGTGTGCCTGCCCGTCCCGGGGGCCCTCCCGGAACCCGAGGACGTGCCGGCCCAGCGCACGGTCCAGAGTCTTCACTGCAGACTGAAGATTCTAACCGCCCTGCGTCTCCCTCCTGCCCGGACGCCCGCGTGCCCCCGGGGGAGCTCGGTGCCAGCCAAAGGCTCCGGGGAGAATGCGAGGAGGCCGCGAAGGGAAAAAGGCCTTCCCGACTTCTGCAGCGGGGCGCCCCGCGTGGTTTATTGCCGCGCAGTCAATCCAGGGTTGTCAGTTCCCCTGGGAGACGCGGAGCACCCGGGCCGGCCCAGGGCCGTGTCTGCCAGCCTCTGAACAAGATGGTGATGCTGAAAGGCAGTGGGGTTGGGGACTAGTGGGGAAGCCAGGGTGAGAAAGCAACAGCCCCAGCGGAGGAGTGAGACGGAGGGCGAGGCCGCGCGCGGGAGGAGGGGCGGGCGGCGGGTGTCTCCTCTGAGAGGTGGGGTTACCCGAGGCCTGCTGTGGTCCTGCCGTGGAAATTACGAACCCTCTGCTGCCCTGTCTTCCTTTTTTTTTTTTTTTTGTCTTCAATGGATGCTGGAATATGTCAGCTTTGCATGTTGACAAGTTACCAAGAAAAGTCTGTGAGCTGCCAATTTGCTATCTCTGGCTTCAGGCCCCGAAGAACAGAGGCCAGGGCCAAATTCCCCAGCACGCGGGGCCTGGGGACCGATCCTGAGGGCCAGAGACCCGGGTGTCAGAATGTGTCGAGCTGCAGGCAAGGAAGTCGAGGTAACGATTCCGCAGCGTTTATTTGCCTCGGAAAAGGGGAGAGCAACTTAAAGAATCAAGCACCACCTCTATACGTAGAAGGAAAACATCTTCAAGATACTGGTCAATAACATGCATGAAAGCTATGCACTTGTAATTTCGGGCTAAGCAAAGCACTCATTTAATCGCACAAACCTTACCGAGCCACTCTCCTGTGCCAGGCAGTGTCACAGACAGATGTTAGAAACACAGAAGGAAGGACTTCCCAGGTGCTCCGGTAGCTAGGAGTTCGCTCTCCCAATGTAGGGCCCAGGTTTGATCTCTGGACAGGGAGCTAGACCCCACAAGCCGCAGCTAACACCCAGCACAGCCAGATAAGTAAATAATGCTTTTTAAGAAAGAATGCGAGAGGATTAAGATTGCAGTCTCGTGGTCACTGTGCTCCCCGGTGAGAAGGGAGGGGGGTAGACACAGAAATAAATTGTGGTAACAACAGTGCTTTTGAACTGTGGTGTTGGAGAAGACTCTTGAGAGTCCCTTGACTGCAAGGAGATCCAGCCAGTCCACCCTGAAGGAGATCAGTCCGGGGGTGTTCATTGGAAGGACTGATGCTGCAGCTGAAACTCCAATACTCTGGCCACCTGATAAGAACTGACTCGTTGGAAAAGACCCTGATGCTGGGAAAGACTGAAGGCGGGAGAAGGGGACAACAGAGGATGAGATGGCTGGATGGCATCACCGACTCGATGGACATGGGTTTGGGTGGACTCTGGGAGTTGGTGACGGACAGGGAGGCCTGGCGTGCTGCGGTCCATGGGGTCGCAGAGCCAGACACGACTGAGCGACTGAACTGACTGACTGAACCACAGTGAAGTCACCGCTGTGCTCAAGGCAAGAAGCAAGGAAGGGCCTTGAAGGCTTCCCCGAGAGGCTGATGTCTGGGCTGAATTTTGAAGAGCCAGTCCCAGTTTTTGAGGCGGAAGCGGGTGAAGGGTGCTGCAGACAGCAGGGGCCGCCGGGACGCCAGGGTGCACCGTCACGGAGAGCCTGCTAACCCAGGGAGGCCAAGTCAGCCGCTGAGACAGGCAGGGCTGGGAGGGCTGCAGAGAGGGCCTTCTGATGCCTGGATGGCGCTGGTGGAAATAGGCTCGAGATGACTTCTGTGACTGTGGGGAGACTGATTCATGCACAGTCACCAGCTCCCAGAAGGGCTGTGTGGTAACTCTGGAACTCAGGCATCACTTTCTGAGGTCGTGTTGACCTTCCTCGGCTTGCCAACCAAAATCTGTTCAAAGGGGTTTTATGCTGGAATTGGACCCACGTAATTTCTTAGGTCTTCAGTCTTTTTCATCAGTAAAATTCAAGGCTTTGCTGTTGACCAGCTCTATCGTTTCAGATTATAACCTCCTCACATACTAAACATGTCTATGGGGAAAAAATATATACACTAATTCAGGAATCCAGTAACTTCTTTTCCCACCAAAGCAGATGTAGGAAGACATTGTTCCTGCCTTTCTCTCAAGGCAGTTCTCATTCAGACTGGAGAAGTAGGGTGTAAGCTTTTGGATTTTCCAGTGACTCGTAAGTTACGTTGCCTTCACTGTGACAGTAGATTCATAATGTATCTATATATCCTGTCTGTCTGTCTCTCTCTATATATACACACACTAATGTGGTTTACAGTATAGGTTCAATTTTCAAAGTTGGTAAGTTTCTCTAATGTTAATACAAATTTTAATTTTAAACTTAGTTTATGCAATATTTAAGACATGCAAAAAGGCATAAGGAATAATAATAAAATGCGTCGGGTGCCCCCCACGCAACTGATGAAATTAAACATGGATTATTCAGTCGAAGCTCCTTGCACCCTTCTCCAACTGTGTCCCCTTCCTTCCCTGCCTTCTGAAGGCAGCTGCTGTCCTGAAGGTGGTGCTTATAGTTACCTTTCATTGCTTTATATTCCACTACAGTTGTATGTATCCCCTTAAAGAATATGCAACTCTTCTAACTTCTTTCTTTATTTTCTGGCCACACCGTGTGGCATGCGGGATCTTATTTCCCCGACCAGGGATTGAACCTACGCCCTCTGCACTGGGAACACAGTTCTAACCTCTGGACAGCCAGGGAAGCCCCGTGACTTCTCATTTTAATATAATGTCAAACTTACAGGACAGTTCTAATGATAGTACAGAAAACTCCCTAAAGCCCTTTACCACACTCACCAAATGTTTATATTTACGTTGTCATAATATACCTGTATGTTTACTCTATTAGAGTATATAATATTGTTTTGCATATTTTAAACAAGACATCAATGGCACGCAGCCCCTGTTCTTGATGGTCTTTTTCACACACTAAGGTTTGTGAAATTCATCCATGTTGATACATGTAGCTCTAGTTCATTCTTTTCTTAAGCTTCTATAAGCTCTTTTTAAATACTGTACAATATTCTCTTGAGTGAGTATGCTATAGTCTATCTGTTCTCTTGTTATTGGCTATTTAGGCTCTTTCCAGAGTTTTGCTAATTCAAACAGTGCTGCTATGAATTTAAACTACTTTTAACTTCAGCAAAATATAGAGGCATGGTCACGCATGAATCATGATTCAGAGAGGGTTGGATGGCATCACCGACTCAATGGACATGAGTCTGAGTAAACTCCGGGAGTTGGTGATGGACAGGGAGGCCTGGCGTGCTGCAGTCCATGGGGTCGCAAAGAGTCGGACTTGACTGAGTGACTGATCTGAGCTGAAGTGAGCAACTTTAAAGGTAATATAAAGATTATAAAACTAAACATCATAAAAGCACAACACTGGCAGTTTAAATTAACATTTTTATGTCCCGTTAAACTTTATAGCAATCCACTTCTTAAAACTAAGTATTCTGGACGTGGGTGAAACTGCATGTTGGATTTGCAGAGTAATTAGGCTTTATTCTTGTGACATATTTATCTTTGCTACTCATTTTTTCCCATTGTTATGGGCACTATTAATATGAGTGCACCAATTCAGTCTTCTATAAATTGGAGCAGAGAATAACTTCCCATTGATATCACTGAGAACATTTGTACAGTTTTATTTTGCTGATGAAAGGAGAATGCCCTCTGTGTGCTGCCCCCCGCCCAGGAAAAGTTGCTCTCAGTTCTTTTACTTGTGAGCCGAGTCTGTGCCATGAGCAGTTTGTCTAGGAGCCCAAACATTTTTATTGTTCAAAAATTATTTGCCCAGGTGTATTCAGCTTCACCAGGCAAATTACATATTGGAGATGCATGGCCTTATTTCATTCTCCCAACTATTCTTATATCATTCTTGACACTAATCTCAGGTCAGGAATCAGAAAGAGGCTCAGAAACTTGCTTGTGTTGTAAATGGCACAGCAAGGTCGCAGAACCCAGGTCTCAGGAACCCAAGAGAAAGCCCATGTTCCTCACCTCTGAGCCACACTGCTACCCCACCATGAGCACCTGGACGCAAAGGACTGATCCAACTGTGACTACTTTATTTACATACAGCGCCCCCATTTTACTGATGCAGAAACCGGCATGCAGAAAGGTTCCATCGTTCTAGGATGACAGCAAGTAAATGGCTCAGCTCAGACCCAGGATCATGGTGTGTGTGTGTGTGAGTCGCTCAGTCGTGTCCGACACTTTGTGACTCCACGGACTGAAACCCTCCAGGCTTCTGTCCATGGGATTCTCCAGGCAAGAATACTAGAGTGGGTTGCCATGCCCTTCTCTGGGGGTTCTTCCCAACCCAAGGATCAAACCCAGGTCTCCCACATTGCGGGCACATTCTTTACCGTCTGAATCACCAGGGGAGCCCAGACCCAGGACCGCCTCACTTTAAAGCCCCGTCTGCAACACCGGTGTCTTCTACGCAGCTTATACGTACAAGAAACAATGCTGGGAACGCTTGTTGAAGTATTTAACTGCCCAAGCGTTTTCCAGGGTCTCCACCAGGAAAGTCATCTGGTCTGTAAATCCATAGCAATTAGAGTAGCTTTCAGAAGTTGTATAAAAAGTGGCTAAAAGGAACAGATACTTAAATATATATGCCCATCTAAAAAAGTCATAAATGCTTCTTCCGATTGTGAAAAGTATTATTTGCTGTTGTTGTTGAAGCCAGTGTTTGGGGCAGAGAAACTGTATTCAGACATTTATTTAGAAAATTGATTTATCTTCGGGAATCTCGGGGAGACAACCAGATATTTTAAAAATAGGAATCTGACCCTTCCCCGTCTCAAAACTCTCCAGCTGGATTGCAGCAGAGTTGGAGGCTGGGCGCCCGGCAGGGTCTGGACGGCGGGTTTCTTTCTGACAGTGGGCAGGCTTGTTCTGCGGTCTGTTTTGTATAGCCCACCAGCTCAGAATGAATTTCATCATCTTAAACGGCTTTTTAAAACCAAAAGAAGGATAACATTTCATGATGTGAAAATGCATGAAATGCAAGTTTCAGTGTCTGTAAGACACTTTTTTTGGCACAGAGCGATGCTCATCTGTCACATACTGTCTACAGCTACCCCTGCGGGGCAGTGGCCAAGCTGAACTCAGACAGAAACCCTCGAAGCTGAGACTCCCTCTCTGGCTCTAGCCGGGTGCTTGCATCAGAGGGCTGACTAAGAGGGCAGGCTCTGGAGTCTGTGTTCAAGACTCAGTTCCTCTGCTTAGAAGATGCAGTCGCTGAATGTGAACAGGTAAGTTCAGACGAGTTGACTTAGTGATTTCTGCCTTCTATCAAGGAGAAACGAGCACCACTGGAAATTTCTACAGTTCTTTTGCTCCACAGTGCAGTAACAGAGAACATAAGGATACAGCAAGAGTGAAGCTGTAAAATATGTATTTGCAATTCCTTATGCAATGTTGTCTCATGGTCATGCATATGCCACTTGTACTAGCGAGGCCTCCTGAATGCTAACAACAGCACCCACCCACTCAAGCTTGCTCAGACATCGGAGAGAGTGGGATCTCCCTCTGAACTGAAACATACAGATATGAGGCATGTCTCAAGCGCGCCGCTCTGAAATCGCTGCCTCCTTTCCTGTCCTGGCTCCGTGCTCCCGCCGGCTGTGGGCACATGGCGCAGAGGGCCGACCCCTGATCTGTGCAGCACGCGGACGCCCCCGACCACCGCACCAGAGGCTGGGTGTCACTGCGGTCGGACCAGTCTCAGGGTCCCGCTGGCCCCTGAAGCAAGGGCCGTGGGGGGGGAGTCCCACCCACTCCGCCCCGAGGGAGGCAGGCTGGGTGCTGAGAGAACACTGGCTCTGAGTACAGAGCTGCATGTAAGACGTTACCTGTGACATGTTTATCAAGAAAACTGGCCCAGGGACTTCCCTGGTGGTCCAGTGGTAAGATTCAGCGGTCCCAGGGCAGACGGCCCGGGTTCTACCCCCAGGCAACGAACTGGATCCCACACGCCGCAACTAAGGGTTCACAGGCCACCCGAAGATGGCAGTGCCCACGTTCTGCAGCGGCACAGCCAAATGCATAAATAAATAAGATAGAGGTTTAAAAACAGAAAACCCATCCATCATGGACCAAGGATTCCGTTTTTAATATTTGAAACGAATGCCACTTCTGTTTTTATGAAACTAGTCCTAAGCTAAAAGGTTCAACAAGGGTGGCTTGGTTCCTGCCTGAAAGATACAAAATCCTAGGCTGCAGTCATAACGCTTGGGTCCCCAGTGCCTCGTTTCCCTCCAGCATCATCAAGATAAGCGCCTTAGGAACTAGCAAGGCTGAACTGCCTGCATTGTGTTAGATCCTGGAATCCCACCGGGAAGCTTGCTCTTGGCTTTCTAGCACTGTGGGGGTAGGTGCCCTTTGAAAGAGTCTTACGTATCAGTAAATGGAATGGAAATCTTCAAACATTTATTTCCTTGTAAGACCAGTTTTACAGTTTTTAAGTTGAGGCAACAGCTGTCATGTAAAGCTGACTGGTGTGTTTATGTATGAAGAAGGCTGCATAATATGGTTCGGACCATTTGTAATGTGTTTCAGGAGAGCTCAGACAGATAATGACTGCCTAATTACCTGTAATTGGATTCTCTTTGTAAAAATCTACAACAAAGCAAAAAAGCAAAGGTTCACTTTTAGCCTGAAAACTCTTACATGGGAAGTTTAACTTCCTATTGAAATATCCCTGAGCCATTGTTCTGTTCTTATGGCTGTTCAGTCGCTAAGTCATAGCCGACTCTTTGTGACCCCATGGGCTGTAACCCGCCAGCTCCTCTGTCCGTGGGATTTCCCAGGCAAGAAGACTGGAGTGGGTTGCCATTTTCTCCTCCAGGGGATCTTCCCGACCCAGGGATTGAACCTGTGTCTTCTGCATTGGCAGGGAGGCTCTTTACCACCGAGGCATCAGGGAAGCCAGCTGATCCATTACTGCCAGAAAATCCGTCAAGGAGAGCTGTGTTCTCATTTCAAGTGTACGGATTCTGGGACTGGCTAGTCACCCTTGAGCACAGTCATTTTTTAGGTCTTATAGTTGCTATTATATCATTAAACATTCCTTTCATGCTTAACCCTTGTTTCCTGTAGTGAACTTTAATTCAACACCGAAAACATGCCATGTCTCATTGAGACATGTGAGATTTCTAATGCTTTACCAGATTATAGAAATTTAGAAAGCTTATAACCTTTACAGCTGACAGATTCTGCTTTCACGGTATTGAAATCATCGCTTCCCTTTCTTTCTTAGCTCCTTTGCTGACTTTTCTGCCATCGATGTTAATTCTTGCTGTGTACAACTTTAGCCATGTTACACCTGGATGGGGTGACAGAGACTTGAGATCCACTCTTCCCATCAGGGCTTCCGACTCTAGGAATGTCCTTCTTTAGAGCAAAATGGCTAATTAGCTTCCTTGAAACATCCTGTTTCCGTTCCCCTGGGGAAGGTGAAGCTGAGACAAGCTTAGAGAGATTTTTAATTAGACTTGTGCCTTTTCAGGCAAGAAGTAATTCCGCCTCTGCCTCTACCCTGGGAGATAGGGGAGAGCCAAGGGAGGGTCAGAGAGAGGGGGTGACTCTTGTGGGTTCTGTAAGTTTAGGATGATTTCGGTGTAAGTTTCAAGGGCTCTGAGTTCTCACATCAACAGACACCTGCTTGTGCTTTGCTTTCCCAAGCGCCGTTTTGAAGTATTTACTCCACAGCAAACTCTGAGCAGAATTTTAGTGGACTGTTTTTCCAGCCAGCCTACAAGGCCCCTTGTGATTTTGCAGACTGGCTGTGATCGCATCTGGGTGCGTTCTGGAGGACGGTGCATGTAACCTTTGGGGTGGTGGGGTTGCATCTCTGCAGAGAGACTGTCTCCTGATGACCCCGGTCCTCCACTTGCGGGTCAGCTGAATTTGGTAACAGGAAGTGGCCACACAAAAGGTGCCCATCTTGACTCCCTGCTGGCCTGGTGTTTGAGAGTCTGCCTGCCAACGTGGTGGACACAGGTTTGATCTCCAGTCTGGGAAGATTCCGCACGCCTCGGGGCAACAAAGCCCGTGCGCCACAGCTCCTGAAGCCCACACACCCTAGAGCACGGGAGGCCCCTGGACCGGGAAGCCTGCACCCCGAAGCTGGGGAGCAGCCCCACCCCTGCAGCTGGAGAAAGCCGCCCAGCAACCAAGTCCCAGCGCGCCACAGACAAACAAGTAAAATCATTTTTTTAAAAGGTGGCCATCTATTCTCTCTTCATTCACCTTGGCAGAGAGGTCTTTCCAGCCCTCCTAGAAAAATCTCTGCCATAAGTTAGAGAAGTATTGGTCGTGATTAATAATTTATTAGTTTTTTTTTTTTTACTGTCAATGCCATTATTTTAGGTGCCATAGTAGTTGTCTTTTGTTGTTTTTTTGCTGTTGTTCAGTCACTAAGTCGTGTCTGGCTCTCTGCGACCCCGTGGACTGTAGCCCGCCAGGCTCCTCCGTCCATGGGATTCTCCAGGCAAGAACACTGGAGTGATTGCCATTTCCTTCTCCAGGGGGTCTTCCTGAAGCAGGCAGGGGCTGAGCCGGAGTCTCCTGCTTGGCACGTGGGTTCTTCACTGCTGGGCCATCAGGGAAGCCCCCTAGTGGTTGTCTTAATATAAAAAGTCTCTGCTTGGAATGCATGTTTACTTATAAATGGCAACCCACTCCAGTATTTTTGCCTAGAGAATCCCATGGACAGAGGAGCCTGGTGGGCTACAGTCTGTGGGGTTGCAAAAAGTCAGACATGACTGAGCGACTAATGCCATACTGCCTCTTAGAACTAATGCTGCATGTTTGAATTTCAGAGGATCTTTTTCTTAGAAGAAACCTCCCTCTTTTCTTCCCCTCAGGAATGTTTCACGACATCTCTGTTGCTTGGTGAGTAATCAGACATGAAAACAGGCCCTCAAGAATCAAGCTACGTTTAAGGAAGACTTACTTAGAGACGCTGGAGAGGACACCATGGAGTGCAAATCTGAGGGGAAAGAAAAATACCAACACAGCTTGAACTTACTGAATAAAATCAAGAACATGAAAGATTTAGCGGAGATGATTGATGTTGTAATCATCGCGGAAGGGGAGAAGTTCCCTTGCCACAGACTGGTCCTGGCTGCCTTTAGTCCTTATTTCAAAGCCATGTTTACCTGTGGGCTCCTCGAGTGCACCCAGAGAGAGGTGGTGCTCTACGACATCACGGCGGAAAGCGTGTCGGTGATATTACATTACATGTACCACGCGGCTTTGGAGATCAGTGACGCCAACGTGCAGACTGTGGCCATGGCCGCCTACTTCATGCAGATGGAGGAGGTCTTCCAGGCGTGTCAGAAGTACATGATGGCCCACATGGATGCCTCGAACTGTGTCGGCATCTATTATTTTGCAAAGCAGATTGGCGCTGAAGACTTAGCTGATCAGTCGAGGAAATATTTGTATCAGCACTTTGCTGAGGTGAGCTTACATGAAGAGATCCTAGACGTGGAGGTGCACCAGCTCCTGACGCTTATTCAGTCGGACGACCTGAACGTGTCCAGAGAGGAGAGCATTCTGGACCTTGTTCTGAGATGGGTCAATCATCGCCCAGACCAACGCACGGGGCATCTCGTGGAGCTCTTGAAGCAGGTTAGGTTGCAACTGGTCAGCCCTTCCTTTCTGAGACAAGCCCTGCGGAGGAACACAGTGCTCCTGTGCGACGCAAACTGCATCGACCTCATTCAGAACGCGTTCAAGGCCATCAAGACGCCCCAGCCGCACGTCCTGAATCTTCGTTACGGCATGGAGACCACCAGTCTCCTGCTCTGCATTGGCACCAATGCCTCAGGGATCAGGTCAAGACACAGGAACTACGGGGACGCCAGCTTTTGCTATGACCCTGCATCGCGGAAGACCTATTTCATCTCGTCTCCCAAGTACGGGGAAGGTTTGGGCACCGTGTGTGCTGGTGTCGTCATGGAAGACAACGCTATCATCTTGGCTGGGGAAGCCAGCGCCTCTAAACTCTCCAGACAAAAGAGCAAAAACATTGAAATCTACAGGTTTGTATCCAGCAATGCGCTTGTAAGTTTGTTTCTGGCTTTGACACTGGCAGCAGAAGTTACTGCTGAGAGAGCATGTTTTAAATCACACCTGTTCTGAATTACCCCACGATCATGTATTTTACATAGAGGTAAAATTCACAATGAAAGCATCCACATTATTTTCCCTCTCTGTTTCATTGTTAAGAATCCACCTGCGATGCAGGAGACCTGGGTTCGATCCCTGGGTTGGGAAGATCCCCTGGAGAAGGGAAAGGCTCCCCACTCCAGTATTCTGGCCTGGAGAATTCCAGGGACTGTATGGTCCATGGGGTCGCAAAGAGTTGGACACGACTGAGTGACTTTCACTTCACTTTCATTGTTAAGAAGGTATAGATGAAGTTGCATGAGTTAGATGCATATATTTTACAATTCCTCTGTATATTTTCACTCAGTTTTCACTGTTTATCCATATGCTATAATCGCTTTGCTTTTGAAGAGTTGCATATAACTTTTAACAAGAAGAACAGTGACTCCTTTGAGCTGACACTTTCTAGTTCACAATTCAGAGAAACAAGTAATTTTTTTCTTGACCAAAATATACTATGTATCCTGTCAGTTTTCATTCTGTGCCCTGAATAAGCGGGTCTTTCCTAAACCTCTTGGAGAAGGAAATGGCAACCCACTCCAGTATTCTTGCCTGGAGAATCCCATGGGCAGAGGAGCCTGAGGGGCTACAGTTCATGTGGTCACAAAGAGTCAGACACAACTGAGCGACTAACACCCACTTCCTAAATCTCTAATAGTGTAGAACATTGGCAGCCAAAGAATGCTTCAACCTAGAGCTGTAGGAGGAGAGGGGTGTCCGCTTAGCAGTCGCATCTGTCTAGGTCTTGTACTTGAAAATAGCAGGAATTCAGCCCTGAAACGGACTTGGGTGAATAACTCTGCACGTAGGTCCTCAAGCTCTCCTCACACACCATCCCCTCTCAGGGCCCTTGAGCCGGACTTTCTCAGACTTTTCGCTTGGGAAGTGCTTCTCAACAGCAGAGTGGGGACAGACAGAGGAGGAGAGGTCTCTCTTTAGCTGTCATCTCCTCGCATCGCTGGACCGCTTCAGGCTCCAGTGGGCGCCCCTCACCTCCTCACGTTGAAGGCATGTCGCTTCTGCCCAGCAGTGGGGGCGGGCATGGAAACCCTAGACAGCGACTGCCCCTCTAGTCTCTGCCCGCAGCGACAGAGCCGCCCCTGAGCGGGGGCGGGCTTGAACCCCAGGCCCCTGGGGGGAAGGGGGCCTGGGTCTCCTGGGGGGAGTCCTCTGGACCCCTGATGCTGGCTTCCTGTTGCTCTTCCCCTTGGAGCCTCAGGTTCTTTTGGTCTCTGCTTTCTTCCTCAGAGAGGTGCAGTTCTGCCATCAGAGTTCATTCTTCACAATCTCCAGTCCTCTCAAAGTCTGTGTTTTGATGCTTAAATGTCTCATCTCATAACTGTCTCCAAAACCCCACTCTCTAGTCTTCTAACTATGCACCCTGTGTCCCCTTTCTTCTCTGTCTTGAACTCGCCCTGTTTCACGTCACCCACAGGCTCTCCCACGCTGGGCAGAATTGAAGTCTCAGTTTTCCTCCTCACTTCCCCCAGTGATGAAACCGTCGGCAAGGCGAATAGAGAGATAATCAGAAGCGTTTGCTCTTAGTGTGGCTCAGTTGCTACATCGTGTCTCCTTATGACCCCATGGACCGCAGCACGCCAGGCTCCCCTGTCCTTCACTATCTCCCAGAGCTCGCTCAAACTCACATCCGTTGAGTCAGTGGTGCCATCCAACCATCTCATCCTCTGTCGTCCCCTTCTCTTTTGCCCTCAATCTCTCCCAGCATCAGGGTCTTTTCCAATTAGTCAATTCTTCGAATCAGGTGGCCAAAGTACTGGAGCTTCAGCTTCAGCATCAGTCCTTCCAGTGAATATCCAGGGTTGCTTTTGTTTAGAATTGACTGGTTTGATCTCCTTGCAGTCCAAGGGACTCTCGAGTCTTCTCCAACACCACAGTTCAAAAGCATCAATTCTTTGGTGCTCAGCCTTCTTTATGGTCCAACTCTCACATCCATACATGACCACTGGAAAAACCATCCGTTCAGTTCAGCTCAGTTGCTCAGTCGTGTCCAACTCTCTGTGACCCCATGAACCGCAGCACGGCAGGCCTCCCTGTCCATCACCAACTCACAGAGTTTACTTAAACTCACATCCATTGAGTCGGTGATGCCATCCAACCATCTCATCCTCTGTCATCCCCTTCTCCTTTGCCCTCAATCTTTCCCAGCATCAGGGTCTTTTCAGATGAGTCAGTTCTTCGCATCAGGTGGCCAAAGTATTGGAGTTTCAGCTTCAACATCAGTCCTTCAAATGAATATTCAGGAGTGATTTCCTTTAGGATGGACTGGTTGGATCTCCTTGCAGTCCAAGGGACTCTCAAGAGTCTTCTCCAACACCACAGGTTCAAAAGCATCAGTTCTTCAGCACTCAGCTTTCTTTATGGTCCAACTCTCACATCCATACATGAGTACTGGAAAAACCATAGCTTTGACTAGACCGACCTTTGCTGGCAAAGTAATGTCTGTGCTTTTTAATATGCTAAGTTGGTTATAACTTATCTTCCAAGGAGCAAGCATCTTTTCATTTCATGGCTGCAGTCACCATCTGCAGTGACTTTGGAGCCCCCAGAAATAAAGTCAGCCACTGTTTCCATTGTTTCCCCATCTATTTGCCATGAAATGATGGGACCAGATGCCGTGATCTTAAAACCATACTGGAAAAACCATAGCTTTGACTAGATGGACCTTTGTAGGCAAAGTAACTGTCTCTGCTTTTCAATACACTACCTAGGTTTGTCATTGTTTTTCTTCCAAAGAGCAAATGTCTTTTAATTTCATGACTGCAGTCACTATTCACAGTGATTTTGGAGCTCAAGAAAATAAAGTCTGTCGTGGTTTCCATTGTTTCCCCATCTATTTGCCACGAAATGATGGGACCAGATGCCATGATCTTAGTTTTTTGAATGTTGAGTTTTAAGCCAGCTTTTTCACCCTTCCTGTTTCACTTTCATCAAGAGGCTCTTTAATTCCTTTTCCCTTTCTACCATAAGGGTGGTGTCATCTGCATATCTGAGGTTGTTGATATTTCTCCTGCAATCTTGATTCCAGCTTGTGCTTCCAGCCTGGCACTTTGCATGATGTACTCTGCATTTAAGTTAAATAAGCAGGGTGACAATATACAGCCTTGATGTACTCCTTTCCCGATTTTGAAACAGTCCAGTTCAAACTGTTGTTCCATGTCCAGTTCTAACTGTTGCTTCCTGACGTGCATACGGCTTTCTCAGGAGGCAGGTCAGGTGGTCTGGTATTCTCATCTCACCAAGGGAACATTTCACGCAAAGATAGGCACCATAAAGGACAGAAATGGTGCGGGCCTAACAGAGGCTTGTGACAGGAGCAAGCGGTCTGTTTACATCCCTGCTGTATGACGTCTGCTTCTCACGCTGTTTATCTTTGCAAGGTGCCCTGTCTGCCCTGTCCTCTGTAGTTCACAGACTTCCATGCAGATATCCTGCCTCTTGACTTAAAAGAGGAAGTAGATTACTCGCACTGCATAGGTTGTTTCTTTTTTAAACACACGCCTTCCCATCTCGTTCATCTCTCACGCTTTGGCAGACGAGCCGCTGAGGACGTGTCGTCTTTGGACTCAGCCTCTGAAGAGCGCCGCGCACTTTCCCCACTGTCGTCTTCTTTGTGACACATCCGAAACAGTAAGCTCGACAGCTTCATCTGGGCGTTCTAGCTCCTCGTTCTTAGTTCAAAATGCTAAATCAATTACCAAGTCGCCCAGCAAACATGTACTTCCCAACCTTCACAGGATATATTTTTGTTCTTGGCCTCTTAAACCGTGTCTCAGAAAACTCAGCTTTTGAAGGTTTTTTTTTTTCTTTTTAACATGGACTATTTTTAAGGTCTTTATTGAATTTGGTATAATGTTGTTTCTGTTCTATGTTTTGGCGTTTTAGAGTAAGGCATGTGGGGTCTTAGCTCCCCCACCAGGGATGGAACCCCCACGCCCTGCATTGGAAGGTGAAATCTTAACCACCGGGCCACCATGGAGGTCCCCCAGACCCCAAAACCCAGTTTCCATCCTACTGACACATTCACCGTCTATTTCAGGAGCCCCCGCTGGTAGACACCCGATCCTCCCTTCTCTAAAATTCCCCTACAGGTCAAAGCAGTGGTGAAAATATTGTCTGTGATGTTAGGAACTCTGGTTTCCTGCCTAAAAGCACTGAGAAGACGGCTGTCCTGAGGTTTGATAAAGGTCAGCGTTCAGTTTGTGACCAGCCAGACAAACCTGAAGGAAAAGAGCAATCTTTTGATTGAAAAGAACAATCTTCTGACTTCCCTGTCCAACCTGAAGTAAAACGTCATCCTGGGGAAGAATGTAAGAGTTGGTCTAGAACAGCTGGGAAAATGCCTGTAATATGTTCAGCTGTCAAATGTTTGATGCAAAATAAGTAACCTATGCTTAGAAGCTGTACTCTGTATAGAACACACATAATTTTTTTCATCTGTTTCCTAACAGAACTGCTTTTTTTCTTATTTTCCATATTTTTCCTGGGGTTTTTCAGGCATGACTTAGCAATCAAACAACAACAATACGTATCACTGTATTATATTGATGTTTCTTTCCTCTCCAATTAGAAGAACCAAATCCTGCTGCTTTGGGTTGGAAAAGAAGCTTGTGTTTCTTTGGCAGGTTGTTTCCATTTTAAATCTAATCCTGGTTCTCTCTCTGTTAATTCACAGGTACCACGACAGAGGAAACCAGTTTTGGGAAAAGTTATGCACTGCCGAATTTCGAGAGCTGTACGCTCTGGGCGCTGTCCGTAATGACCTCTATGTGATAGGAGGACAGATGAAAGTTAAAAACCAGTATCTTATCACAAACTGTGTTGACAAGTACTCTGTGGAACGGGACACCTGGAAAAGGGTGTCTCCGCTTCCTCTGCAGCTGGCCTGTCATGCGGTGGTAACAGTGAAAGATAAACTCTACGTGATTGGAGGCTGGACCCCTCAGGTTTGGAAAGCTCCTGTGTGCCTACTTGGCATGGCTGCGCTGAGCCTGGCCGCTCTGTTGAAAAACACCGCAGTTGTTGAATACTAAAAGAGGGTGGCCCACATCTTTGGTAACATGCTTTTTTTGTTATAGAATATCAAACAAGATTTTATAGGGTGAAAGCGGCTTTGTTGTTGTTTAGTCACTAAGTTGTGTTCGACTGTTTGTGACCCCGTGGACCATAGCCCACCAGGCTCCTCTGTCCATGGATTTCCCAGGCGAGAATACTGGAGTGGGTTGCCATTTCCTCCTCCAGGGGGTCTTCCTGGATCAGGGTTCGAATCGTGTCTCCTGCATTAGCAGGCAGGTTCTTTACCACTGAGCCACTTGGGAAGCCTGATAAAGCAGCTTAGGGGAATGAATGTTAAAGTGCATTATTCTAGACCTGACTTCACTCAGTACTTCTGCTGTGTTCCTCAAAACCTGCCCATTCTTGCAGACAATGAAGGAGGCCTGTGCTGAGGGCTTATGTGTGGGAAGCATCTCAGCTCAAGGCAGGACGCCAGACCCCCGCCCCAGTTCTGTCTGCACTACAGCTGTGTGACCGGGGGCGTGCAACTCTTAGGTCTTTTTATATAAAACTTCTCACTCTAAGTGGGAAATTGAAATACGTACGTGTGATGTCACAGCCGTTTTCACAAGAGGATACTGTGATGTTAAGCCCCTCCGTCTCTGCTGGGCGTCAGCAGAGGCAGAGACCAGAGGCCAGACTGAAGTGCGGCGCGGCAGGGCCGCAGGATGGAGGAGCCCCTGGGCTGGGGCCACGGCGGCCCCTTCTCTGCCCAGCTGCCTTCTGCCCCGGTTATCCAGTGTTTGTAAACAGATCAATCTCACTAGCTCACTGTCTGTCCCCACGCTGTCACTGTTGTTCAGTCGCTAGGTTGCGTCTGAGTCTTTGCAACCCGAGGACTGCAGCTTGCCAGGCCTCCCTGTCCTTCACTGTCTCCCAGAGTTTGCTCAAACTCTTGGCTGTTGAGTTGGTGATGTCATCCAACCATCTCATCCTCTGCCAGCTTCTTCTCCTCCTGCCCTCAATCTTTCCCAGCATCAGGGTCTTTTCCAATGAGTTGGCTCTTTGCATCAGGTGGCCAAAGGACTGGAGCTTCACACGACATATACTAGTTTTATTTTTGCCTGTATGAGTTCTCCTTTCTCCAGGTTTGCTTCGTGATACATCGGTTGTCTGATACCTCTTTTTGTAATCATTTCATGAGTTCCATTTTGCCTTTTAGGATGTATCATACTTGTTTTTAAAATTTTAAACTTCACATTTAATACATGTTTTAAGTTCATGCTATGCATTGAAGAGTAACTTAGATTTAATCACAGCTAGTAGCTGAAGCCTGACAGATTATTTGTAATTAAGCTTTTTCAGAGCTATTCATTATGTAATTTTGCATGAATGTGCTCCAAAGAAAAGCTTTCCTTCCATTTTTTTAACACTAAAGTAGAGATTAAATACCTAAATTATAAGGAAAAGTAAAACAATAAAGTCAGTATTTCCTAATTTATAATGTCTTTGAACATGTGACTATTTCCTGGATAATGAAAGCCTTTGCTAATCTGTACAGAATATGATACATTAAATTGCAAGATAGCCTGTGATTGCAGTATAGTGATTATAATCCTGAGCCAAAACTAATTGCATGACTTTATCATAAGCAAGGAAATTATTTCTGTGTTGAACACCTGCATGAAAACAAAAAACAACAGACACTTAGTCATCTTCAGCTTGACATCTTAGAAGTTCCTAACACATTACAGACAGATAATATTACTTTACCTGAAGTT
>CM035289.1:1070174-1128906 GCA_020226075.1 Hydropotes inermis
GGGAGGTTTGATTTGCATTATAAAGATTCAAGTTAAATTCTGCACTAAATGTTTACTGTGAAAATGCCTGTACTGGAAAACCACATCATCACAGACACCATGAATAATTTGAATTTAGATGAAAATGACCCCAGTTACGACAGACTAGCAAAGACTGCATTAGTAAGCTATTGGGTGGTTGTTCCTGGAAAACTGTACATTTCCTTCTTAACATACAAATACAGGCACTTCCCTGGTGGTCCAGTGGCTAAGACTCTGCACCTCCAATGCAGCGGGTCTGGGGTCAATCCCTGGTCAGGGAACTAGATCCCGCACGCTGCAGCTAAGACCTGGCATAGCCAAATAAATAAATGTTCAAAAATAAAATAAAAATTCAGGAAAGCACCTGTCTCAGTTGTTGCCAAAGTGATTCCAAGGTTCATGCAGTTACATGTGTATTTTACCAGCTTCCCTACATGATAACTGGCTCTTCTGATGGGTGACTTTCTGGAACACTTAAAATAATTTAAATAGTCTCCATGGAGCCTTATGAGTACAGTCTGTGCATGCTCAGTGGTGTCTGACTCTGTGACCCCAGGGACTCTAGCCCATCAGGCTCCTCTGTCCCTGGGACTCTCCAGGCCAGAGTATTGAAGTGGGCTGCCTTCTCCTACTCCAGGGGATCTTCCTGACCCAGGGATCAAACCTGAATCTCCTGCATTGCAGGCAGATTCTTTACCACTGAGCCAAGGATGCCCTTATTAAAAACTCCCGGTATTTAAAATGAGCTGATTTCCATGCTGACTTTTCCTGAGAGTTCCTTCAGGCAGCCCGTTCTCAGGAAGAGCAGGGCAGAGGGGCTGTGTCTTAACAGAACCTTTTGAAATCCTCTGGGAGGAGACCCGTGGAAGGGTGCTGCTTGAGGCCATCATTTTAAGATGCTTTATTATTTTTTTTTAAGAAAACTCTTTTGTCATTTGTACTGTGAGAGCTCATTATAAGACACAATTAAGCTACTTTAATCCAAAATATGGCTTAATCCTCTAAAAAAAAAGTTGTGAGTGTGCAGTGTCATTTCAGAAGCAAGCATACTGTATTCAAAAGTGTAATTGTGATTCTCTAAAAAAGTTATCAGTCCAGTAATTTTAGGTTAAGATATCCTATTGCTAGGAGAAAATGTTCTTAATTCCTTGTTTTCAAGGCTTTCAATCCTACTTTTATGAAGAATAAAGCAGGAAAGAAATTACATGAAGACTCCTTTGTAAAGTTTTTTTTTTTTTTTAATGTGGACCACTTTTAAAGTCTTTGCTGAATGTGACACAATACTGCCTCTGTTTTATGTTCTGATTTTTTGGCTGTGAGGCATGTCGGATCTTAGCCCCCCATTGCTGTTCAGTCACAATGTCCGACCCTGTGACCCCATGGACTGCAGCACACCAGGCCTCCCTGTCCTTCACCATCTCCCGGAGCTTGCTCAAACTCATGTCCTTTGAGTCGGTGATGCCATCCAACCATCTCATCCTCTGTTGTCCCCTTCTCCTCCCACCTTCAATCTTTCCCAGCATCAGGGTCTTTTCCAATGAGTTGGCTCTTCCCATCAGGTGGCTAAAGTATTGAAGCTTCAGCTTCAGTCTTTCTAGTGAATATTCAGGGTTGATTACCTTTGGGATGGACTGGTTGGATCTCCTTGCAGTCCAAGGGACTCTCAAGCGTCTTCTCCAACACCACAGTTCAAAAGCATCAATTCTTCGGCACTCAGCCTTCTTTATAGTCCAACTCTCACATCCATACATGAGTACTGGAAAATCCATAGCTTTGACTAGATGAACCTTTGTCAGCAGAATAACGTCTCCTCTTTAATATGCTGTCTAGGTTGGTCATGGCTTTTCTTCCAAGGAGCAAGCGTCTTTTAATTTCATGGCTGCAGTCACCATCTGCAGTGATTTTTGAGGCCAAGAAAATAAAGTCTGTCACTGTTTCCACTTTTTACCCTTATACTTCCATAAAGTGGTGGGACCGGATGCCATGGTCTTAGTTCCCCTACCAGGGATCAAACCTGCACCCCCTGCATTGGAAGGTGGACCACCAGAGGAGTCCACTGTACACTCTTATTAGTAAAGTTTTGAGAAAAATAAAACCTCCTGGGCTCCACCTCATTAAACCCAACTCATGATGCTTTGTTATAAATTACTGATGGAATGTGGTACCAGAGGTTTTCTTTCTCTGAAAAAAGTTTTTGTGAAATTCAGATTTCGTAGTATCAGTTACACCTTTGAATGCAGTATGCTTTCTTCTGAAATGACAGTGCACACTCGTAAATATACTTGGGGTTTTCCTCAAGTGTTTTTAAAAAGCCACATTGGATTCCGAAGTTCCTTTAACTTGATGGGTCAGGCGAAGTCAAATATAGAAAGTGAGCCACGAGATCTATTTGTGGAAGATGCTGAGACCTGTCCCGGGCCGGCCCCGGCAGCCACTCGGCCGTGTCCCTGCCTGCCCCGCCGCGGGCCCTGGGAGTCACCCCTGAGCAAGCCTCCCTTCTGCGGCTGGTTTCCTCTCTTCCCTCTGCTTTTAAGCCTCTGCGTCTAGACCAGCGCACCCTCAGGGTCTGCAGGACGCCACCCCTCGAAGGGGTTTGTGTGAATCAGGGGCGCTGCTCTCAGCGGGACTCTGACCAGGCTCCCCGGACACCCAGGGGCAGAGACCTGCCCTGCTCATCCGTCCGTGTCCGTTCTGACGGCCGGCCTGGCCGCTCACGTCAGCAGCGCTCGCAAACATCAGTCGATGGAACTGACCTTTCTCTCCTACTCCTCCATCAGGGCAAAAAGCCCCAAACCGCATCAGAGTTCCAGGCATTTAGGGAATTTCGCAAAGCACAGATTTTTCACTTCCCTGTCCAGGGAGCCAGCTAATACCAAGTCTCCCCACGTGGCCACGTGGTCGTTTTCACGGGGTGATGGCACCCCTTGAGGGGGTAGTTACACCGAAGGTTCCAGATGGGACAGTGAATGCGTGTCAGTGAGCAGTCCAAGGTGAGTTACATCATCAGAGGACCAAGGCTCATCATCGTTCTGATTTTGCCTTTTTATGTCTTTTGATAAAATTTGAAGCACTATTTTTTTAAAAATGTTTTCCAAAGTAAGCTTAAAACTTTTTTTTTAGTTTGTTTTTACTTTTATTTTTTTGCTGCAGCAATCGGCATGTGAAATCTTAGCTTCTGCACCAGGGTCTGAACCTGTACCCCCTGCATTGGAAGCACAGAGTCTTAACCACTAGACCACCAGGGAAGTCCCCCTGAAGCAGTTTTTTTAAAATATAAGCACGTCTCACGTCATGCTTTCAAGGCTATTCATTAAAATGGCAGAATCCTGGCCCCGACCTGTGGCGAATTCTGGGCTATCAGGTCTGAAGTGGGGCCTGGGGTCTGCTCTGTGGGAAGCGCCAGGCGACTCTGATACGAATGCCTGCAGGACTGCATGTGGCAAAGGTCAGATGCTGGGTGAGGAAGGGAAGAGGGGACGCCGTGTTCACGGAGGGTGCTTTTTTAATATGTTCACAGCATTGACTAAGCCTCCGGTGCATGACCGCCCCGGCTGGTTTTCAGGAGAGACCAGAGGTGAAGGGGACAGCGGTCCCCCGGACAGCGCGTGTCCCAGGAACACAGGTCAGGCACTGCTCAGAGCTCCGTGTCTGCAGGCCCTCAGGGCGGGCTGGGAGTGATCTGATCTCGTCCCGAGAGTCTTCTGGGCCTAGAGATACGCTTCTTAGGCTTCTTAAGCTCATGCTGGACAAGGAAAGAAGGTGCTTTTTCAACGGCCACAGAAGTTCAGTGGGGCGTCCCAGTGCCCCCTTTATTCTGAGAGCAGACTTGAGTTTGGAGACGCAGCAGCTTGAAGTGGCCTTGAACCAGAGAGAATGGCTCGCATGTTTTTGTGGTCAGTGCCCATGAGAGGTCTTTCCAGGGAACCTTGTGAAGGGTTTTCCCCTTGATTACCTGGCCGCCTCCCTGGGGAACCCAGGATCAAGGGCTCCCAGAGGCCAGAGTCTGCCCGGGGTTCTCACAGGCGAGCTGCAGTCCCGAGGCCGCAGAGAGTCCACATGACCGAGCGTGCGAGCTTAGCTCTCGTCACTCTCGTCACGGACACCCTAGGGCCACAGAGTCGGCGGGCCCACATCTCAGCGTGGCGACTGGTGGGGGCTTGTGCTCTGTCCCATCGATATGTAATGGTAATGCTGTATTATAATGGTTTCATATTTGCCTTCAATTTCCCAAGACTGAGCTTTATGTACAAAAAACATAAAACACACACACAAAGAGCTTAAACTTGTTCTCCAGCACCTAGTAGAGACATGAAGTAAATACCCAAAATATACATACGGATTACTTAAAAATAACTGGAGGGGCTTCCCTGGTGGCCCAGAGGTGAAGAGTCTGCCTGCCCCTGCAGGAGACACAGCTCTGATCCCCGGTCTGGAAAGACCCCACAGGCCTGGGAGCAACTAAGCTTGGGAGCCAGAACTACTGAAGCTCACACACCCCGGAGCCTGCGCTTTGCAACAGAAGACACCGCAGTGAGAAATCACAACTAGAGAAAAACCTGCCCTGCAACTAAAACCAGCACAGCCAGAAATGAACACATAACTAAGACCAGCACAGCCAAAAGTAAATACATAAAATTATATATATATAAAACACTAGCTAGAAGTTCACAGCGATTCTGATGCTGAAAGCAGAGAATGTCAGAAGCTGCTGGGCTGTGAAAGCCCCGGGTGGACAGGGATGAGACTGTTGCCGAGAACAGATGAGAACTGTCTGGCGGACGCTGTCCGGGTCTCTGACTATGTTTGCAGAGGAGCTAAGGATGCAGCCAAAACCTTGAGCAAGTGGACTTTCTATGCTTTGCTTTCATGAAAAGAGGTAAATTGCTCAAAGCCACACCCAAAGCAAGAATTAGTTCAGCAAAGCAGATCTAGGTGTGTTTTCACGAAGCCTGGTGTCTAGACCGTCTGTGTCTGTAGCGTGTTGTGGAAACAGTGTATAGTTACTTCTCAGTCCTTAAGAAAACCTTGACTCTGGTCTCATCAGTTCACTAAGCAGGGATAATGTAATATATGTTTTAAAAAGAGTGTGAAGAGCTGAAATGGAAAAATTTTAATGCTTTAAAGAAGAAGATATCTATTTTAAAATCCTGTCATTTTTTGAGTACAATATATTATCTTTGACTAGTTTATCCTGATTCATGTATGTGATCATTTTTTAGATACTCCCTTCCTTTCCCCTTTCTTGCGTATATATAGGAATGAGCACAAATTATCACTTTCTGCAAATCATTTTATTTACACACAAGGTCAATATGCCAGATTTGTTAAGACTTTTTTTTTTTTTTTTTGGTGTTCTGTGAGCTTGTGGGATCTTAGTTCGCTGACCAGGGATCAAACCTGGGCCCCAGCTATAAGAGCGCTAGAGTCCTAACCACTGGGCCACCAGGGAATCCCTGAGATCTTTTCTCTACAGTAATTATTCACCACACACTGTCAAGCCCCCTTTAGAAGAACCTCGGGGAGCAGAATGGTGCATACTCTGCCTTCACACATTACATCTGTGTGTCTACGTTTGCAAGCTGTGAAGTATATCTGATTAATGCGTCTTTGCTTGGTCGCCAGACAGAATTATTAGTATACACTCAGCCTGTGTCCTCTTAAGTTACGTCCAGCCTAAGTTAGGGGGGTCAGTGACTTTTCAGGCAGGCAGACCTGGGGGCAAAGATAAGTCCTACAGCAGACAGCAACAAGGTCCATGCCTGCGCTGGGAGTCCTGCACCCTTAAGCAGATCGTGTTGACTGTCTGACAGGGAGTGAGTGTTCAGCTGTTTGGACTTAGGGCTTGACCAGTTCTAGGACGCTAGTCACCACTTTGTGTTTGCACAGAAGAGTAGAAGATGAAAACGGTGCCCGCGATGTGGGGGAGGGGCTGGACCACACACACACTCATTAAAGCTTCGTTTCCCGGCTGTCCACCCCAGCGAGGAGCGTGGGGTGCACGGATGAGAACGAGGCATCCTTCTGCCGTCCAGGGGCCTGCAGCCTAGGAAGACATACAGGAGCAGCATCTCTATAGGAACCTTGATCTCAGTTCAGAGGGCAGCAGGCGCCCGAAGGAGCGGATGGCCGCTTGCAGAGACACAACGCCTTTCTTCACAGTGATGGCTGAGCTGAGGCTTGACGTAGGGATTTGTCCTCCTGGGGAGGAGAGACCCGCCCAGGCGGAGACCAGCCTCCACAGCGGCCTAGAGGGGAGCCACCTCAGTGTTCGGGGCCCAGGCTGAGCCAGCCTGGAGCACAGGGTGCCGGGAACAGGGTGGCCAGGGAAGACAAGCAGGGAGGGGAGGACTGGGCAGAGGGGTGGCTGAGAGCCAGGCACGCCTTCGGGAGATGGACAGACCCGAGACGTCTGGGGGCTCCTATCTTAGGGTGGCAAGGTGGCGGGAGGGCAGTTCCAAGGTTCTGATCTCTGCAGGCGCTCCCTTCACCCCCCTGCGGGCTCGGCACTGGACCTGCTAGGACTTGCAGGACGAGCTAGGGAGGACGGCCAGGGAAGAAAGGAGGCAGAGATGGGTCAGAGTCTGGAGGAACAGAGAGGTGAGTCGCGCTGAAGTCCACGGAGGCCCAGGACGGGGCCGGAGGGGAGCCCAGCGGTTGTCTGCAATCAGCCACAGACAAGACTGCAGCTTCTTGGATGCCCGGGACTTGGAGCCAGAACTTCTGTCAACCACCTGTATCCCCACTCGGCAATTGTCAGACATTTCACGCCCTTGAGTTTCCCTCCAAAATCAAGCAGAGTCAAGCGCTAACCAAGGGAACTCTGTTTTCCCTTTCAGCTCTTTTGATTTTTCCCGGTCATCTGTTTTGAAAAGCACGCAGAATGGAGGCCTGTGGTTGTTTTCTTTGCAAGAAAAGCTGGTGACGGACGGGCAGGGGTCAGCGGATGAACAGGACGCCACACAGAGTGACACCGCCCGGGTGGTGGGCCGGACACTCCTGGGCGTGGCCGGGGAGTTTGTGGAGGCAGCTGACCCTGCCTTTCACCCTGTGCTGAAGGGCTTTTTCCTTTTTCTGAAAATGCCCATTAGAGCCGTGTGTTAACTAACAGGGGATGAGAAGTGAGGTCGTGTCTGCTAGGGGTTCAGGCTTCACATCTGGAACTCCTAAATGAGAGCAGAACAAAAGCAGAGCTCTTCCCTGGCGGCTCAGTGGCAAAGAATTCATCTGCCAGTGTCAGGGGGTCACAGGTTTGATTCCTGACCCGCGAAGATGCCATAAGCCACGGGGCAACTAGGCCCGCAGGCCACAGCCGCTGAAGCCCGCACGCCCGCCCTAGAGCTGTGCCCTGAACCAAGAGACGCCGCCGCGATGAGAAGCCCGTGGACACTGGAGAAAAGCCCTGCATGGCAACGAAGACCCAGCACAGCCATAAATAAATAAATACGATTAAAAAGGGAGAGCAGATGGCCTGGGTAGAGTGACACCGCCCTGGGCACTGTGTTCTCAGGAAGGGACCGCACCCCACGCGTGAGTCAGAGCGGCCCCTCCGCCCCGACCTGGGGCGGCCTCACTCCTGGACACCCCCCCCCCCCCCCCCCCCCCCCCCGCACCCCCCCGCCCCCCCCCCGGGGGGGCCCCGCCCCCCCCCCCCCCCCCCCCCCCGAAACGCTTGGCCTGATGCACCGTGTCAGGGAGCCTGCCTCCCTGCCCGGAGGTTCAGCTTATCGCTCAGCCCTTCAGCCTCCCATCGCCTCCATCCAACCTCGGAGGAAGCAAGATTCGCCCCTTCAGTCAGTAAGCCCTTAATCACAGACACGCAGATAGTTGAGTTGACAGCAAGCAAACTGAAGACTTCAGTAGCTCCTGTGAACGCTGGCTTACTAACACAGCGTCTGGAACACGGAGGAGGAGGGGTGACCATCCCCCTGGACCGGCTACGTGCTGGCCGCTTGCTCACACGGGTGCACGGGAAGAAATCAAACTCCTATCCTACTGGTGATACTTGGGTTTCCAACACATGTCTGCTCCTCCTCACCACTCTCCTCCTTCACCTATAAGTTAATCTTTGCAACGCTTTACGAAACTGAAATTATTATCCAAAACTTACAGATGAGAAAATTAAGACTTAGAGAAATTACATTGCCTAAAGCTGTCCTGGTGGCTCAGGCAGTAAACAGTCTGTCTGCCGCGGGGGAGACCTGGGTTCGGTCCCCGGGTCGGGAAGATCCCCTGGAGGAGGGCACGGCAACCCACTCCAGGATTCTTGCCTGGAGAATCCCATGGACAGAGGAGCCTGGCGGGCTACGGTCCACGGGGGTCGCAAAGAGTAAGACACGACTGAGCAACCAAGGCTTTCACTTTCATTTTCTGTTTTCAAAAGCCCAGATTTTTTCCAAGGCCCATGGGAGCTGGCAGCAGTGAACGTATTTATTAAAGCTAGCCAAGGCAGTTCCCTGGAGGCCTGGAGGCTAAGCTCCCAATGCAAGAGCCGTGGGTTCAATGCTTGCTCCGGGAACATGGTCTCACATGCTACACCTGAGACCTAAAACAACCAAATAAATAAATAAACACTTTTTTAAAAAGGAAAAAAAAAGAGCTAGTTCAGCCACGGAAGCAACCCTGGGAGCTTGTCAGAAGAGCTCCAGAATCACCCTCCTCTGGGGCCGAGCCCCGAGCGGGGCAGAATAAGCCTCCTGATGGCCTGTGGGGCAGGGACACAGGAGCCGCCCCGCGCCGCGGCCCAGGCCGTGCGGACTGCAGGTCCTGGCCGAAGTCAGGGGGGGACGACGCCCTGCCGTCCCCAGCCCCTGGCCCAGGCTCTGTGTGGGGGCACATTTCAGCTCCGAACAGGGAAAGACCACGCTGGCCAAACACGCAAAGGGCAGGTCTTCATCTTGGGAGAAATAAAAGAGGGGAGAGAGGCGCCCTCTTCTGTAACTGACGCCCGCCCAGCCCAGCCCAGCCCAGCCCAGAAGAACTAAGGCTTGCATATTGCTCCGGAGGTCCGCTGACATAGGGCTCGCACAGAGAACTTCTGTGTGCCTGTTTCTGACCTCAGGAAGTCAGGCTCTGGTGGCATAGAAGTCAGAGATCCGGGGCGGCTCACTGACATTCTAAAGACGCTCTGATCCCATTGCAGGGCCAAAAGGCTTCTCTCGGAGTGCCGGTGCCGACTTGTTGATAAAGACCACGCTTTCGTGGGATGGTTTGTCTAATCAGCCTCCACTTTCAGGTTAAGCTCGTTAAGTCGCTGGCACTAGAGGGCATGCTTGGTGGTGGAATTACATCCAGGGGAGACGGGGCGGGGGTGGGGGTGCGCTTGGGGGCCGACAGTCAGAAACAAAGGCAGAGCCCGCGTGGCCCGAGTGGAGCCTGTGAACTCTCTGCCAGCCGAGCAGAAGGCACAGCTACGTAAAAGGGCTAAATGGCACCATTAAAGGCACTTAGCGACAGGGGGAAGAAAGTGACAAGCACTCTAATTATCCCAGCGACCTCCAGCATAAGCCCGGTGCTTCCTGTACGTGATGCTGGGGGAGCTCCCCTGGTGGGCTTTATGTGAACTTCTGATCACACCCAGGACGCTGGCTGCGGGCTGTGCCAGGCTGACGACCCGCGGCTTGCATGCCCTCTGCGCGCCTCCGCTGACCGGTCATCCCCGGTGCTCGGATTAACAACAGAAGCCAGCCCGGTCACTGCTCTCCCCATCTCAGGGAGCAGGGAGCTAAGTGGTCTCATTCTTACCTGATGGGTGGTTCCAGGGTCAGCGGCTATGGACAAAGCCTCTTCTTTAAGGCCGTCCTGCCCCTCAGACAGAGACTCCCCGATCTGTTGGACGAAGCAGCCTCTGGCCACGCCAGCGCCGGGGGGAAGTGGGTCTGTGAGCGTCAGACAGCGCAGTTGACTGAGGCCCGCGTGGCCCCTCCTTAGAAGCGCAGCCACTCAGACTTGGCATGGTAATGGGCTAAATTATTTATCCAGGCAGAGAAGAGAGAAAGCGCTAAGAGCTTCCTGTGTTTACAGCCTTCATCCCTGGATGTGTCCTGAGACAGGAAACGGGCCGGGCTCCATCAGCAAGAGGGGGGAAGAAAAGCCTTCCTCCCACACTCTCCTCCATCGCCTCTATCCTGGGTGGGCCTGACCCGGGTGAGAACAGCCATCCCCTCAGTCCTCTCCCGTTCACTCGGGGCCGAGCGTCACGCATGTAACACGAGGACGTGTGAGAGCTGGACCATAAGGAAGGCTGAGCGCCCAAGAATTGATGCTTTTGAACTGTGGTGCTGGAGAAGCCTCCTGAGAGTCCCTTGGACTGCAAGGAGATCCAACCAGTCCATCCTAAAGGAGGTCAGTCCTGGGTGTTCATTGGAAGGACTGATGCTGAAGCTGAAACTCCAATACTTTGGCCACCTCTTGTGAAGAGCTGACTCATTGGAAAAGACCCTGATGCTGGGAGGGATTGGGGGCAGGAGGAGAAGGGGGCGACAGAGGATGAGATGGCTGGATGGCATCACCGACTCGATGAACACGAGTTGGCGTGAACTCCGGGAGTTGGTGATGGACAGGGAGGCCTGGCGTGCTGCGATTCATGGGGTCGCAAAGAGTCGGACACGACTGAGCGGCTGAACAGCAGCAGAGGAAGGGAGACTGAAAACCGCCTGGCGGCAGATGGCAGGGTCACCGCAGCACACGGATGGGCACGGGGTTAAACGCCAGAAGGAGGCGTCCTGGTGTTAATCCCTAGGAGACACGATGCGCTGGGCAAAGCCTGTGAGAGCCGAGGGGTCTCAACGCTGGTCTCACTGTTGCTGTGAACACCAGAGCCGAGCCCCACCCACCCCCGCTGCCGTGACCCTTCCCCGACCCTCCGGGGTAGCCGAGGCTGGCACCGTCCCGACTCTGATGGGCCATGCAGAGCAGGCCGTCCGATCGGGTCTGCGTGCAGTGAGGTCACCGATGAGAGGACTGCCTTCTCCTCCGGGGGCTTCACCTGCTTCCCAGGAGCCGCGCTTCAGACAAGGAGAGACAGCCCCGATGTTTACAGCCTTTTTTGGTGGGGCAAGCTCCTGTTTCTCATTATGGTGGACTGGAAGTCCTTATGCCATCACTGCCCGGGGGAGGGTGGGACTTAGAGTCATCATTAAGTACATGGTGTTTCTGTTAACGCGCCTGCTGAATGAACGGTGTCGCTGAAAACGGAAGACTCACCAGACGTTTGGGTTTGGGGCCTCCCTTTGAACCCTAAAGCTAAAATTTGCCAAAGGCTGGCCCACCCTAAGGGGGGAAGATTCCTGCCCCTTGAGAAGACAGGGAGCGGGTACCCGGTGGTTTGCACCCGGGACAGGTTTGACCCTTCATCAGGGAGGTAAGATCCCGCAAGCTGGTAGTCAGTGCCGCCAGAAATGAAATGAAAACAGGAGGAGAGGGGGAAATGGGCTGGCGACAATGCGGGGGGAAAGGACGTTTGCTCGGTAGCCAGGTCCCTGGAATCCTAACAACCGCAGGACGGCGGACGGTGAAACTGGGTCACCCTCACACTCAGACCGCAAAGTCCTCTCAAGGGAGGGTCCCTGAGACAGCCAGTGAGCTTCCATTACCATATGTAAAGTGGGTAGCCAAGGGAATTTACCGGCTGGCTCAGGAAACTCAGGGGCTCTGTATCAGCCTGGAGGGTGAGATGGGGAGGGAGACGGGAGGGAGGTTCCAAACGGAGGGGACGCGTGTATACGGGTGGCTGATTCAGCTTGAGGTTTGACAGAAAACAGCGAAACTCTGCAAAGCAGTTGTCCTTCAATTAAAAAAATTAATTTTAAAAAAGAAAGGAAGCATCCCAGGAGAAGCGCCAGGTGCACGAGAATGCCCAGGCCGTGAGCCTGGGGTGCGGGCCGGGTGGGCCGGGGGCATGCCCGCGGGGACGCCCCACCCCAGTCACTCTGTCGTGTGTCCCCCTCCGCAGGCGGGATCGGCTGCGTCGGCCGGGACAAGGGCCAGGTCCGGAAGTGCCTGGACGCGGTGGAGATCTACAACCCAGACGGGGACTTCTGGAGAGAGGGGCCCCCCATGCCCACGCCCCTGCTCTCGCTGCGATCCAACTCCACCAGCGCGGGCGCCGTGGACGGGAAGCTCTACGTCTGCGGGGGCTTCCACGGAGCAGGTACCCGCCGGGCTGGGAATGCCGCCGCGACACGGCCCTTAACCGACCCAACCGACAAGCCCAGAGGGGCTGGGCTGAAAGGCTGCTGCTGAGCCGTGAAAGATGCTGGAACTTTTGGCCTCCGGAGGAGGGCAGTTCCATCCAGGGCCAGTGACGCAGCCTGATCGCTCAGAGCTTTTGAGTGATGGTTTTATTAAAGTATAAAAGAGATAGAGAAAGCTTCTGACACAGACATCAGACGGGGCAGAAAGAGTGCCCCCTGCTAGTCTTTGGCCAGATAGCTGCTATATAGCTACCAGCAGGCTGCTAATCAGAGAAAGGTGATGTCTCAAAACTCAGAGAGAGGCACCAGACCCCTCCCCCACAGCATGCATTTTGAGATAACCTTGGCACCAGGTGAGTCATCCCGGGCCATCAAAGGATTGACATGAAATCTTGAAGAAAGGCAGATTCCCAAGCAAACATACAGTTTCATTAACATAGATTAGGAGAACAATGTATGGTTTGTCAAGCCGGTTCTGAGTCTTAGGCGGAACTGACTTGAAGACAAGAGTCTAGGGTAAACGCACAGCATGTTAACAGCTCAAGACAAACGCGTCCATAAGAAAACCGCATCAGTTAGCTCAAGGTTTGAGCAAAGTTAAGTTCAGGTGGAGCAGGTGTCGTCATGGCAACCAGAATGTTAAGAGAAACCTCTTTAAATTTGTATAGAGAAGGGGAAAAAATCTTAACCCTTATAGTTTGTTTCCTCCTGCCGCTTAAGAGAGAGGGAGAAAACATCTGACACTTGCAGCCTATTCCTCCGTTTGGAGACCCCTGGCCTTCCTGCCTCTTACCCTCCCAGGAGACTGACTCAAAGTCGGTGACCTCGAGCAACCTGCCAACCTCTGACCTTGGGTCCTCACACCCTCAGGTGGGGGCTGCTCCTTCCTCGGTGGGTGGCGGGAATGCGTCGGGCACCCGGCGGACTCGCAGTGAGTAGCAGTTGAACACGAGGAGAGGAGGGCCGCTGCCGACCGTAGAATTTAAACACGTGAGGAGCACACGGGAACAGGAGTAGCCGGAAGTGCTGGGCGCCGTCCACGCCTTTATCGGTCTTTATAAAAATGCTGTCCTCCAAAAACTCCTATTCCTGCACTGCTGCCACTCGAGATGGATTGCTTGAAAGCAATTCTAAGAGAATAACTAATCCATGCATTCATCACCAAACTCAGTCTCCATAAATCTAACCGCTTCCGTTGTTGCAATCTGCGGTATGGATTTATAATTTGTAATGCAACAGGGAGAATCTTAAATATGCATAAATCTAATAAGCGGCTGTCTCCAAAGTTTGATTAGTTGCCCTGGTAACTAAGGTGGAAAGCACTTACACTAAAAATGACCAGATGTTTCATTCTAACCTCCCTAATGGACGCTCGAGGCCAGGACCGGTCCAGGAAAAACATGCCTCAGGAGCACTTACAACTTTGGATGCACGCCAGATAAAAATGGCACAGCCCCTGAAGAAAGCCAAGCCTGAGATATGCCTGCCTTCGTGTTGAAGGCACATAAATATGTTTAAGTTAAAGAATAAAGTCTTCATTAGGAATCAAGAGGCCTTGGAGCTACGTGAACCCGATGCAATGAGTGCGCCTTATTAGGCTCTTGATTCAAACTAATCTTCTGCAGAAAGATACTTTTTCAAATACTCTGGGGAATTTGAATGTGGACTGGAGTGTTAAATGGTCTGGAGTATTAATACCATCTAATACAAGATGGTATTAAGGAACTGGTAGTTTTGTTCGGTCATGACAATAAGTGTGTTGTAGCGGCTTTCCTGGTGGTTCAGACAGTAAAGAGTCTGCCCGCGGTGCGGGAGACCCAGGTTCGGTCCCCAGGAGGAGGGCATGGCAACCCACTCCAGTATTCCTGCCTGGGAAATCCCACGGACAGAGAAGCCTGGTGGGATATGGGCCAGGGGTTCGCAAAGAGTTGGACACAACCAAGGACTAACACTTTCACTTTTTTCACTGTAGTTTTACATAAGAGAGGAAGAAAACGGAAAAACGTTATGGGCGATTAGACACTGTATAGAAGTTTTCAGAGATGGGAACGATATGCTGTCTGAAATCTGTGTTACTCTACCCTAGCAAATACTGTTTTAGTTGACTGGGGACGGGGCGATGGGGGTGGCAGGGATAGATTTTACGGCCTTGCTGAAGTGCTGGCCATGTTTACAGCTGGGCAGCGGCTCCAGGGGCTTTACCTACTACTTTCTTATTTTCATCTTGGCCACATGGATTTTGGGATCTTACTTCCCCAACCAGGAATCAAACCTGGGCCCCTGGTGGTGAGAGCACTGAATTCTAACCACTGAACTGCCAAAAGCCCATATTTACTAGTTTTTCTGTGCTTGAAAGTCCCCGTAATAAGAAGCCTCAATGTTCCTCTATTTGTTCTTCATAGAATTTTCCAAAGTGTATTTTTAATGGCTCTAATAGCTTTTATTAGTATACTTTGGACACCTGATGCGAAGAGCTGACTCATTGGAAAAGACCCTGGTGCCGGGAAAGATTGAAGGCAGGAGGAGAAGGGGACGACAGAGGATGAGATGGCTGGATGGCCTCACCGACTCGATGGACGTGAGTTTGAGCAAACTCTGGGAGATGGTGATGGACAGGGAGGCCTGGCGTGCTGCCGTCCATGGGGTCGCAGAGTCAGACAAGACTTATTGGCTGAACAACAAAATCTCTTTTATATTAAACAACAGACACTCACATAAAGGTGGTATCTGTCACAGTAGCAAGAACCCTGGCAGGGCAAGGAGCTCTTGTCGGGATCCTCATTGGAGCCATGAGTGTAAGGAGGCCTGGGAGGGGGCGGAGAGAGCCAGGCACCACATCCCTGCCCCCCAACCCGCCTCCCGCCTCCAAGGCTCCCTCCAGCAGTGAGCTCAGCACCAACCGGGCAACAGGAAGAGGAAGAGGAAACCACAGGAGCCCTGCTGGTCACGACCCTGCCCTCTGTCCTCTGGCTGCGGGCTTTCTCTGCACCCGAAGAGATGGGCAGACAAGGCGCAGGGCAGCCTCGGGACCTCCGGAGCAGTGGCTGGTAAGCAGTGTCTAAGGATCCAGAAGATACACTGCTTCATCTCGTTCCTTGTCTTATCTTCCTTTGTATCATACTGAGTTAGAGAATTGATATCCTGTTTTTCAAGACTGTCTGAGCCAACCTCTTCTCCTGGAACAGTAATGGACTAATAATGCTTCCAGCCAGAGGGAAATGGATTTACCATACAAGCTCTCAAAGTCCATTTTCATTATTTGCTTCGAAGACAGTAGACTGTCCGAGACTGGCGGAGTGAGTTGTCACAGGGGTTTATGGAAAACAGAACAAGTGTGTTAATACAAGAGCATGCTCATGATGAACTAGGGATCTCAGGATGGGACCTGAAAACAAGCACTGAATTTTGTCTTTTTATGCAACACAAGCCTACGCGTCCCACTTGTTTACTCAGAAAACCATAGTCAAGAAAGTTCTCTGGCTTCTTTGGTGGCTCAGGGGTACTGAACCCGCCTGCACTGCAGGGGACACAGACACGAAGTGTGGCGGGCTGCAGCCTACGGGGTCGCAGGGGTCAGACATGACTGAGCAGCTGGGCTCAGCTCGATGGATGCCAAAGCACATAATAACTGCAGCAATACGGGTTTGGTTAAAATGGTAGGTGCAACACCTCTGTTTTCCCCACACTCCCTGAAAAGGACAGTAGGAGGAACGGACACAGACAAGGAGAAGGGGACAGCGGAGAGCAGCGACGCAGCGCGGGAAGCACAGAGGGCGGGTGAGTGGCCGCCCCGACGAGAGCAGCAGAGGGGAGCACAAGCCACAGACCCGGGAGGGACCAGCGGCTGCCGGAGGGAAGGGGGTGACGCCGAGCACACGGGGACAGAAGGCAGGAAGGGGACCCCAACTCCCGCCCTCCCGCACCGAGAGAAAGCCCCTCCTGCACCCCAGCGAAGACAGAAGCTGAGGACGGGGCGGGGGGTGGGGGAGGTGATCAGTGATAAAAACAGGGAGCTTAAGAGAACAGATACATCCCGAACCTCGAGAGCATCAGCTTTCTTCCTCCTCTGGCTCCCAGACGTGGGCCGTACCCTCTAGGAAGGAGACTGGATGATTCTCGCCTGGGGATCGGCCAGCCCAGCCCCCCCGTCCCAGAAAGGAAAAGCAAGCTCACCCCCTAAAGAACCTCACGGAAAAGGCTTCCGTGGTGTCCCTCTGTTACAGGTGAGCAAACAGCTGGGAATGATCAGACCTCTGCGGAAAGTGTGTACATAATAGGGAGAAACCAAAACACAGAGACGAAGAAACAGGCTGGAGGAGACTGGCTATGCCAGGAGGGGACGCGTCCTTGGAGAGAAGGGAGAGAACGTGCGTCGATGCCAAAGGGTTCCTGGAGGTTGAGAACACAACAGGATAGAAATCCAAAGTGGAAAGCCTGGGGTGCAGGCTGGAAGGGACACCTCAGCAACGAGAGACAGAGAGAGTACATCTGCGACGCCCAGAATGAGAATAACAGGCGTGTTAGTAAAAAAAAAATAAAGGGAAGAGAAACAGTGGTTGGACGAAACACCCCCGCAGTAAGTGAGCTGAAGTCCCCACCGAAAGGAACCGGCCACCCCAGCAGAGCGGGAGGAAACGGGCGTGAAGTGAAGCGCGTTCCCGCGACGACACGGGACGCCGGGGACACAGGAGGGCCCTGAGAGTCCCCCAGAGAAAGGGCTCGTCTCGGAGAAAGGGTTGGGAATCAGGGGAGCCACGCTTAGGGAACAGGACGCTGGGAGCCAGAAGAAAGGGGGGCCAATGCCTTCAAACGCCTGTCGGACAGTCTGCGTCGCTGACTGTCCCTGCCGAACCGCCAGATGGGGGGCGCGTTTTCAGACGTGAGACATGCTGTGTCTCCCAAAACCTGTCTCCCCCGTTCCCTTTCATTGCGCTTTCCTTCACCAAAAGCAGCGTCCAAGCCAAGTTAAGGGTAGGAGGTGGGGGTCCGGTGGCTAAGACTCCAAGCTCCCAGTGCAGGGGGCCCAGGTCCAATCCCTTGTCCGGGAGCTAGACCCTGCGAGCTGCAGTGGAGCCTGATGACCCTACGGGCCACACAGAGCTAAGACCCAGCACAGCCAAACAAATACACAGAAATAAACTATTTTTTAAAGAAGCATGCATGGGGGCAGGAGACAGTTAAGCACTGCAGGGGCGGCCAGTCGCGCGCACTGGCCATTATAAGAGCTCCCGGGTGCTGACCTTGGGGCTCCCCTCCTCCAGAGCCGCCCGCTGACTGCTCAGGTGCCACCTGGCACACTCCGTGCTGCCGCCGGGCTGGGGGCTCAAGTTCCTGGCAGCTTTAAAATGCGGGTGCACTGGGCCCTTCCTCCAGACCCAGGAGTTTCGGGCCATCTGCCGGCATCCGTGGAGCTGCAGCAAGCTCACCGGCAGAGTCTCACACTCTCCACAGTTCTTGCCCGGAGTCCTGGGACTCACCAGGGTAAAAGACAGACACACGACCTCTGTCGTCTGCCTCCAGCCAAGGTTACATTTCAGAAGGATCAGTGCTCATGACACCAACGCTTCACAAACTCACAGGATACAGGCGAGGAGGGGACATTTCCAGCTCTTCTGATGAGGCCAGTAGCTCCCGGATACCAAAGCTGGACAGACAGTATCCCTGAATGAACACGGACGCCAAAATCCTCAGTAAAAGACCAGCGGGCTGAGTGCAGCAGTGTGGGGAAAGAGTTACTTATGCGCTACAACCAAGCAGGGTTCATCCCAGGCCCGAAAAGTTGGTTCACAAGATTAATCAATGTGACATACTATCAGTACATCTGCAGAATAAAGGACAAAATCAGGTTGATCATCTCAATAGATGCAGAAAAAGAATTTGACAAAATCCAACACCTTCCGCGGTATAAACACCCAAAACAGCGGCACAGAAGTGGTCTTGCACAACCCAATAAAGGGCGTCTATGAAAACCCACGGGTAGCATCAGACTTTCTGCTAGACTAACAGCTCTCCCCAAGATCAGTAACAAGACAAGATGCCCCCCACCCCCGTCACTTCTACTCAACATTGTACTAATCAGGGCAGTCAGGAAAGAAAAACAATAAGAAAAGGCATCCAGACTGGAGAGGAATAGGTAACTGCCTAGGACATGATATTTTATTTGGAAAACCTGAAGGGACCCACCGGAAAAGCTCCGAGAGGGACTTCACAGGCGCTCCCTCGCTTGGGACTCACCTCGTGGAGCAGGAGACGAAGGTCCAGGCCCTGGTCGTTGGGGAACTAAGATCCCACACGCAGCGGGGCAACTTGAGCCCGCACGCCGCCACTACGGAGAAGCCAGTCTGCCGCAGAGAGGGTCCGGGCACTGCAGCTGAGAACAGATGGGGTAAAACAGATAAACATTCACAGAAGAAAAATGCCACCAGAGCGAACACAAGCTCATCAAGGCTGCAGGGCACAAGACGGACGCACAGAAGTCAGCTGTGTCTCCGCTCACTCACAACGACTTCTCCAAAAATAACGTGGAGAGAGCAGCTCCAGGACGGCCCTGGGGCCGGCGGCTCAGACCCTGTGCTCCCAGTGTAGGGGGCCTGGGCTCAGGTCCCGGTCAGGGAGCTCAGTCCCACATGCCGCAACTAAATGTCCCGAGTGCTGCAACTAAGCACGGCTAAATAATTACTAAATAAATGGATTTTCAAAAAAGAAAAAATTCCATTTATGGTAGTATCAGAAATACTAAGGGGCTTCTCTAGTGGCTCAGACAGTAGCGGATCCGCCTGCAGTATAGGAGACGAGGGTTTGATCCCTGGGTTGGGATTTATTTTCAATAAGAGTGCTAGACAATTCAATGGGGAAAGGACTCCCTTTTCAGCAAATGGTGCAGGAATAATTGGATGTCCATGTGCAATAGTTGGATATTCATTCACGTGCAAATGAATGAAGTTTGGACCTCACACAGGCACAAAAATGAACTCAAAATGGATCAAAAACGTAATCCCAAGAGGTAAAACTATACACTTTCAGAAGAAAACATAGGTGTAAATCTTTGTGATCCTGAATTAGGTGATGGTTTCTTATATAAACTTAAAGCCCAACTAAGAAAGAAACAGATACACTGTACATCAAATTTTAACTTCGTGCTCCAAAGGGCAATGTCAAGAGAGTGAAAGTATAACCCACAGGATGGGAGAAAACATCACACATCTAATAAGAAACTGGAGAATACAAGAAATCTTGTATCTATTAAAAGAAGTCTTACAACTTAATAATACAAAGAAAACTATTGGTAACACTCTTTAAAAAACCGGCAAAGGACCTGAATAGACATGCATCCAGTGAATATAAAGAAATGGCCAAGGGGTCCCATGACCAGCCACGAGGGAAATGCAAATCAAAACCAGAGTGAGCCAGTCCTTTACGCCCACTAGGGTGACCGTGCTGACAGGGCTGGAGAAGCTGAGCCCTCATCCAGGGCTGGTGGGAACGTAGAACGGAGCGGCTGCCGTGGAATCTGAAACCTGAGGTTTCTGGAGTCATGTCGTGTGTGTGTCACTCACTGTAACACCTTGGACAGCACAGTTCCCCTCCGAAGCACATACACCAGAGAAATGAAAATACCTGTCCACACAAAAGCAGTACACGAGTGTTCAGAGGTACAGTATTTCTAACAGGAAAAGGTAGGAACAATCTAAGCATCCATCAACTAATGAACGGATAAATAAAACACGGTCCATCCGTACAATGGAATGTCACTCGTCGATAAAGGAATGAAGGCTGACACAGGTTACAGCATAAATGGACCTTGAAGACGTTGTGCTCGGGGAAAGATGGCAGTCACAGAAGACCCCAAATGAGCCCATTTACACAAAATGTCCAGAAAAGGCAAGTGTGCGGAGATGGGGCGTCAGGGGCGGGGCAAGTGTGAGCAGAACTTAGTGCTGATGGGGACAGGGTTGCTTTCTGGGGGTGACGAGAGTGTTCTCGAGCCAGATGGTGATGGTGGTTGAAACAGTTCTGTGAATATATGAAAAACCACTGAATTGTTCACTTAAAAAAAGACAACAATGTGAGAGTTGGACTATAAAGAGGGCTGAGGGCCAAAGAATTGATGCTTTTGAACTGTGGTGTTGGAGAAGACTCTTGAGAGTCCCTTGGACTGCAAGGAGATCCAACCAGTCCATCCTGAAGGAGATCAGTCCTGGGTGTTCATTGGAAGGACTGATGCTGAAGCTGAAGCTCCAATCCTTTGGCCATCTCATATGAAGGGGTGACTCACTGGAAAAGACCCTGATGCTGGGAAAGATTGAAGGCGGGAGGAGACGGGGACGACAGAGGATGAGATGGCTGGATGGCATTACTGACTCAATGGACATGAGTTTGAGTAAACTCCGGGAGTTGGTGATGGACAGGGAGGCCTGGCGTGCTGCAGTCCATGGGGTCGCAAAGAGTTGGACACGCCTGAGCAAGTGAACTGAACTGAAATGAATGTTTAAGAGCTAGAGAAAAATAAGAGATAACATATGAGGAAAAATTACTAGAATGACCGTAGGTTTCTCCAGCCAAAGACCAGAAGCCAATGGAACGGAATCTAAGCACAGAAGACACACACAAACGTACACAGCCAGCCATCTGGAATCACAAATCCAGCACAAACATCCTCCAGAACTGAGGGCAAAATGACCATCACACTGTCTCAGGCAGAGGAAAGCTAAGAGAATGCATTGCCAGCAGACCTGCTTTAAAAAGAGACACAGAGAAGGAAATTTCTCTACACGAAGGGCAACGGTATCGCTAAGACGATGTCCTGGAGGAGAAAGAGAAACAGGAAAACGGTGAAGACCCGGCTAAACGTAATGCACGAGGTTTCCTGCTCTCCAGTTCTCGCGCACGTGGATGGCAGTTGACAGGAAAGAAAATTAGCGTTGTCTGATCGTGTCCTCAGGGTGGTCAGTGTCACACCGAGAGGCCATCTCCTGAGGCGACAATTAAGTGGAAAGGGGTCGGTAGGCTGAGGGTCTAGATGCAGAGAGGGGAGCTCCCGCCTCCACCTGCATGATGAGGCATAAATGCAAACAGTCTGTTCAAAGGTGTGGCAATCCTTAGAACAACTACTGAAGAATAGCTATACAAAGAAGTATGCTTAATAAAAAAAAAAAAAAACTAGAAAAAAAAGCATGCTTAAAAGCTCAAAATAAATTAAGCTGGGATATTTAAAATATTCAAGCAGTCCAGGGACTTCTCTGGTGGTCCAGTGGCTGAGAATCTGCTTTCCAGTGCGGGGGACACGGGTTGGATCCCTGATCGGGGAACCAAGGCCCCATATGCCTCAGAGCAGCTAAGCCCATGAGCTGCAACTGCTGAGCCCACGGGTCTAGAGTCTCTGGTCCAAAAGAGGGTGACTAGACAAGCCTCCGTACCGCAATGGAGACCCAGGGAAGCAAAAAAGAGAGAGGGGGAGAGAAAGAAAAATCCAAGTAATCCAAAAACAGGAAGGGGACAGAGCAGAGCAGAAGTCCGCGCTCAGCAACTCGGGAAGGTCCCCGGAGGAGGAGGCAGCAGCCAGGGCTCTCGCCCGCAGAACCCGCGGACAGAGGAGCCTGGCGGGCTATAGACGCTGGGGTCACAAAGGGCCGGTCGAGACTGCACACAAGGGTGAACCTGGGGGGTGTTGTGCTAAGCAGGACAATCCAGGCCGAAAAGCCATCCCCATGCAGTCTCACTGAGACACGGACTCCAAAATAACCAAACTCACAGAGGTGGACAGTGGAGATGGGAGTGCCGGGGACTCTGCGGGCGGTGGGGAGAGGCAGGAGACCCAGAGATGCTGGTCGGAAGGTCCACACCTCCAGCTCCAAGGTGAGGGCGTTCTGGGATCTAAGGGCTGGCCGGGACTGCAGCTGACGGTACTGGGAGCCCCCGGCAGGCCAGTGGTCAGGACTGGGCGCTTTCCCAGCTGCGGCCCAGGTTCAATCTCTGGTCAGGGAACTAAGATCCTACAAGCCATTTGGCCAGGAAAAGAAGAAAGAAAACAACACTGTATTGTGTGCCTGAGATTTGCTAAGTGTTCTCAACACACACAGAGGTGCCATGTGGGGTGAGGGGTGTGTGAACAGCTTGAGTGTGGGACCAGTCCACAGTGTGTGTGCAGCTCAGTCACCGCCTGTCTGAGCAACGCCTGAATGTGAGGTCCCACGCGGCCTTGCTTAGTGCCTTAAGTGTCAGGAGCGCTGCGTCTTCCGCAGTGCGATGTTCATGCTTGGTAGCTGACTTCTGGTGCACGCTGCCTTCCAGGGGAAGCTGTGTAACGGCGGCAACGACCTCTGCGTTCAGTGCCGTCCTTCTTTGTTCCTTTTCAGATCGCCACGAGGTTATCTGCAAGGAGATCCTGGAGCTGGACCCCTGGGAGAACCAGTGGAACGTCGTAGCCATCGACGTCCTCATGCATGACAGCTACGACGTCTGCCTGGTGGCCAGGATGAACCCCCGCGACCTCATCCCCCCACCATCGGATCTGGTGGAGGACGGCGGGGGGCGCTGAGGCCAGCATCACAGGGGGGCCTCCCGTGGTGTCTGCGGAGGAGGCACTGGGCGTGGGGGGTCCACATGTGCATCCATCACCCGGGACCCGTGCGTGTGCATGCGTAGTGGCCCCCAAGCAGAGCAGCACGTGCTGAGCGTTGCAGGGGATGTAGGGTATGCAGACAGAGGGGACACCGCCTTTGCAATGTCTTCCCCAAGGTCGGAGAATAAGGACGGAGCTGCCCGCTTCAGTCACAGTTGAGCAGCATCAGGAAACAGCCTTCTCCCAAAATATAATTTAGGAATGTTGTTTCAACAGCCCTTGGACACCCATCTATTTCACTCGTCATCTCTGCTTCTGGAAGCGCACTGCATCCAAAGAGTGCATTCTGCTCGCTGTCCTTCACCAATTTCCCAAGGGCTTCACGTGCACAAGACTCTTACTTAAGCAGGAATAGTCAGTGGATCCCTGCTAACTTCCCCAGGGTAGACCAGCGTAGACAGAGACAGCTTTGGAACAGGGCCGCGTGACTGTGTGGTTGGTGTTCAGTTGCTCAGTCGTGTCCGACTCTTTTCGACCCCATGGACTGCAGCACGCCAGGCCTCCCTGTCCATCACCAACTCCCAGAGCTTGCTCAGACTCATGTCCATCGAGTCAGTGATGCCATCCAACCATCTCATCCTCTGTCGTCCCCTTCTCCTCCTGCCTTCAATCTTTCCCAGCATCAGTGTCTTTTCCAAGAGGTCAGCTCTTCCCATCAGGTGGCCAAAGTATTGGAGCTTCAGCTTCAGCACCAGTCCTTCCAATGAATATTCAGGACTGATTTCCTTTAGGATTGACTGTTTGGATCTCCTTGCAGTCTGAGGGACTCTCAAGAGTCTTCTCCAGCACCACAGTTCAAAAGCATCAACTCTTTGGTGCTCAGCCTTCTTTATGGTCCAGCTCTCATATCCATACATGACTTCTGGGAAAACCATAGCTCTGACTAGACAGACCTTTGTTGGTAAAGTGATGTGTCTGCTTTTTAATACACTGTCTAGATTTATCACAACCTTTCTTCCCAGGAGCGTGTTTTAATGTCATGGCTGCGGTCACGGTCTGCAGTGATTTTGGAGCCCAGGACTGGGCGGCCTGCGCTCCATGTCCCCAGATTCCAGCTGATGACCCGGGCAGGAGGGGCCGGCCCGTGGAAGCCGGAGCTAGCTGGAGACTTGCTTCTGTCACCATGAAAGGGGGCTGTCAGACCCAGGGTGGGTTGTCCTGTGTGGGCCAGACTCCCAGAGGGCGAGGTCACACCCGTCTCCTTGCGGGTGTACCCCAGGCGGCTACGGCGGCTCCCAGCACACACGTGGTCTCTGGGTGTCCAGCCTGGCGATGCCCCTGCTCCACCCACGTGACCAGAGTGGAAGCTGCCAGGTCCCCCTGGATTGGGGGGGGTGCCCTGTGGGCAGGTCACGCACTTTTCTAGAGGTGCCGGGTTTGGCATCCAGGCTCGGGGCCCAGCTCTGCCTCTCAGCACGCTGTGTGGTCCTGGCGGCATTACCTTTCTGAAGCCTGGTTCTCCTCCTGGTGGGAAGGGAAAGAAATCAGGGAGAAAGCGCTGAGTACAGTGCCTGAGAGATGTGTCATGGGCTACACCCTGTAGCTGCTGCTACTTTCGTTACCATCGTCGTCAGCATCCCCCAAACAGGGTGCCCAGAACACCCCCTTGGAAGGGAACTTGGGGCTCCAGGGAGGGATGGGCATCAGCTTTGAGATGCTCTAAAGCCCCAGCCCCAGGCCCCCTGCCCCTCCAGGTCCAGGTGGGGGGCTGATAACCCAGCCCTGGTGAGGCTCCTCTGGCCCTTATTTGTAACTGCCCTCTGGCTGTTTGCTGAAACTCATGTCCATCGAGTCAGTGATGCCATCCAACCATCTCACCCTCTGTCGTCCCCTTCTCCTCCCACCTTCAATCTTTCCCAGCATCAGGGTCTTTTCCAAGGAGTCAGCTCTTCACATCAGGTGGCCAGAGGATTGGAGCTTCAGCTTAAGCATCAGCCCTTCCAGTGAATACTCACAGTCGATTTCCTTTAGTTTGGACTGGCTGGATCTAGTCGTGACTTTGAGCTCTGGGAGACAGTGGAGGACGGGGGAGCCTGGTGCACTGCGGTCCAGGGGGTTGCAGAGAGTAGGACCCAGCTTAGAGACTGAGCAAGCTCCTCTTGTTGGACAGAGCTAGCAATCCGGCCTCAAATGCTTCCCTGTCTGCCCTGTTCTCACCTGAGTTGAAGGCTGTCCCAGTGTGTGTTGGGGGGAAAGTTGGGGGACTCATAAAACCTGAACCGTTGCAGGTTCTCTTCCGTGTGAGGCAGGATGGTCTGGGGCTGAGCAGGGGGCACACGGTGGGGCCGGGGGAGTGATCTGGGCGCTGAAGCATCATGGTTCTCACTGACTGACTTTACAGCGAGCAACCGCTTTCCAGTGAATCATTAAATAAGATCTCACTGATAAAATGTTGCTCCCACTTTGTTTCTCCTGCTGCGATTTAGGGCAGCTTTCATTTGAGGGGGGGCGGTGCTGGGACTCCCCAGGCGGGAACCAATCTGGGAGGACCGTCTTCCGGGACATCAGGAGACAGGCCCAGGGGCCAGGACGTGGCGGGGCGGGGCGGGGGCCAAGGACAGGAGGTGGTCCCGCCCCCAGGACAGCCGAAGCCCCAGAGGAGACGGGCCCAATCACGGGGACCCCCAGCGAGCAGAGGGAGAGACAGGCGCTCTCCGCTCTCCAGGCTGAGGCCCCAGAGCTGCGGAGACCGCGGGTGCCTGCGCTGAGCGGACCCCCGGGGCCTGGGGACGAGTCGGGCGACCTCCAGGTGGCTCTAACAAGGGCCCGGGACTCAGAGGAGAAGGCTGGCACTACGCCCGGGGCGTCGTGGAGCAAAGGGACCCTACCTGCGGGGGAGTGGGGGGCGGACAGGAGGGGCAGCCTGTGCCCAGGCCCCGTGCGGGAAGGGCGTGGCGGGCGGGGTGAGCGCAGGGGGCCACCCTGGCCGGGCTGCCTGCCGTTCCCTCCCGGAGCGCCCGCCCGCCCCGCGCCCTCGGGTCCTGGAACCTCGAGCGGTCCGTGGAGCAGCTGCCTCGCCCTGACGGCGGCACCGGGCAGCGTTCCCACCGCGCTGCGTTCCTCCCACAGCCGAGCGGGACGCCAGGCAGGACTCGCCCCCTCTCAGAGGGCCGCGGGGGCCGCCCGCTGGGGACACCGCCTGGACGGCTGGGCCCTGGAGCAGCCCGCACCGGGGATGAGCAGAAAAAAAAACCTGGGAAAACAGGGGAGGGATGAGCAGGCTTCACAGAAAGGGAGCCTGCAGGGGCCAGGAAACCAGGAACAGGCGCTCATCCGCTTGGATTCGGGGAGCCGCAAGTCCACCCGGGAGGAGCGGCCACTTCACGCCGGGCTGGCCCCTCGTGGTGGGCGTGCAGGCGGGGCGAGCACCCCCGCGGGGAGCGGCCTGGCGTCCCCGGAGGCACGGCCCAGTGGCCTGCGCTGACGCTGACAGCAGGGTTTCTGCGCTGTGGGGTCAGCAAGTGGCCCAGCGCCCAGGGGCGACAGAGAATGGACAAGCGTCCAGGCGCGGTCCTGCTCGCAAAGCCCACAGACGTGAGGCGGGTCAGAGCAGGCGCGCTGGAGGAGGGAACGGCAGCCCGCTCCGGTGCTCCCGCCTGGAGAATCCCACGGACAGAGGGGCCTGGCGGCTACAGTCCACGGTCACAGAGTCAGACACGACGGAGCGACTGAGCACCAAGACCTGTTTCCCAGTGTCCTGAGTTTTGGGGCCATTCTAAGGGTGTCTTCCTCTGTAACACTGTTTTCATTTATTAGCACTTCCTTTTCCAGGAGGAGAAGGAAAAGGTGGGCGTAAGGGGATTGTGACGTGAAAGAAAAACAGTATTGACAAATAGACCACAAATTAAGGAGAGACAGTGAGAAATGGCTCAAGGGAGAAACAAGTTAGGGAGAAAATTCACCCACCTCCTTCCCCAGTTTTAGCCATAAACAGCCCATTCCCCCTTCCTGCCTTTTCTTTTTCTAACAGCACCTTGCTATTTTGCTATGATTGTTTCTCAAAAGTCAATAAACTTTTTGAAAGTAAAAGTAATACATGTACCTGGCAGGGAAAATGTGACATTTTTAATAGGGTATTCAGCAGAAAAGTAAGGTTCTCCTCACAGCAGATTTCTAGTTTACTCCCCAAAGGCAACTATGACTACTAAATTCTTTTGTAAACTTTCAGAGCTGTTCTGCACATAAGTAAACATCCTCTCTGTTTCTACCTTAAAAAAAAAAAAAAAAGCAGGCACGCGTCTTGGGGTGGCGGGGGGCTCGGAAATACAGCGCCCAGTGCAGACAGGCAGCAAACCAGAAATTGTGCACACCACCGTGTGGTCGGGCTGGAAACACACACACACACACACACACACACGAGTGCCCTAGGTGACTCACAGACAGGGCCTCATGAAACAGAATAACAGCAGTCTGGGGGAGGACTCCCTGACCTGGCTGGTGGCCGGGAGGGAGGGGTACACGACGCAGCGGGCGGCTTTGCGGGCTCAGTGCCCTCCGAGCGTTCCCGGGCCTCAGTGACTCTGATCCACGCCACATACGACACGGGGTGGTGTCTGTCTGTCCTGAGTGTTTCAGTTCAGTCGCTCAGTCGTGCCTGACTCTCTGCGACCCCATGAACCGCAGCACGCCAGGCCTCCCTGTCCATCACCAACTCCCCAAGCTTGCTCAGACTCATGTCCATTGAGTCAGTGGTGGCATCCAACCACCTCATCCTCTGTCGCCCCCTTCTCCGCCTGCCTTCAACCTTTCCCAGCATCGGGGTTTCCATGGCATCTTTTACCCATCTCTCTATACTTCCTTTTACTTTTCTGATGCATTCTGTAATCACTTGGTTAGAGCATTTCTGGAACCTTGTTTGGAGTGAGCCCCACACAGCCAGAGCTCCCTGGACTAACCCGCCCGGCGGCCACTGGTCAGCATGTGGCCTTGGTCACTCAACTTGCTGCTTTTGTTCACGATGGTGTCGGACAGACGCTCAGACCGACCCCGTCGAGAGAAGTGAGTCAGTCCTCCAGGGAGTCGTCCAGGGGCTGCGATGAGCCAGGCAGGGGGCAAGGTGGACACGGGGCTCCTAGGCTGGGGGCAGGGAGGCGAGTCGGGGAGCTGACCCGAGCCCCCGCCATGTGGGCCCCTCCCAGGGCGGCCGGCGACGACAGGTGCACCCCACACGGAGGCTGCTTTCAGCCACCTCACACCCTCCCGCCCCTTTCTCGGGCAGTCGGGAAGAGGAGGCTGGAACCTGAGGAAGCGCTGGGTGGGCGGGGTGGTGCCACTTCAGGGTTTACAGCGGTGATAAGCAAACTTTCTGCATCAAGAGCTGAGTGGCTAGATGGTCTGAGCTACAGTCTCTGCTGGTTCCTGTTGGGGGGTTTCCACATCCTTTAAAAGTACAAGTCTCTCACTGAGGCCTCTAGGGTTACAGAAATCACTTGGGGGTGGGCAGCCTAGGGACCTAGGCCCCAGCCCAGATGCTCTGCGTCGGGAAGTCCAGAAGGCCTGAGACTGTATTTTCCAGGGCAGCCACCTCCCTCTACCCCAGCCCCTGCCCTCCAGCTCACCCCACCCCTACCCAGACCCTCCTGCAGGGAGAGGGGGTCCCCCCGGCCCCTCCCGTCCATCCCCTAGGACACCGGCAAGGCCCACCAGGCCTGAGCCACCCAGTGCAGGCCTGGCTTCCCCTGCAGACCTGGTCCCTGCGCCCCTGGCCTGGCCGGCCTGGCCTACAGCCGGCAGACGGACGGGACGTGTGGCCGTGGCTGTCAGCCAAAGCCCAGCGCTGCCGGGACCTGCAGGTGGCCTCCCCCGCCCAGCTGCCCACCACCCACCTGCAGCCCCCTTCCTCCTCCCACCCTTATCCTGCAGGTTTTATTGCGTTCATACACCTCAGCCAGGCAAGCAGAGGGCAGAGTCCCGATCAGCCTGCTGCGTGTCTTTCCATCACCCCAGCTTGGGGAGGGAGGCCGCAGGGACACGCAAACGGCCCCCGGGACGGCCAGCAGGGGCACAGCTGAGCAGGGGCGGGATGGAGGAGCTCAGGGCTCAGAGATGGAAGGCATGCAAGGCTATGGCAGCCTTTAAACTGTAAGCCCAGCTTCCAGAAACACCTTCTGCCAAGCCCAGGCCGGTGGGCGTCAAAAGGGAGAATTTCCAGCAAAGAAAACAAACCAAGCCTCTGCTGAGGAGTCGAGTGATCATCGGCAGAAGAAAAGGGCCAGCACAGCATTGTAGCGGTTTTATTGAGATTAAATTCCCACATCGAAATGCTCACCCACTGAAAATGCACAGTGATTCAGTGTATTCAGAGCCATGCAACCATCACAACAACCAAGTGTAGGACACTCTTTATCACCCTGAAATGAGATCCCAAGGAGAGAAGGAAATAACACATTTGGGACTTTGACGTTAGGACGAACAGACCTCACTACCAACTGCAGATCTCCACTCCTGTGTCCTCCAATACAAACAGGAGCTGAAATTGGCCTACTGGTGCTCGTTAGAAAAAGAGACCCCCCCACACACACAGACACACACTTTCCAGGCGCCCCTTCACCTCCTCCATCCCCACCCCCACTCCCCACTCCCGGGAAACACTAGCCTGACTTCTGTCTCTTTGGCGGCCTGCTCTGTACGCTTGGCACAACCGTGGTCCCCTGGGACTCTCCTTTTGCCGAGCACCATGTTTTCAGGGCTCAGCCATGTTGTAGGAAGAGTCAGCACCTCACTTCTTTCTGCTACCGCCATAAGAATGGATCCCTTTTATCTTTATTCAGTCATACCAAGGCACGTGGAACTTCCCCAACCAGGAATCAAACCCAAGGCCTCTGGAGTGGAGGCCCAGAGTCTGAACCACTGGACCGCCAGGGAATTTCCTATTTATCTATTCCCGATTGGCTGGGCTGCTGCCTCTTTTTAACTCATGTGAATAGTGGGGCTATGAACATTCCTGGGCAAGTTTCTGTTTGAACATCTGTTTTCAATTCTTTGGGGCTTATATTTAAGCGTGGAATTCCTGGGTCAGCAGGTAAAGAATATACCTGCAATGCAGAAGACACAAGAGCTTCGGGTTCAATCCCTGGGTCAGGAAGACTCCCCTGGAGGAGGGCATGGAAGCCCACTCCAGTAGTCTTGCCTGGGGAAACCATGGACACGGGAGCCTGGCAGGCTACAGTCCACGGGGCTGCAAGGAGCTGGGCAGGACTGAGTGACTAAGCATGTTGGAAAGCGCATAGGAACAACGTTTAATGGTTAAGCCGTAAGTCATTCACTTAATTCTGACATTTAATTATTAGTCATCTAGTCATTGAGGAACAGTCAGACGTGTTTTCCAAAGTGTTGACAGTGTCTTAAATTTCGCCCAGGACACCATGGAATATTACTCAGCCATTAAAAAGAATTCATTTGAATCAGTTCTAATGAGATGGATGAAACTGGAGGCCATTATACAGAGTGAAGTAAGCCAGAAAGATAAAGAACATTACAGCATGCTAACACATATATATGGAATTTAGAAAGATGGTAATGATAACCCTATATGCAAAACAGAAAAAGAGACACAGATGTACAGAACAGACTTTTGGACTCTGTGGGAGAAGGCGAGGGTAGGATGTTTTGAAAGAACAGCATGTATATTACCTAGGGTGAAACAGATCACCAGCCCAGGTGGGATGCATGAGACAAGTGCTCGGGCCTGGTGCACTGGGAAGACCCAGAGGAATCGGGTGGAGAGGGAGGTGGGAGGGGGGATCGGGATGGGAAATACATGTAACTCCATGGCTGATTCATGTCAATGTATGACAAAACCCACTGCAATGTTGTGAAGTAATTAGCCTCCAACTAATAAAAATAAATGAAAAAATAAAAATAAAAAATTTCGCCCAGGAGTGTACCTGTAGGCAAGCCTACATCTGGGGAAATGACCAGGAGGCCTGGACAGGGCACTGAGAAGGTTGGTCATGGCTTCCCTTCCAAGGAGCAAGCTTCTTTTAACTTCGTGGCTGCAGTCACCACCTGCAGTGATTTTGGAGCCCTCAAAAATAAAGTCTCTCACTGTCTCCCCATCTGTTTTCCATGACGTGATGGGACCAGATTCAATGATGTTAGTTTTTGGAATGTTGAGTTTTACAGCAACTGTTTCAGTCTCCTCTTTCACTTTATGAAGAGGCTCTTCAGTTCCTCTTCACTTTCTGCCATAAGGGTGGTGGCATCTGCATATCTGAGCTTATTGATATTTCTCCCAGCAATCTTGATCCCAGCTTGTGTTTCACCCAGCCTGGCGTTTCGCATAATGTACTCTGCATATAAGTTAAACAAGCAGGGTGACAATATACAGCCTTGATGTACTTTTTTCTGATTTGGAACCAGTCTGTTGTTCCATGTCCAGTTCTAACTGTTGCTTCTTGACCTGCATACAGATTTCTCAGGAGGCAGGTGAGGTGGTCTGGTATTCCCATCTCTTTCAGAATTTTTCAGTTTGTTGTGATCCACACAGTCAAAGGCTTAGCACAGTCAATAAAGCAAAAGCAGATGTTTTTCTGGAACTCTCTTGCTTTTGATAATAAAGGATCTTTAGCCAGAACTTCTCAAAATTCAGTAAGAAAATCCAAACAATCCATTGACTTAATAGTCAAAATTCTTGAAAAGATAGTCAACCAAAAAAAATAAATAAATAAAAACATCTACAGATGGCAAATATGCATGAAAAGAGGCTAGAATGAGTCACTAGGAAAATATAATTTTAAACCACAATAAGAACTTAGACCTGTCATATAGAGTGAAGGACTTCCCTGGTGGCTCAGATGGCAAAGAATCTGCCTGCAATGTGGAAGACCTGGGTTTGATCCCTGGGTTGGGAAGATCCCCTGGAGAAGGAACAGGCGTCCCACTGCAGCATTCTTGCCTGGAGAATCCCACGGACAGAGGAGCCTGGTGGGCTACAGTCCACGGGGTCGTAGAGTCCGACACGACTGAGTGACTCACACACACAGAGTGAAGAACGTCAGAAAGAGAGACGCACACACTATAACGCATGTGCGTGGAATCTAGGAAAGTGGTGCCGACACCCCCATCTGCAGGGCAGGAACCGACACTCGGACGCAGAGAACGGGCCTGAGGACACGGGTGGGGACGTGGGAGGGACCGAGGGAGCAGCAGGGACACAGACCCCGCCGTGTGTGGGACAGCCGGCGGGGAGCCGCTGGGTAGCACGGGGCTCGCCTCGGCGCTCTGACGACCCGGTGGGCGGCAGGCAGGTCCGGGCGGCAGGGCACATGGGCACGTGTGGCTGACGCACACTGCCCTACAGAAGCTGGCAGGGCACCGTGAGGCAACACCCTCCGTGTAAGACACACACAGTAAGATGCCACACGAGAAAGACTGAAATTTTATTAAAAACCTGACCCGAGCAAGCAACTGCTGGTGAGGCTGCAGAGCAACTGGAATTCTCGGATGCAGCTGGTGGGTCTGCAAAGCTATAGAGAGGCAAGCTCGGCACACACAGGCTCCAACGACTAGGTGAATCGGGCGGCGGCTGAGCCGGAGGACCCAGCCGCAGAGCCGACACGGTCCCGTGCGGATGGAGGCGTGGAGAAGGTAAGACCGTGGGGACAGAAAGCCCGTCTGTGCTCGGCAGGAGCCGGGACTGGGGGCTGGCGGGGGCGCTGACCGCAGAGCACACCGGACCCAGCCCTCGTGTGGCCTGACTGCGGTGGTGGCTGAGGGACCGCATGCGTCCGTCACACTCCGCGCGGGCTCCGGGAGGAAAGGCGGACTCTGGGGGCTCCCCTGGGGGCTCAGCGGGAAGAGAACCCACCTGCCAGGGCAGCAGGCCCGGCTCTGACCCTGGGTCCGGGGTGACCCCACGGGCGGCGGAGCAGCCGAGCCCGCGGGCCACAGCTGCCGAGCCTGTGCTCCCGGGCCGGGCCCAAGACAAGCGCAGCCACACTGAGAGGCCTGCACGGCGACCGCACGTACCTGGGGGCGGTCTCGAAAGTGGGGCCACGGAAGGAGCCTGTGGAGGCGCCAAGCTCCCTGTCTCGGTCCTGGACATGCTGTCCCAGGTATAGCCGCATGTGGATGCTTTTGCTGCTGCGTTAGGCTTAGCGATGCAGCCGCGGGCATCCCCCGTGTGAGGAGGGACTGGATTCCAGCCCATGAGGGCTACGTGGAAGGTGTGTGCCCACAGCTTCTGGAGAGGGTCTCTACAGGAGGACTGCGACTTTCCCTTCCTCCATCCTGCTGGCTGGCTGGAAGGCAGGTGCAAGACTGGCGCCTGAGCATCTCTGCCGGATGATGAGGTGGCGCGGGCGACGGGGCAGTGACAGGAGGGGCCTGGGCCGCTGACACACCCACCTCCAGACCCCCGGCCGCCGACAGAGAAACCAAGTGTCCGAGCTGCTGTTATTTGGGGTTTTCTGCAGCCAGACCTACTCATAAGTGATACAGACACCCCCGGGAGGACGCGTGAGCTCTAGAAGCCTGTGGCGGGTGGGCTGGATGGGGCCGCCCGGGAGTGCGGGAGGGCAGACACTGGGCGATGGGTCCTGGCAGTGGACGCTGGGCCAGAAGGCGCTGCGGAAGTCAGCGCTGGATGCAGACGTGAGGACCACGACAGAGCAGCGAGCGGGGGTTGGATTTCCAGGAACTGGGAAATGAGGACTCTGTACAAACACGGCAGGGAGCGAGACGTGGAGCAGGTTTGTGAAGCCGGAGGGTGACCTTGGTTTTCCTTTCCACCAACTCCTGAGCCAGCGGATGCCCGAGGAAGCACCCACCTCCCCTCCCTGGGTGCCCAGCGCCGGACACAGCTCAGGTGAGCACGACCCGGTCTAGGCTACCTGCCCTTGGTTCCGGGGTCCATCAGAGACCTGGGCTTGAGGCTGCGCCTTCTGAGTCCAGAGCCTGAGCTCAGAATCCCGATGACGGGGCTCCTCCAACGCCCTGGGCTGAGCACCAAGACCCCAGTGGGTCTCGAAGGTGGAAGGTGAGCCCTGCCCCATGGGCCTGGACCTACCCACTGGGAGCCGCCAGCACTGGGTGACCCTTTCTCACCGCGGGACACCTGGTGTCAGGCCCCCTCGGGTCAAAGTCACTCCTCACAAAAACGCATGTGCCCCCTTTGGTCTTCAGCACTCCCCTGGGTGGCCCCCACCTCCTCCTGGGAGCAAACTGGGCTCAGAGAGGAGATGGGCAAGGCAGAGCAGCTGGCCCGGCCCCCAACCCAACCCCAGAGCCTGGCCACTCAGGATGGAGAAGAGGCGCGGGACGCTGGGCTGCCCCAGCCCTCCATCTCCCGGGGCCCGACTCCCTCAGCAGACATGCCCCAAAGCCCCCGGAGCCCGTTGCTTGAAGCTTCTCAGAGCCCAGGGGCAGGGCAGCACCCAGACCGGAGGCTGAGGCAGCCCACACCTTGGGGCACCTCTGCCCTGGAACCCAACCCCGTCGGGAGGTTGGTGGAGCCCCGACGCCCCCTCCCAAGACGCCAGCCCAGCGCCCCCACAGAAGGTGCCGGGAGCAGCCCCTGCACTCGGGGGGCCTGCAGAGGGTCCAGGGCTCCCTGGGCTGCAGCCCGCTGCCGTCACCCAACTCCCGGGAAATACCAGGAGGACCTGGTAATTAAAAAGCTCCAACTGTTTTCTCTCCTTCATGCTTAGCCCAGTTTCACCTGCCTGCAGGAAGCCGTATGCAGGGCCCAGGCACCTGTCCCCTCAGAGGAGGTCCTGGGGTCCACCGACCACGCCATGGGACACTGGGCGCAGACCCCGTGCCACAGGCCCCCCTCTCACAAGAACGGCCGGCCAGGGAACGTGGGCCCCGGGAGCTCCAGCTCACGCTGTCCCTTCTTAAGGCAAAGGCTTCCTTTGCTTCTGAACTGACTCACTCTCGTCCTGTGGGCCCCAACCACCCAGGGCAGGAGGACCCTGGCCGGGGACCAACTCGGAAGGGTCGGGAACACTGGCGGGCTTCAGGGGGCTGGAACACGTCGGGAGCAACGTCGCCGCCTGCAGGGACCCACAGGCGCCAGGCACGGGGGAGGCGTGGGACAGGGTGGGAATATTCCAGGCGGTATGGCCGGTCCTGCAGGCCAGGTCAGCCTGCATCCCGAGAGGCCCGCACACAGGTCTCTTCCATTCCAGCTGAGAACACCGGCTTTTCATGTTTAAAATTATCACCTGCTTCAGAGTCAAACCAGGTGCAGCTCGTCTTCAAGAAACATAGCAACACACACCCAGACTGGGAAAATGTTTGCAGCTGCTGACCCACCCAGAAACTCCCACTCCCGGAATTCTGTCCCAAAGAAATAATAAGAGGGTATGTAGACAACATTTTGGTCATGAAGAGATTCATCCCAGTGTGATTTGTAACAGGAAAAAAAAAAAAACAGTGCAGACTCTAAACCCCTAACTTCAGGGAAATCACTATATAACACCGGGGCTGTAACACCACTATATAACTCCCTGAAGGCACCTCCCAAGAGTAGAATATTCAAATATGGTTTATGGGGAAAAATGTTAGTAATACAAGGAAAACAGTACACAGTAACAGTGAAAATACTTATCTAAATATCAAAACTTTTGAAAATCAAAAATAATTTAAGATGTAAAAGCATTACATAAAAAGACATGTGGTTGCGATTACATTGCAAACAGGTGCGGAACAAAGAGACAAGAAACTGACCTTCTTTCCAGACGGGAGATTTTCCATCACTTGTTTGTGCATTTACGCATCTTCTAACACCTCTAATGCCCTGAGTTACTTTATAATCAGAACAGGGGCATCGTGCTTGCTGAGACCCCGTCCTCCTACCAGCAAGAAGACACTGCTCTGCTCACCTCCACCCTGTCACCGTCTCCTCCCTCCTCCCTGGTGAGACCCAGAGCCTGGCTGGACCCGATGTCCCCCTCACCCCGCGCCCAGTGACTGCCACAGGGGAGAAGACGCCTCAGGACCACAGCCCAAGCAGGCTTGCCAGGGCCCTGTTGCCCTCCCGGGTGGGGCCAGCCCAAGACGCCGGGCCTCTCGGAAAGCCTGAAAGCCTGGGCTGACGTCCCTCGCTGGCACCAGGCTGGCGTGAGTCAGGCTGAACCCTGACTCACCCTGCCCCAGCACCCCACACTGCACACCCAAGATCGCTTCACTCATTTCCAAGGCCCCAGGACTCACCTGCACTTTGAGCCCACGTGAGAGTTGACACTTGTACGTTAGGACGCTTATTTTTCCTGCTTTATGAAAGAAGGCAATGCAGTCGGGAAGAATGAGGTTTACGAGCAGGAACACGCAACGGTGAGAAACGGAGGCTCTTGGCACCTGGTTTTAGGTGTCGTGAGGCCCAGCTGCGGCAACGGCAACACCCGCCCTGCAGGGCAGTCGCTCAGCCAAGTCTTGGGCTCCATGAGCTCGTAGGCCTGCCTCTCTTGGGCTGGCCCTGAGCTCGCCGCCTGATCTGCCACCTCAGACCCTCCCCGTGATGTTGTCAGGTGCTGCCTTACTCAACATGCATCGATTGTTCTGCTGTTCATGCTGAAGGAGGAAACGGAACAGGCTCCATTCGGAAAGCGGGACTCCATCTTGGGCCAGACTCTGGACTCTGAGCTGTATGCCCGGTATCTCTGGAAACGATAGACCAACTGGAAATCCAGGCCCCGGGAAGGAAGAGCCCCAGGGCTCGTACCTAGACTCTCTGCCTAAAAGAATACCCTCATTATCTGTGTAATCAAATAGAATCATACATTCTATTACGCTTATTGGGGTATGACCACAGGTCTATTGATAACTGTCCACTGTTAACCACCTAGGCTTAAGGCATATGAATCAGGGGTTAACTCTTTCTTTTCCTTTGTTCAGACTAGTTTCAGGGAATTTGGGGAGGCGGGTTTGGGCACGTACACACTGTATGTAAGGTTTTCACAAAAACTGTCCGGGGCCCTTGGCTAAGAGGAGACTCTGCCTTGGGCCCGCGGGTGCAATAACTGCCCTCCACCATCTGCATTGTCCTTCTGAGTGAGTGTGTTTCCTGGAACGCGTGGCTACAAGTGTCCACCCTCTGGCCTTCTTGCCCATCCAAGCTGAACCCCTGGGAGACAGATACAAGTTGGTCCCGTAGTCCCTCAGAACAGTTCTGCAAGTATGAGTCATCCCTGTGAATACATTTCATTTATCCAACATGGAAGAACAGTTTCTGGGAAGTTTATTTCCAAAACAATAGTATTTGTGTCATGTTATTAAAAAGCCCATAAACTTGTGTATGTGACTAGACTGCAGACAAGTGTAACGAGTGAGCTGCTAGTAATGATTTGCCTCTACGTAAATGAGACTGAAATAGTTTACTTTAAATGTGGTTTCTGAGAGGGGATGCAGGTGTCACACGGATGGTCAAGAAGGCAACTACACACAAGCCAGGGGGCTGTCTGCAACGCCGCCGCCAGTAACAGACATCCCAGCAGGACGCTGCGGAGGCCAGCTCATCCCGTGACCAGCGCCACGCTGTGGGGTGACAGGAACCTGACTGCACACAAAATGCACCTTGCGGTCCCCAGGAAAGGCCGAGGCAGCGGACTGAGTCCTCCTCCGGTCTCACTGCCCTCAACACTACCACCATCATACCCTGCCTCTGCTTGCTCTCCGTTGCCTCCAGGTCATCTCAACTGACCTGCCCGTAAGGCTGGGCTCTCCCTCCTGCCTAGTGACGTCTGTTAAGCCCTTAAGTGACTTTTTCCAGTTGTTATATTTTTACTCCCAAACTCCTACTTTTTATTGATATTGTCCATTTGGTAAGACAGTGTTCTCACGTGCGCGCGTGTGTAGTTGCTCAGTAGTGTTCGACTCCTTGTGACCCTTTGGACTGTAGCTTGCCACGCTCCTCTGTCCGTGTGATTTCCCAGGCAAAATACTGGAGCGGACTGCCATTTCCCTCTCAAGGGGAATCTTCCCAATCATGGATCGAACCCTCTTCTCCTGCGTGGGCAGGCAGATTCTTTACCACTGAGCCACCAGGGAAATGTTTAAATCTGTAGACCTGACTTTGTCCATATTTAAAACAACTGACTTAGTCTTGGTCTACTAAGCCCAATGTCTAGGTATCCTTAGGGATGTCTTCTATGGACGGCTCTTTTTTCCTGTGTGTACACCGTATTTTCTTTTCATTTCTTTTTTACCATGTTTCCTATATCTTTGATAGCATGGTATTCTAAGCAACATAAAGTACCGACTCTGGAAGTCAGACTCGCTCCCCTCCCCAAGGATGGCCTGTTTCCGATGCTGCCTGTTGATTTACTTGAATTGACTCTGCAAAGCAATGTGCGGGCACTGACGTCTCTGTGGAGATGCTCAGTGGCCAGCTAGTGGTCAGACGGGGCCCCCAGAGTGTGCTGAGGGCCCGGCCCTGGGCAGCTCTGCTCAGCCCTCACACCTGCTGTGGGTCCGAGGTCCCTGAGACAGCACAGCACCTCCCAGGTCTCCCTACAGCCAGGGCCTTCTAGAGAGCTGATGCTTTAGGGCTTCTCAAGGGCCCCTGGACCCCTGGTTGCCCATTCCCCTCCTTCTTCTTTAAACTTCTGGCTTAAGCATTATTCACTCCCTCAGGCAGGCAGTTGTGATGTTTAAATCACTGCTGGGGAAAACTTTTTGCATTGGATGAACTCTGAACTCCAATTCAGTTCAAATAAAAACAGCTTTGCACTTGGGGTCTTCCAGAGATCCTCCAGTTAACTCAAACAGTCTGAGACTCAAGTTTTCTTTTTTTCTTTTTTACAACTAAGTCACAAAAACCACTTCTGAAGTACCTTTTAACCAGCAGGCTTAATTTACTATTGTGTTCAGCCTCAATCCATATAGCTTCACAAAGCAGTTAGCCAAATCTCAAGATTCAACCAAAAAGTTCATCACTCATCTTCCCACCAAAACCCTTTTTATATTATTGATTAGACAATCCAAAAGTTTTTCTCCTGAAATTGATACTTCATTTTGTTTCAGTGTACCTACTTTTTATCTACATCTGTTTCAAAGTTTCCTTTGCTTGTCATGCAATCGGAAGCCTAGGTTTGGAAACCCATGGGCAAGAGGAACCTGGTAGGCTACAGTCAGTGGGAGTTGCAGAGTGTCTCTCCAAAATTCACGTTAAAGCCTAACCCTCCCCTTCACTGTGATGTTGCAGGAGGTGGGCCTTCGGGAGGTGATCAGGGCTGGGTGAGGTGGGAAGGGTGGACGCCGTCCGGACCACAGAGCTTCTTTTTGGCTGTTCCTTCTCATACTGTAAGACTCATCTTGAGAACTTGTTGCAACACCACTTCCTCAGCCCCTTCTGCACTGATTCCGAGTCAGACTTTGGGCCTGGGAACCTGCATTTCTAACAAGCTCTTAGATAACACCAGCGCTTCTCCTCTGAGGCTCTCACTTTTTAGCTGGTGTTTGGCCCCAGAGTAGCAGCCAGTGTGCTGTGTGTTTTCTTGGGAGTCTCTGGCCTTGCCCTGGGAGCGCATTCCAACATGCAGGCTGAGACCTTCCATTCATTCCTTCTGCGGGGCGTAACTCAGCAGGGGAGCCAGGGTCTCGGACAGCAGCTGCACAGACAGGTGTCCTCCCAGCCGGCTGCCTCCCCGTCTCCCCGAGCGGGTGCCCTGCGCGGCTGAGCTGTTCGCCATCACCCAACAGTCCCGACGCGCTGCTTTCAGGAAGCAGAACTGTCGGAGGAAGGACCGCCAAGAGCCCCACTGCTGCAGACACGGAACTGGGGCTGAGGTAACTCCCACAGTTTCTTCACCCCTTGGCAGCAATGCACTCCAGCCATTTGCAAAATTTTAAACAAATGCACATCTGGGGCTTCCCAGATGGCACGGTGGTAGGGAACCCACCTGCCAAAGCAGGAGAATGAAGGAGACACAGGTTTAATCCCTGGGCCAGGAAGATCCCCTGGAGGAGGAAATGGCAACCCAGCCAAGTATTCTTGCCTGGGAAATCCCATGGACAGATGAGCCTGGCGGACTGCAGTCCATGGGGTCCCAAAGAGTCAGACACGACGGAGCACACACACGCTCGGAGTCACGAGTGCGCCTGCTTTCTCTGCTCTGCTCTCCCCCAGGAGAAGTCGGCAGTCTGCAACCCCCAAGCACGTTCTCACAGGACCCCACGGTGCTGGCTGCCGCCCCTCCCCACCCCAATCTCAGACTCCCAACCTCCAGAACTGTGAGAAGTAGAGTCTTTATTTAGAAGTCACCCAGCCAGTGGTGTTCTGTTAATAGAAGCCTGACAGACTACAGCGATTCACATATGTTCAGTCATTCCATAGTCTGTTAAAACAATGGCAGCTCTAATAGTTAAGCTATTTTCTCATAAAACTAAAATATTGATATTCCCATTTAAAACATCTCTCATTAAAGGCCAGCACTCTAGAAACCTCTGCACTTCAGCTTCTATCAGAGAGCACACATAGCTTACTTATTTCCAAACTGTGGCCGCTGCTCCTGCACGTCAAGCTGTCCATCAAGGTTCAATTTTATTCATTAATCCGCAGCTCTTTCTGATATTTGCATGACACGTGGTAAGAAATACAATTTGTTGAGAAAAATACAAGAATTACTTAATTTAGATCTTGTATTGCTTTATCCAAAATTAAGTTCTATCACAAATTTTTTCACCTGAACCACATGTTTTAACAGCACCCTGATGAAATGTACATATTTAGCACTTTGACCTTTTAACACATAACTTTTGAGCACTATTTGTAGCCAAACCTTGTCATGAGCACTAACTCAGATTCCTGGTTCAAAAAAAAATCAAGTCATTTTTTTATTCCAGGACTACAGGTTTTATGTATTGAGTTGGCCAAAATGTTCATTTGGGTTTTCCGTAACATCTGATGGAAAAACGCCAAAGAACATTCTGGCCAACCCAACACTGTGCACTTAACACGAGCTTTACTCTGTGCGGATTATCGCGCAGCATCAAAACCAGCTCCAGGCTGGGCCCCACTACCATTACAACTCCTCCTTAGTTCTCCAGACCAAGACTCAGACTTATTGTGTTCAGAATGTTAGAGATCGTCCAGACTTGTCGTCTCTTCACTTTAGATAGCTGTCCTTAATGTTTATAATACAATCCTAAGTGTATAAGCATGCAAATACTGCACACTTGCTATGATTTAAAATAATTACACTGGGCGGACAAAATTTTAAGTCAGTGATTCTCCTAAAGCAATCTGCATTCTGTTAACACAAACAACTCAGCCACAGTCCCTTCAGTGGCACAGACCAAACTGTGCCACGGATGTTCCTCAGATGTGGTTACAACAGCAGATTCATATTCCCCGGTACTAATGTCCTAAAGCTGTCAGCGCAAACCACTGAGTTAATATGAAAATTTATATCAGCTGATTGTAACAGTACAACTGTACAGGAGCAGTGATCAAAACCATCCCCAAGAAAAAGAAATGCAAAAAGGCAAAACGGCTGTCTGAGAGGGCTTACAAATAGCGGAGAAAAGAAGAGACGGCAAAGGCAAAGGAGAAAAGGAAAGATGTACCCATCGGAGTGCAGAGCTCCAAAGAACAGCAAGGAGAGACAAAAGAGCCTTCCTTAGTGAACAATGCAAAGAAACAGAGGAAAACAACAGAATGGAAAAGACTAGAGAAGTCTTCAAGAAAATCAGAAATACCAAGGGAACTTTTCAGGCAAAGATGGGCACAATAAAGGACAGAAACAGTATGAACCTAACAGAAGCAGAAGATATTAAGAAAAGATGGCAAGAATACACAGAAAAACTATACAGAAAAGATCTTAATGACCCAGACAACCGTGATAACACACACCTACAGTCAGACATCCTGGAGTGCAAAGTCAAGTGGGCCTTAGGAAGCATTACTATGAACAAAGCTAGTGGAGAGGAGGGAATCCCACCTGATCTATTTCAAATCCTAAAAGATGACGCTGTTAAAAGCATTGCATTTATTATGCTAGCAAATTTGGAAAATTCAACAATGGCCACAGGACTGGAAAAAGCCGGTTTTCATTCCAATCTCAAAGAAGGGCAATGCCAAAGAATGTTCAAACTACCACACAACTGCACTCACTTCACATGCTAGCAAAGTAATGCTCAAAATCCTTCAAGCTAGGCTTCAACAGTACATGAAAGGAGAACTTCCAGATGTACAAGCTGGGTTTAGAAAAGGCAGAGAAACTTGAGATCAAATTGCCAACATCCACTGGATCAAAGAAAAAAGAAAAAAGAATTCCAGAAAAACATCTACTTCTGCTTCACTGACTCTGCTAAAGCCTTTGACTGTGTGGATCACAACATACTGTGGAAAGTTCTGAAAGAGATGGGAAGACCAGACCACCTGACCTGCCTCCTGTGAGACCTTTATGCAGGTCAGGAAGCAACAGTCAGAACTGGGCATGGAACAGCAAACTGGTTCCAAACTGGGAAAGGAGCGTATTGTCTGTATATTATCACCCTGCTTATTTAACTTGTATGCAGAGTACATCATGTGAAATGCCGGGTTGGACAAAGCACAAGCTGGAATCAAGATGCCAGAAGAAACAGCAATAACCTCAGATACACAGATGATATCGCCCAAACCGCAAAAAAGTGGAGAGGAATTAAAGAGCTTCTTGATGAAAGTGAAAAAAGAGAATGCAAAAGCTGGCTTAAAGCTCAACATTCAAAAAACTAAGATCATGGCATCCTGTCACATCACTTCACAGCAAACAGACAGGGAAACAATGGAAAAAGTGACAGACTTTTGTTTTCTTGGGCTCCAAAATCACTGTGGACAGTTACTGCAGCCATGAAATTAAGACGCTTGTTCCTTGGAAGAAAAGCTATGACAAATGTAGACAAAGTATTAAAAAGCAAAGACATGACTTTGCTGACAAAGGTCTGCATAGTCACACATATGATTTTTCCAGTCGTCATGTATGGATGTGAGAGTTGGACCATAAAGACGGCTGAGCACTGAAAACCTGGTGCTTTTGAGTTGTGGTGTTGGAGAAGACTCTTGAGAGTCCGTTGGACAGCAAGGCGATCCAACCAGTCAATCCTAAAGGAAATCAACCCTAAATATTCATTGGAAGGACTGATGCTATAGCTCCAGTACTTAGCCACCGGATGCAAAGAGCTGACTCATCTGAAAAGACCCTGATGCTGGGAAATATTGAAGGAAGAGGAGAAAGGGATGAGAGAGGATGAGATGTCCGAATGGCATCACCAACTCAATGGATGGGAGTTTGCATAAACTCTGGGAAACGGTGAAGGGCAGGGAAGCCTGGTGTGCTGCAGTCCACGTGGTCAGAAAGCACCGAAGAAGCAACTGAACAACAACAGCACAATCACTGTGATAATTTTTACCACAAAGCATTTCAATAGTTCCACCATCAGGATGGTGCAGGGTCACATGTGCTAGATACCAGCTCTGAGCTACCTGCTGAACTGTGTCCAGGGGCTGACACAAAACTGCGGCAGTTATTACAAAGGGGTCCTGCACGGGAAGATGGGGCTGCTCTCAGAAGCAGCCCGAGGAGGGTCGGACTTAACGTTTTTCTGTGGGGGATGCATAGCAAGTGCTACCACATCTGGTCACTTCACTGAAATTCCTGCCCACCTCCTGCCGGCATTTGCATTTTCCACCCAGGGGTCAGGTTTCCAAAAAAGGCCTTCCCAACTTAGAAAAAACCCTGAGGGAAAGACCTGCTAGAAATGGGAGGGAAGCGAAAAGAGAAACAGCAATCCCTGAACTAATACTGGTGGAGAAGGCAATGGCAACCCACTCCAGTGTCCTTGCCTGGGGAATCCCAGGGGCGGCGGAGCCTGGTGGGCCGCCGTCTATTGGGTGGCACAGAGTCGGACACGACTTGAGTGACTTGGCGGCGGCAGCAATCTAATACTGCAGAAAGCACCTCTCCTACTCCACCCGGCCCAGCTCCAGGCTGCGCTCCGGGAACCTCCCCTAAACCCAGGCAGCCGCGCCAGCCTGCTGCAGACGCTGACGTCACGGAGTCCCCTTCCTCAGATTACCTCTCGCGCGCCACCGGCGATCACAGCTGCTCGGGCAGAAACCCCAAACTCCGCGTCCAGCACCCCTCGCCCCGCCCAACGGCCCCAAGAGCCTTAAACGTTATCGCTCCCCTCACACAGCCCCCGCCAAGCAGGCCTCCCATCCCTGGAGACCTCGGGCAGGCGCAGCGTCTGCCGCGCTCGCAACGGCGCCTTCCCGGGGCGCCTCCTCCGGGAGGGCCCTGGACTCCCCGGCCCCGCCTCCTCCCCACAGTCGGCGGGGCCCGCGCCCCGAGCGGCCGCGCGTTTGCTCCGTGAGCCCCCAAGAGGATGCCTGTCGTCCCGCCGCCGCGCACCTGCCGGGCGCCAGGCACTCAGACGGCCCCAGGACAGGCCTGCACTAAGGAGCTCATGGTCTACCCCCGAGAAACGAACCACCGCCGCCCTGGAGCGCGGGGGACGGGCCGGCGTGGGGAACGTCTTCCGGGCCCCAACACGCGGGCCCAGCTGCGCAGGCGCACGCCCCCTTCGCGGCGGGCTCCGCGCCTCGCCCCGCCCCTCCGGCCTCCGTCCCGACAGGCCGCGCGGCCCCGCTGCACGCCGGGAGTTGTGGTCTCGGCGCGGGCGATGCGCGCGGGCGTGGCGCGTGGCAGGAAGCGGAAGCGGAAGCGGCCGCCGCGGCGCTAGCACTGACGTGTCTCTCGGCGAGGCGCGGCGCTCCAGAGCAGGCCCGGCGGCAGTGGGGCGGCAGTCGGAGCGCGGCGGAGCCGAAGCGGGGCCCGGGGCCGAGCAGCCGCCGCCATGGGGAGTGAGTCCCCCGGGGAGCAGGGGCGCGGGCGGAACGCCGCCCCCCGGCAGGGAAGCCCACCCGGCCCCGCGCCCCTGCTCCCCGGGGCGGCGCGGGCCCCCAGCCCTAACTCTCCCCTTGTCTCTCCCCCCAAAGTCAAGTTTCTCGAAGTCATCAAGCCCTTCTGTGTCATCCTGCCCGAAATTCAGAAGCCGGAGCGGAAGGTGAGTTGGAGCAAGGCTCGGGGAGACTGCTGCACCCCGGCGAAGCGGCCCCGACGCGCCGAGTGGACGCCGCTGCCCCCGAGCCTGGTCCGGGCGGCGTGCTTTCCCCCGAGCCGCGCCGGGCTTCGGTTGGAGCGTCCTCTGTGGACGTTCCTTGGGCGGCCCGAACCCGGGGCTTACGCTGCTCCGGAGAGGACCCTGGCCTGCGGGAGGAAGGCCTCGAGAGCCTCAGACCCTCCGGTTTGAGCTCCTCTCCCTCCTCCCGCTCCAGCGGGAGCGCATCGCCGGCTGTCCTCTTTCCGGGAGATGCTCCTCTTGTCCAGATGCTGAAGGGAGTTGAGAGCAGCCACACTACTGTGTGTAACTGAGTTTGTCCCTTTTCCGTGTGCCCTCCCTGTATCGAGAATGAGGGCATATTGTGACCCCTGTCTACAGCAGGTTCATTAAAACGTGGGAAGATAGGAATGTAGAGCTGTGTTGACTCTTTATTAAGGATTTTTGCACGTGCACGGCTTCAGGCCCAAACAGTTGCCAGTGTAAGAGAAGCTGTTAAGGAAGAAAAGCTTCATTGGGTTCTTAGGCTAATTAATAGGAAGGTGTTTTTGTCCTCACATTCTTTGCATCTCCTCCACGTATGTGCTGGCTTTGATGGGCCGATAGGCCAAGTTGTGTGTGTGTCCCCAGCACAGTAGAAAGGGCCTGGGATCCACCCTCACACAGCCTCTTAATGTGTGACCTTGGCCTTGTGTGTGACTGAGTGTGGTGGGTGAGCCGTAGAAATCTGTGAAGGGTACGGCAGTGGCTCCAGAAGGGATTGACTCTGGAAGACATGGTGTCTTATGGCAGCCTTGAAGGAAAGGACAGGAATTCTAATGGCATAAGGAGGATGGAGTCTGCTGAGGCAGAGAAGACCAGTGGGTGGGAGGGTGTTCAGTACTGATAGAACAGAAAGGGTGGGCAGGGAGCCAGACAGATGAGAAAATTGCTTTGGGGTAGGGTAGAGGTTGAGAGGATTCTACCAAGAGAGTGAACTCCAGAGGAATGGGAGGCAAAACTGGGATAAACAGTTTTGGATGTTTTGCTGTTGAATTTGGCTGCTTCCAGGAGAGGAGACTTGGTTATTTAGGAATGAGGAGTCCTGTAAGACCTGTCCACTATCTTTCCCCATAAAGAATCATTTCTAGTTTGTTATGTTACCGGTCAGCCTGACAAGGCGTTGATTTCCTTGGCTGCCTCCTGATTTCCTGGTGGGAAGGGGTGCGGGAGCATTCTCAAGAGGAAGAGTTCTGTGGACGCCCCCCAGCGGCTCGTGGAGTGTCTCGATGTCGATCCCCGCACCCTTGGTGTGGTTGTCCAGTGGGCAGCGCAGAGGCGCTGTAGCCCTGTCTGACCAGAGAGCCGTGGCTCCGGCTCTGTGCTCACTTAGAACAAAGCTTAAAAAGTGTTTTTGAAGAACACGATTTTGTTCACTTACTGCCTTCACCCACAAGGTGTTTCCGTGTTAAGATTCTTAGTCCACAGAATAACGCATGTGTTTTCTAAGCCTATAAAGCCATTCATTCTTGCTGTGCAGGCCGCAGGTGCTATGAAGACACTTACCTTTCAGAGCAGAGGGGCCTTGGGCAGGGTGTCTCAGCTTCCCCAAAGATGCTTCTCAGTGATCTGTAAAATGATTCTGAATAGTCACCAATCCTACTGACATACCTGAGGAGATGCGAAAACTCTTGTTAAACACACGCTATCAGTAGTTAGTGAGTTGGCTGAGTATGCAGCTCTCTGTGCTCCTCCAGTGTATATAGCATCGTTTACCCTTAATTCGGAGAATACACAAAGAAACACAGGTTTCAGATTAGTTGATTCCAGCATAGCAAGATTTTGTCCATTACAAAACCCTTTCAAGTGAGAAGTGATGCGCCTGTGCTGTAAGGGCGAGTCAATTTCAGAATCACTTTCTATTTCTATTCTTTGATCTTGGGTCAGATCCTAAACTATTCAAACTGATGGTTAAGAGTGCAGGCTTTGTACTCAAATCCATCACAGCTGTGGGATCTGAAAGTGAAGTCGCTCAGTAGTGTTCAAGTCTTTGCGAACCCGTGGAATGCAGCCCACCAGGCTTCTCCATCCATGGGATTCTCCAGGCAAGAATACTGGAGTGGGTTGCCATTTCCTTCTCCAGGGGATCTTCCTGAGCCAGGGATTGAACCCGGGTCTACCGCCTTGTAGGCAAACACTTTACCATCTGAGCCACCAGGGAAGTCCATTTTTCTAAGATTCAGTTTTCTTGTAAAACAGTAAGTATAACATTACACTGTGTGAAGATTAAATGAGATGATGTACATGCAGGTCTTTGCATCTGTGCTTTACACACAGAAAGGCTTCCCAGGTGGCTCCGAGGTGAGGAATGTGCCTGTAGCACAGGAGAGCTGGGTTCGATCCCTGGGTCGGGAAGATCCCCTGGAGAAGGAAATGGCAACCCACTCCAGGGTTCTTGCCTGGGAAAGTCCATGGCCAGATGAGCCTGGCGCGCTACATCCGTGGGATCACAAAGAGTTGGATATGACTGAGCACACACGTGCACACAGAAGGCACGCAACACACACATTGACATTCGGCGCCTAGTGTGGACTGTCCAAGGTTTGCTTCTCTGTGAGCAGAGAGAGGCGTCTGAGCAGGGTCTGTGTCTGCTCGCTTGCGCGTGGAGGTAACTTCCTGTCTCGGTCTGCCCGCTCTGCCGTAGATCCAGTTTAAGGAGAAGGTGCTGTGGACCGCCATCACCCTCTTCATCTTCCTGGTGTGCTGCCAGGTGAGCCCGGGTCTGCGTCTGGGTCCAGGGTCCGGGCGGCATGAGGGGGCCGGAAGCACGCGCCTGGCTCCTCTCTGCTTGTTTGCAGATCCCCCTGTTCGGAATCATGTCCTCCGACTCCGCCGACCCTTTCTACTGGATGAGGGTGATCCTCGCCTCCAACAGAGGTAGGCTGGCCCTCTGCACCCCCCGTGCAGCGCGGGCCTGACTGGCCACCCGCGGGTACGTTACCGGCTTGGCGTTAGATGGAGTCCAGAGTGTTTGGAGAGTGTTAGCATGCTGTGCTAGAACAGCCCTGGTGAGTGCTGGGTTCAGCACCACGCGTGTCACCCTGTTAGGACTGCTTGGTATGCAGGACAAAACTTGTAGCCAGAAGATGAGTCTACATGGTAGAGGTTTTTAAAAAACGTGGAAACACTAGAATGCTTCTTAAACAGCTGAAATGGTGACATTTCTATCTTTCTCCTGTTTTGATAACATTCTTTAGAATAATGTAATTTGTTTCTCAGCTGTGCCTTGTCCATATCTACAGGTTACATATACGTGTCCAAAGAAATAAATGAATGAATAGTGTATTGTATACTCTAACCAGTTACCTGTTTGGGGTGAGGGAGGATTTTGAATGTTTATGCTGATATTGCTTTTGATTAACTCGTTTTAAAAATATGGTTCAAATTAAGTTCTAAATCAGTTAGAAGTATAGCTTGTTTCAGTATAATGGAAATACAGGTTTACTCAAAACTAGATACAATTGTATGGCCCTCATCTCCAGACTCTGGAAGTTATTCTAATGTTATCCTTTTTTGTTAACTGATGAAGAGACAAACCTATCTTATCTCTGTACAACCAGCGTGAATCTGTTTTCATGAATTTAAATGTAGCAGTCAGTTTAAATGCCATGTGACTCTTAAACAGAATGTTAGCTGGCAGACTGAACAGAATGAATTGAATTACCCTCTCACTGCTGATATTTGGGGGCGATTCTCTGAGTTAAACGTTGCTGGCAGACTGAAGCGCGTCGGGTTCATGCTGGTTCACGTAGTCCAGCTGTGTGCGACCATTTTCTTAGCAGCGTCTTCTCCTCCACACTGACGTCAGCTGTGTTTTGCCCCCCTTCCTAAGGCACGCTGATGGAGCTGGGCATCTCACCCATCGTCACCTCTGGCCTCATCATGCAGCTCTTGGCTGGCGCCAAAATAATTGAGGTTGGTGACACCCCTAAAGACCGAGCCCTCTTCAACGGAGCCCAGAAGTGTAAGTGGGGTTTTAAATGATGTTCAGATGTCTGTAGTTGAGAATTTGAATTTGCTACAAAGTTTGGGTGATCAAAAATTGGCTTGGAGTTTTCGGGGAGTGGGGGTTGGTTGTCTTTGGCAGGAGTGGGGGCGTCGTTGCTGTAATTCCTTATTCCCCCCAGCCTTGTGTGGCCTGTTAGCAAGAGGGCACTTGGGAGGCGCTGGAGCAGGCAGAGGAAGGGTGCTGGTACCCAAGGCTGCAGGTCCAGGGAGAGAGCCGGGCTGGAGAGCCTGCCCTCCACCATCGCCCTGTCCTTCCCACTTAGAAGCAGGGCTGCGGTGAGAGTCCATTGGAATAGTGTGTGTAAAACACCAGTGAGCGCCTAGCCAGTGGTGGTACGTGGCAGAGTGGTCTTCCTCTGGGAGTTTTAAAGGAGTCGCTTCCGAGGAGCGACGGCTCTCTCTGCTTAGCTCTGCCGGGCACCGGCTGTGTGACTCTGGGCAGCTGTGTGCGGCTCGTGTCTCAGTTCCTTCACCTGCAGAAATGGGGGTGATGATGTTTTCCCAGTAGTGAATCGTAACCAGCACTGGTAAAGTCACCAGAATTAACCAGGTTAGGCCTGACTATGGATTGACAGGTATTGATCAGGTAATAATAATTACACTTTCCTATCTGGCCATTTTTCCTTCCACACCAGCATGTTTTAAGATCTTAAGTTAGTAGGTTAAAGAGTTGAGCACAAAAGACTAATCTAGTTTAAACTTGTCAGTTTCAGACACAAATCAGGATTTTAAAATATATATGTGTGCTATTTTTCAGAAGTATAGATCAGGTGTTTTCTCTTGGGTCTTGGACTTTATAAAAAACTTTTTTTTCTGCTCTTTTTTCTGCCTTAAGAATTCAGTCTTATTGAGCACTTTTAAGAAGTCAAAAAGGGACTGCATATGACAGGCACTTTGGAGTAGAATGTATGTATCAGGGCAGGGGGTGCCAAGCTAAGCAGAAGGGCTAGAGCCGAATCCCAGTCCCATGCTGCAGGATCCACATAACGTCGTGGAATCCAACAAAAACGTGTAGGTTCCATTGTGCGTCCTGGTGGAATGTAGTGAATGACATAGGATACAAGACTGTCCATAAAAAGGAAAGCCTCCTTTAGGAGAGCTCCGGGAGAGCTGTGTGGCGGGGGAGTGGGCTGAGTGGATTGGTGGCGTGATAGGTTTTTCCTTAAATGACACATTAAATACAAACTGGGAAGGGCTCGGCTTACCGAGTTTGTGTGCTGTGTCCTGAAGCGCGAGCCTGTTGGGCGCCCTGGGCGAGCGCTCCTGGAACCGGGCCCCTGGTGATGACCTCAGTGTGGTGTGCGGGTCGCGGACGTCCCTGAGTTGTGTTCACATCTGTCATGAGAAGCTGGGTGGTGATGCTTCCAGTCTTTCCCTCTGCCCGTCACTGAAAGGAGATGCATCTAGGAAGAGGTGGAATGAGAGAGCTCACGAGCTTTTGTTCAGAGTTTGTGTTATTGTCACTCTGTACGTGGGTGTGGAGCATTCCTGGCAGAGCTCCCTGGGGGCAGGGTCTGTTGTCCTCACCTTGGTCCTGCTGGCACGCAGCCGGCGTCTGGTCACCGCATCCTCAGGACGCACGGCAGCCCCCTGAGCATCGCTCTCCTCCCGCCTCTAGTGTTCGGCATGACCATCACCATCGGGCAGTCCATCGTGTATGTGATGACGGGGATGTATGGGGACCCGTCCGAGATGGGCGCCGGCGTCTGCCTGCTCATCACCATACAGGTAACACCAGGCCGCACCCCTCTGAGGCCCTCACACCCACCCCTGCCCAACAGCAGACCTGAGTCAGGCTAAGAGAAGCTTCCTGAGAAGAGGTCCAGGCCCCAGGTTCCCTTCTGAGTTCAGAGGAGCCCCGACGGCTGGCGTGCCCTCTGCCTTCACGGGTCACATCGGAGAAGCTAGTTCCCAAGGAAGGACAGAATTGTGCTATGGGGAGCAGTCATGCCATCTTTTTAGGTTTCTGTACTTTTTTTATTTTTTTTAATGCTGACAGCTCTTTGTGGCTGGCCTGATTGTTCTGCTTCTGGATGAACTTCTGCAAAAGGGGTATGGCCTGGGCTCTGGGATCTCCCTGTTCATCGCCACGAACATCTGCGAGACCATCGTGTGGAAGGCGTTCAGCCCCACCACCGTCAACACTGGCCGAGGTGAGGCCCCAGCGCCCGTGGACGGGGTTCGGTGAAAAGTGCCAGTGTCCCCGTTTCAGGGAAGAAGCGTCCCATGGACAGGGTTCGGTAGAAAGCACCCTCGTCCCCCGTTTCAGCGAAGAGGCACCCCGTGGACGGGGTTTGGTAAAAAGCACCCGCATCCCCCCGTTTGAGGGAAGAAGCACCCCTTGGACAGGGTTCGGTAAAAAGCACCAGTGTCCCCCCCATTTCAGTGAAGAGGTGCCCCATGGACAGGGTTTGGTAAAAAGCCCTCACTCTCCCCTGTTTAAGGGAAGAAGGATCAGTTTTAGGTACAGCGTTTCTGATTGTTCTGCATGTGTGTCTGTAAAGGTTTTGAAGATACATGTTGCTGCTGACACCAATGTGTCACTTAGGGGTAGGGGTAGGGTTACAAACACTGGCCCTGCCGGGCCAGCCAGCCCCTCCTCACTCGGCGCAGCCTGGCCGTCAACTGCACGGGCGGGGCAGGGCTCCCTGGTGGACACCCAGTTGCTTCCAGCCTCTGCAAGGGGCAGCCTTGTAAAAGAGGCAGGGATGTGGGTGCTCGCAAGCTGAGCCCCAATCCTGGCTGCACCCTTGGCTGCCAGGATTAAATGACAAATAACATGAACTCATGGGACTCCAGGCTCACAGCAGGTGCACGCTGAATGTGACAGCACCAGCTTACAGAGGTGGTGTTCAAGGAAAAGTTCTGAACATTCAGGGAAGTATGGCTGACTAAGAAAGGTTTTTTCATCACTAAATGCGTTATTCACTCAGAAGAGGCCTAGGAGAAGCAAATGTTTGCACACATTTGACTGTTTTCTTTGAAGTAAGGGCCGAAAACAGTACCTGACCTCCAGAACCCACGTAATCTTGTCACTAGACTGAAATAGGTCCCCACACCAGTGAAGGCCGCTCCTGCTCTTTCCCGTGAGCTGGTGGGCGTGCTCCGCTCCCTGGCCCTTTTCCTGGTCTGCTGCCGGCCTGCCTCCGCATCGCGCTCTTGTGGGGAGGCGTGAGCTCCGACAGCAGTCAGCCGTGTGTGGGCACATGTGTTGTCCTTTCAGCTTGGCTGTTGGGGTGAGGAGCAGAGAGCCCGAGCCTGCCTCGTCTGGACAGCTTGGCCACAGGGCTGGGTGCTGTGCTGCCAGGGAGCCCCCAGGGACGTGGGGTAGGCACCTCTGAGCCCCTCAGGCAGGACCCCTTAAGCTGGAGCTCCACAGACACAGCTCTTCAGACGTTGAAAGTTTTAGTCGCTCAGTCGTGTCTGCCTGTAGCCCGCCAGGCTCCTCTGTCCATGGGATTCTCCAGGCAAGAGTACTAGAGTGGGTTGCCATTTCTGGATGGCATTTTCTCGACCCAGGGATTGAACCCATGTCTCCCACGTGGCAGGGTGACTCTTGACTGGCTGAGCCACCAGGGAAACCTGGTGTTCAGACAGTCATTCCACATGCCTGATGGCCATTGACTCACAAGCCACAGAAGATCAGTTCATTCAAAAAGGAAGAATAGCCCCCTCTGCAGGTTGGAGTCTGCAGAACAGAAACGAGGGCTGAGAGGCCTCACCGCCCCGTGGTTCCCGGAGCTGATCCCGTTCTCCTGGGTTCCGGCCGCCAGGGTGCTTAGGGCCGCCCCGAGCTCCTCCGTCTACCTCCGCCCGTAACAGGAATGGAGTTTGAAGGCGCCATCATTGCGCTCTTTCACCTGCTGGCCACCCGTACCGACAAGGTCCGAGCCCTGCGAGAGGCGTTCTACCGCCAGAACCTCCCCAACCTCATGAATCTCATCGCCACCATCTTTGTCTTTGCGGTGGTCATCTATTTCCAGGTGCGTTCAGATCCAGCCCTGGGGAGGGCTGGATTTCCCGTGCCCACACCCCAGGGGTGGTTTGGGCTATTGTATAGCAGTAAAGTGAGCAGGTGGCATTTGACGGAGTGTGTTCCATGGACTTACGGGAACTTGCCTGAACTAACAAGCTGAGGCAGCTCTAACATATCACAGTCTTAATTCAAGAGAAGTGAATCAAGGTCTGAGACCTTGCTGCTTAGCTGAGGTCTGTAGGTGCCTCTAGGCAGTTTCCTCGTCCTCGCGAGAACTGTCAGCTCTTAGGTTGTGAGTCTGCATAACGTGCTTCTGCATGGGAGACCTCAGCTGCCCACTGCTTTTCTCTAGGTGGACTCGTGTTTGTCTCCTTCAGTCAGCCGCTCTGTATCCTGACACGCGGGTGTTCATGCCGCCAGGCACTGAGGGCTGAACACCTCCGCTCCTTTAGTTGGTGCTGGTTAATGACACGTTAGCTCCTTGGGGTCTTGGGATTTGATTGTTGAGGTTTTATTTTAAATATTCTGAACCCTGTTCTAGGCACTGGGAGATTGTTTTTTAAAAAAAAGTACATAAAGGAAGCCCTTTTTATTTTCCAAGGGTTTCAGCGGGCAGGGTTGTATTCACAGAAAAGTAGAGAAGCGTGGCTTCTCTGCAGTGAGTGAAGCGTCTATGAAGGGCCCTGCTGGGCATGAGGCTTGTCCGGGGCTGCCGTGGAAGCGGGGGAAGACTCTGGCGAGCCACCGATAGCACTTCCTGTTTTCCACGCTGGTGTTCCTGTAATGCGGTGACTTTGTTTTTGACAGAAACACTGCTGTGCTTGGGTGCATTTTAAGCAGCTTTTCTGGACCCTTCTGTCCCTTTGCCCCCGAGTGCGGTGGCGGGTTGTGGGGGACGTTGCGACCCCGGGTCTGCGCCCTGTGCGAGGCTCGAGCGCGGCAGTGAGAACCTCGCTCTGCTCGGCTCCTCAGGGCTTCCGCGTCGACCTGCCCATCAAGTCAGCCCGGTACCGGGGCCAGTATAACACCTACCCCATCAAGCTCTTCTACACGTCCAACATCCCCATCATCCTGCAGTCCGCTCTGGTGTCCAACCTGTACGTCATCTCCCAGATGCTGTCCGCCCGCTTCAGCGGCAACCTGCTGGTCAGCCTGCTGGGCACCTGGTCTGTAAGTGCAGCGGCTCCAGGAGCGTGTGACGGGCCGCACGCTGCCGTGTGAGGGCTGGGGCTGGGCAGGGCTGGCACTGCGCCTTGCTCACGGCCAGCGTTTGGTTTCCCCGAGTTGCTTTCCGGCTGTGCCTGTCGCAGACTCGGTGACGTTTCTTGGGGGGGCAGCTGCACTGCGGGCGCCTGCTCTGAGCTGCGTCTGCTGAGGGGAAGGGAGGAGTGGCGCTCACCGCTCTCTGAAACCCCCCCAGGACACCTCCTCCGGCGGGCCAGCGCGGGCCTACCCCGTGGGTGGCCTCTGCTATTACCTGTCCCCGCCCGAGTCGTTCGGCTCTGTCTTGGAAGACCCCGTCCACGCCGTGGTGTACATCGTGTTCATGCTGGGCTCCTGCGCCTTCTTCTCCAAGACGTGGATTGAGGTCTCGGGCTCCTCCGCCAAGGACGTGAGTCGGGGTTACAGCCTCGGGGTGGGGGAGGTTCATGCAGCACCAGCGTCCTCACCTGGGGCCGGTGTGACGGCGCTCGGCTTGGCTCCCTCCTGGGAGCGGCCCGTGCACACTCAGGGCAGTTAGTCCTTGCTAGAGCCAGGCCCAAAGCGTTAGCGACCATGGCCGGAGCCCGGGGTAAATGAACCCGCGCTCGTCTGGGAAGCAGCAGGCAGAGTAAACGACTTTCCCTTCACCTTGGCGGCCGTTTCACCGTGCTGTGAGGGTGCTGGGGGGGTGCCTGTGTCTGGTGACATGAGAGTCTGCCTGGCCTCAGACTCCACGCCTGAACTTGAACCTCGTCCTCCCACGTGGGCGTCACACAGGTTGCAAAGCAGCTGAAGGAGCAGCAGATGGTGATGAGGGGCCACCGAGAGACGTCCATGGTCCACGAGCTCAACCGGTGAGTGCCGACCCTGAGGCTGATGGGGGTCCCAGGGTCTTCAGGCATCTGCGAGCCTGCTAGTGCCGATGCTGGTGAGGTCGGCTTGGTGCCCCGGTCCCTGCCCACAGAGGGGCAGCCAGCACGGGGAGACCAGAAGCTTGTGGCGGGCGGTGCGCTGAGGGTGCTGACGGGGCGGCTGCTCGCCCTGCTCCCGCGGGGGGCTCTCTGCAGGGTTCTCTGGGGGCAGTCCAGGAGGAGGGTGGAGGCTCAGGCGTCTCAGGAGTGTCCAAGTGCAGGTGAGGTCAGAGAGGCCGGTGGAGGCCGCTGGGGGGGTCGGCGTGTGGAAGGCCCGTGCGGGGGGCTGGACCCGGGTGGGAGGGGTGAGGGGGCTGCGGCGGTCTGCGGGCCTCTCCCCCGCGGTGGCGCTGCCATGGGCAGCAGGGCGGGCCCCAGTGAGCGCCTCAGACTCTCCGGCCACCTTGGCTCACCCTGCCTCGCTCTGTGTGTGCATGAGTGCACGTGGCGCTTTCCTGTAGAGCTGTGTCCAGGGTCGGGCTCTGTAGTCGGGGCCAGGTCAGTCCTGGGGACCGCAGCCCGCCTGCCTCAGCCACAGGCAGGCAGTGTGGCAGGCGCCAGGTCATTTTCTCGTGCCTGGCAGAGGGGCGGGCAGTTCCGTTCATTCCTTTAAGAGTTCTGTGACGCCTCTAGATTTATAGTGCTGTTGAGGAGAAGTATAACAAAAAGTCACAAGGAGACATTTTAGGTTCCTGTCTTCAAAATCTTTTGTGACGTTTTCAACATCTCAATTTGGACTGGTCCTATTTCAGTAGCTGCCAGTGACTCGTGTGGCAGCTTATGAGACAGCAAGGCCTAGTCTAGACCGCGAGGCTGCCTGAGCAGATGAAACCTCACGGGGTCATGGAGTGGCCTCTGAGGGAGTCAGGGTCCTCAGGCAGAGGTACGTGGGCTACTGCCCAGCGGCTCCCGCGGCCTGGGTCAGGCCCGAGGACTCTGGGCAGCCTGTGGCTGACGCGTGCCCCTCCGCAGGTACATCCCCACGGCCGCGGCCTTCGGCGGGCTGTGCATCGGGGCCCTCTCAGTCCTGGCTGACTTCTTGGGCGCCATCGGGTCTGGAACCGGGATCCTGCTGGCGGTCACCATCATCTACCAGTACTTCGAGATCTTCGTGAAGGAGCAGAGCGAGGTCGGCAGCATGGGGGCCCTGCTGTTCTGAGCTGCGGCCCCCGGACCCGGCAGAGGGGACGAGGGAGCCGCGCTGCAGGAGCTCATCTCAGGAGCTGCTGCGGCCCAAGGACTTCGGTTCAGTCACGTGTTTGAATTTCATGTTCTTTTCATTCCACCTTGTAAAGTGTTAGAAATTTTCCAGTTTAGAATTTTGCTTTTCGTTCTGCCACTGGCAGCGGAACTGCAGAAGTGGGGCCTTCCTCAGCTGACTGCCAGAGGCGGGGCTGGGCCGTCGGCGTCCCCGGCGTCCCCGGCGTCCCCGTCACTTTTGTGTTAGCCTCTGCACCTTCTCAAGTGTTGCCGGCAACCGCAGCGGTCTCGGCTGCCCCCTCGAGGGAGCGTCCCGTTGGTTAGAAGCACAAACGTTGTTGAAACGTCTCTGTCTCAGGTGGCAGGAGGCAGGCCCCCAGCAGCAGGCTGTTTTCTGGTGCCTGAGGGTGGCTCGCTGGCGTTTCCCCGTCACAGTCCGGCCAGAACATCTGCTTTAAAACGGTTTCTCTGGAAGACAATCATTTTCCCTTTTGAAGTTAGTTGTTTAGGACAGAGTTTCTTCCAAAATAGAGGGATGAAGGGAAATAGGGTCTTCTGGAAAGAAGACCCTCCTGGCCCATCTGTGCATCCTTCTGTTGGTTGACCAGGTGTCCTCGCTGATGGAGCCGGGCTGGGAGCCACAGCTTCGCAGCCATGCTGGGCTAAGCGCGGTCCGTGGTGTGGAGGACCCTGGGCTGCTAGCGGTCCAGTCGCCCTGGCCATCACTGCTTGCTCTCTGTGCTGTGTCCCCCACACCCGCCCCTGGGGAGTGGAGGAGCTGTGGCCGGCCCCACACACTACCTTCTAGGCCGAAGACTTCCCATTTGTACTTTTTTAGAACGTTTTTACTGTGCTTAGGACCAAACAAGTGAAGTCAATGCCGGGATGCCTTTGATCTGCAGTGTCACCAGAACTGCCCAGCAGAGAGGAGATAGGCTGTAGATCCACAGTGACATCAGGCTCAGAGACATTGCTTTTTTGCCAAGTTTCACCCATGTTTGATACAAAAAGACAATTATGTCTGAGACAAATTCTGTTTGCAATAATAGGTGACCTAGATCTTAGGAATTAGAACCTTCTCAAAGGCCTTTAGGGAAGCCCCTCTTGGGGACCAGCAGAGTTAGGTGCTGCATGCAGCCTGAGGGGTGCTTCCTGGAGAGGGTCCCCCTGGGCGCGTGGGCCCAGCAGTGGGCACACGGCAGCCTTTGAAGCACAGAGCCAGTAGAGGTGGCGAGTTTGGCACCTATCTGAGTCCAGGGGCTCCAAGACCTCACTGGCCATGCTGCCCAGGAAGCAGACCAACCAAGGGACGAGACTTGCCCAGCACCACCTGGCGAGTCGGCAACAGAGCCAGGATGGGCCCCAGCCAGTCCCCCCAGGCCAGGGCATCCACCACACCACACGTGGCCTTGTCCGACCCAGTCCCACGCGGAGACCTGACGCCCCGCAGCCCCGCTGCAGCCTCGGACCACAGCACAGCTCGGGCGGCTGACCCGCCGTCACTGGTCATGGAGGCGGGCTGACCCCGACTTCCAGGGGACTGTCACTGTGGACGCCCAAGTGGCATAACTGAGATAAGGTGAATAAGAGACAAATAAAGCCAACTTTTTACAAGCTGCCTGCTGGTGGCCTCTTGGTTTTCAGTTCTGTTGCCGAGGCCAGTGAGAGGAGGGCGTGGCTTTGGCTGCCTTTGGGGGCCCAGGGGAGGTGTGAGACTTGAGTCCCAGTTCTGCATGGGTGCCCAAGGCTCCCCCTTGATGGGAACCTGGAGAGCTTCGTTGTCCGGGTGTCTGCCGCTGCATGTGTGCGGGCCCCTGAAGCCCCTCCAGGAACGGGCAGTGGACTTAGCTGTAAGCATGGCGGCTTCCAGTGCTCCACGTCCAGGCCACGAGGCTGCTGCCCTCGGCTGTGGGACATGTCCTCCCACACCTGGCCGCTGACAGACGGCCGCCTCGGAGGGCCTCTGCTCTGCCCTGGGCCCCCAGCACTGGGCGCAGCGGTGGCAGGCACGATGGCCGCTCCCTGGGATGTGCCATGCAGAAATTTCCAGCAGTTTCCATTGAGCTGGATGGCAGGCGTTTTCACAGTGACGTGAGCCCATGTTGTGAGCTGTTGCTCTCGTCCAGACGAGGCTGCACCCCAAGCTGCCCACCCCGCCTCCTCAGGGGCCCACAACGACACATGGACAGGGCTTCCTTCTGAGCCGTCCACGTGGAGCCCTGGCCCTCCTCTCATCCAGGAAATGTCTCTGAGGGGGTGTGCTGGCAAGGCAGGATGGACCCTGGGGCCCTTGGAGGGACAGGTGCTCGGGCCTGGCCTGCAGAAGCTGGCACTGAAGCGTGAGACAGGTGGGGTGCCCTGTCACGACCCCCAGAAACTCCAGTCAGGAGCTCCCCCATGAGGGGGAGACAGGTGGGGTGCCCCGTCACGACCCCCAGAAACTCCAGTCAAGAGGAGCTCCCCCGTGAGGGGGAGACAGGCGGGGTGCCCCGTCACGACCCCCAGAAACTCCAGTCAG
>CM035289.1:1129006-1164344 GCA_020226075.1 Hydropotes inermis
CCCAGAAACTCCAGTCAGAGGAGCTCCCCCGTGAAGCGCAGCAGCCCTCCCCGCCTGGCAGTTGGGCTCTGCCGGTGGCGGAACAGTCCTGGAGCCCCTGCCCGCACTGCCCACTCGGGGCCTTTCCCGGAGCGTGGGCTCCTCCTACCCCCCCAGAGAAGAAACAGGCGCCCGCAAGCTCCTGCGGGGGCCTCTGCCAGAGGCCGCTGTGGGGCAAGGAGAAGGGGGCCTGGGGAGGGCTGCCCACCCACTGCACGCAGGAGCCTCCTGGGGCTCACCAGGCCACCCTGCTCCAGGCCCACGGCCGCCCTCCACCCCTGCCCGCCCCACACCCTCCCGGCCTGCTCCTGCTGAAGGCCTTTACTGGGCCCAGTTCCCCACCCGGCTAGGTCCTCAGGAAGCTCACTGCAGGGGAAATGGGTGGGCATGTATTCCTGTCCAAGGGTCAGCAGAAGGCTCTGCAGGGATGTCAACACCTCTTAGTGCCTGGTTCCAGACAGTCCCATGGGCCCCCTCGGGCTGGGCCCCCCAACTTCCCTGCCCCAAAACAGACCCTCGGGGAGGGAGAGAGGGGGGCATCAACTACCCTGAGTGAACATGCATAGAGAAAAAAGTGCAAAGGAGTGGAGGGGGGAAATCTAATAAAAATGCTAGAAAGCAGAGGGTGGCTGACGGCAGGGGGCAAGGGAGGTTTTTAAAATTAAAAGCCGGGTTCAGAAAGTTCCCTGATGCTCTTTGCCCCGTGGGCATTTGGACGCATGCTCCTTCCCTGCCCCTCCGCGGGCTTCCTCTCCGTTGCGGGGCAGGAGGGCCCGGCCGCCAGCCGGCTTGGCCACCCCGGGCTGAGGCGGGGCCGGGCGGCGGCGCTGTGGCTTCGCGGAGGCGGGGTCGCGCGGCCGGCCGGCTGCAGAGACCCCGGAAAGGGGTGGGAGGGCCTGGTGCGAGCCCGGCTGCTCCTCGCTCCCGTCACCTCCTGGGGAAGCCCTCCCCGCCGCCCCCCACACCGGCTCGCGCCCCTCCCCGGCCGCAGGCCGTCGTCCGTCTCCAGCCTGTTCGCCCTCGCGCACGGGGCCGGGGGAGAACGAGGGCGATCGGGCCAGACCCCAGGTTTTCAGACGCCGGGCCGTGGGGAGAGGCTGGCGGCCCGCGGGCGGAGGTCGAACGGCGGTCCCCGCGCCCAGCCCTCGCGCAGGGCGGCGTGCGAGTGTCCTGGGACCGACGGGCCCCGTGCGCGCGCGCGTGCGTCCCCCGCACCGCCGCGTCCCCATTAATCACACGGCGACGGCGGTGTCGAGCGGGCGGCCGGCGGGCGCCCATCGGCGCATCTTATCGCGCCGGCCCAGCCGCCGCGCGCTTCGCCCATTGATCGCGCCGGCCGGGCCGGGGTCAGCGCGGGCCGGGCGCCTGACAGCGCATCCATCGCCGCAGACGCGCGCTGACGGCGGCCCGGGCGGCGCGGCCCGGCCATTAATCACCGCGCCTGCGGCGAGTGACGGCCAGGGTGACGGGGCCAGCCAGCGACAGCCAGCCCTGCGGCCGCCCCGGCACCCCTTCCCCGGGGCCTGCTGTCCCCAGGAAGCGGAGGCAGGGCACGGCTGGATGACTGGACCCCGTTCTCTCACGGCCTGCCCCCAGACGCCAACGGGCCGGGCTAGGCCGGGACAAGGCGGGAAACCAGCGCCCGCATCCCCGTTGCCCAGCCCTGCCTGCGCCTCGCTGAGGAGGGGGCCAGGGGGCAGCGAGGCCAGCACCCCCTTTCTGGAAGCAGGGGACATTGAGGAAAAGGCCCAGACCCCTGCCGGCTCTCTCCCGTCTCCAGCCTGTGGGCCTAGCTGAAGGTTCCAGAAGCAGAGTTCCTCCAGCTCTCCCAGGACGGGCTGTCAGGACCGGGAGGGGCAGGGCGCGGCGCCGCTTCTGGTTCCTGGTGGATGAAGTGTGGCCTCCTCCTCCAAGAGGGACAGGGGTCGGGACTCCCACTGCATCTCAATAAATGGAGTGCCTGATGCAGCCACACCAGACCCCCCAAGTCCACACACCAATCCATCTTCACAGGAGGAAACCAAAGCTCAAGAACCAGAGGGATCAAGGGCAAGGGCCAAAGATGACCCGAGCTGGGAACAACAGGGAAACACACCCACCTCTGAGGAGCTCCATGTTATTAGAAAGACGGTAGAGAAAGGTCTGCTAGCCAAGAAGTCACCACCATCTGTTTAGTTCTAAAAACGAATGGCCTGTAATAACCAACCTTGGGGGTGTAACCTAAGAGGTGTGGTGGTGAGAAGACATGGGCTGAGAAAATGGAAGCAGGGACCCCCCTTTCCAAGAGCCCTTAGACCCTGGGCCCTCACATGCATTCCTGGCCATTAACACCGGCAGCTCGGCCAACTGGCTTGCTGGGAGGCACCCAGGACAGCCTGGGACCAGAGCGTGGAAGATTAGCCACTTCCTACCAACAGCCCCCTCCCTGCCTCACGTTAATATTACAACAATTCCTCACGTCGGAGCTGAAATAGTGCAAAAAATGGGGCTGCTGTAATTGTTGGTAGATTGCGTGTCAGCCAGATAAGATGTAACAAATATTTCCCTCCCCGCCAGGGTCTGTTTCCCTCTTGGTAATGGATGGAGAAACTTCTCATAGTCTGCGAGGGATTGGTCGTAAAAACTTCGCCTGGAAGATTAATGTAATAATCACAAGCTTTGCTGGAAAAATAGGAGGGAAATTAAAATAACCCAACCTTCCTACCTGTCCAGACCCATCTCCCTCACTGTGAGTGCCGACGGATGAGCAGGCTATCTCTCTGGGCACCACCAAGGCCGGGAGACCTGGGGAGTGAGAACAGGGGGCTGTGAACACACACGCCCATCCTCCCCAGGGCTCGAGGGCCCACCCCCAACAGCCGGGCAGGCTGAGGGGCACGCCTCCGACCACCTGATGAATCGTCACTAGCTGGGCTAGGGACCCCCCAGTCCAATCCCGGGGGGCTGCTGCGAGCACGCGGGTGGAGGCACGCGGCCCCACGGCCCAGCAGGGCGAGCTCTCACTGTGTCTTCATCTTCGGTTCACGCTTCTGTGGGTCCAGCGCGGCTGCAGCTGGGAGACCAGACACGGGCGCAGATGCGGCGGGGAGGGGCAGCCAGGTCAGGCCAGCGTGCACGGCCCTGGCCTCAGGAAGCACCCCACCACCCCTCCCTGCCCACTGCCCTCACACCCCCACCTCAGGACCCTCATGCTAGGGAGCAGCAGGGCCCACACAAGACCTGTGCTGGCAGCGGGAGTGCGCGGACCCTGGCACTCCGCCCTCCTGCCTGGATTCCCACTCAGGCTCTGGTGACAGGTGCGTGCAGGATGACTTGACAGTGGTGCTCAGGACTCCCGTCTCGGTGGGTCCCCACACGAAATCACCCAGAGCGCCTGCCCGAGGAGCGCTGCTTCTGTGCTGGGTGCTGCCTCTGCTGAGCAGCGGGCGCAGGGACAAGGGCCGGCCCAGCAGAGCGCGCTGCGCTTCTCCTTCCGGGCAACGACACCCAGGCGGTGTCTGCCCAGGCTCTGCGGGCCCTCCCTCCCAGTGCCTGACAAAAGACGTCGTCCCCATGACGGGGGCACAGCTCAGGGACACAGGGTCCAACTGAGAGGGATCCCAGTGGTCAAAGCTGAACACCTTGAGCCACAAAATAACGTCATGCTGGGTTATAAGCCCAAGGTATAAAATAAAAATCCAGGGCCCTCCCTGGTGGTCCAGTGGCTAAGTCTCAATGCTCTCAACACTGGGGGGCCATGTTCAAGCCCTGGTTGGGGAACTCCATGCCGTAACCAAGACCTGATGCAGCCAAATAAGTTAAATAATAAAAGGAAAAAATCCAGAAGTCCATCCTGACACAAAAGAGAACAGATTATCTCCAGGGCAAAGACACTCAGCCTCCAGGAGGTGAAGTGAAAGTGCCACCCCTCTGGGAGGGCTCTGCTTAAGGACGCCTTCGACGGAGGACGGTGAGGAAGGCAGACAGAGAAACGCGATGACACAAGCCGGGCCGGGGATCCAGGTCAGCACGGCAGCCAAGAGCCCCGCTGGCGGGCACGCCTGATGGGACGTGTTGGAAATGGCCCACTGCTCTTTCTCCTAGTGACCCTCGATCCCAGTTTAATTTGTGAGAAAAACACCAAACCAGCCCCACTGAGGGTGATATGACAGAGTACCTGACCAGCACTCCTCAAAACCGTCTGGGTCATCAGAGATAAAACCACAGGCATGACGATGGAACGTGATGTGGGTGCCAGATGGCTCCTGGGGTGGACAGAGGACAGTGGACCACTGAGGACACGTGCACAGAGCCTACGACGTGCGCCAGGGGCTCAGCACACATGACACACGCCACACGGCGAGATGCTAACAGCCAGGGACCCCTGGGCCGTCTTCAGAGTCCTCTACCTCTCCACTGCTCCAAAGCACAAAGGTTCCTTTTTAAAAATTAAGGGAGTCAGATGTCATCGAAATAACCTATCAGGATTTATTAGAAAGCACACCAGCGGTAGGGTTCCTTCAAAGCAGCCAGGGGAGGAGTTACAATAATTTAAAGGAAACATTTCCAAGCCGACCTCACAGCACTGCTCTCTGCCCGGGGGGGACAGAACCCAGCATGGCTGGGCCTCTTGTCCACGGCTGTACTGGGCCTGGCTGACCGCAGTCCCCTGGCAGAGGCCCTCGGTCTCTTCACTTCATGTACTTGTCCTGCTGGTCAGCCAGGATCTTGGCAGAGGACTTGGCGTCGTAGAAGAGCTCGCTGATCTCCTCCACGTGCTCCTTCTCAATGCCGTCCTTCCCGTTGATCTTGGCCAGCAGGTTGGCCGGGGTCAGCAGCTGCACCGCGTACCTAGAGTGGCCGGGGCAGGGGTGAGGCGGGGCTGCGGGCAGGAGCCCTCCCCATGCCAGCAGGAGCACTGCTGAGCCCCGGGAGCTTGTGCCAGCTGCTGCAGACGCAGCAGACGAGGACAGTACTCACTTCCAGAGACCTGGACCCGCCACCCCACCAGAGGAGCCGGAAGTCAGCAACATGCCGTAAGCCCCACTGCCTGAACCTGTCACCACCTTAAGTGCCCCAGCAGGAGGCCCCCGAGCTACCGGAGAGGGCCCGTAAACGGGTGCGCACAGCGGGGGGGGGGGGGGGGGCAACACCGGGGTCCAACCAGGGCAGGGCACATGGCGGGGAAAGGAACACGTGCCCCTGAGAGCACATGTGCCACCCCCAGAGGCGAGGATGTCCCAGCGCTTCTGCAGACACCGTGCCACCCAGCCAGCTTGCAGCTCTGCGAGCCCCTTAGCAGTGAGGAGCTGACGCCGAGGGGAATGGGCCGGGCTGAGCACTGAAAAGCCGTAACTGACCGGAAGGAATCCGGACAGAGGGGCGCCCTCCACCAACTACTCCTGGCCGCTGGGAAGGCAGCACAGCCACCTCTGTCGGCGCGCCTCCCCGCCCACCAGACGGAGGTGCTGGGCTGGGGGGCCGCCTGCCCCGCCAGTGTCCAGTCCTGTCCTTCTGTCCCCAGGGGCCGCCAGGCACGGGGACCACCTCAGGGACGGAGGACTAGCCCGCCACTCAGCTTTCCCAACACCACCGGCAGGCCATTCTGGCCCTGGGCCAGGTCAGGGCCCCCATCCCGCTGGGGGCCCGGCAGCCAGCTCACCTCAGGGTGGTCTTGGTACCGATCTCCCCCAGGTGGTTCAGCGCCTCCTCACTGATGTTGATCCCTTCTGTCTGGGCTCGGATCTTAATGATCTTTGGGAGAGAAACTGTGATTAACAGTGGCACCTCCTGGGAGCATAGAGGCCCAACCCGGGCGGGCGGGGCAGAGCCACCCCGGGGGCACTGCGGGACTCACACCCCTTGGCGACGCAGCCACATGCCCCCGAGGAGGCAGCCAGAACCTCCTTGCCCTGCCCCTCGGGGGCTCCCTCAGGGCAGCCAGCCTCCCTCCCCAGGGCGGGCTCCGCCACCTGTAAACGTTGGCAAGGAGAGACGCTTTTTCTCTGCCTGACAAATGATGGTTCAATAAATTTTAAAAGTTACTTTTAAAGATTCAGCAGCCCTCATAACCTCACTGGGCGATATCACGTCCGTCAAAAAGAGGCTGACACACGAGCACTGAAGATCCCGGGGGCTGGTGGGAGGCAGGATGGGTGGGGACGGCAGCACTTGTGGCGCCGGGACCCTGGCCGCACGGCAGCACTGAGTGATAAGGGGCAGCGGGGTAATGATGCTGCGTGTTGTGTAGCTGAGATAACTCGGGGACGTCGAGCCTCGTATAATACAGGAATTTTTCACTCTGGCAGCTTCGTAAACAAGATATCAAGAAGCCCTTGTTTAAATTAAAGCCATAAAAACGTACCCGGGATGCAGCCATGGAAGTGGGAAAGACTGAGCCCCAGGCTAAAGCGTCACAAGGGCAGAAGGACCAGAGGGTTAGGAGGTGTCACCAGGGAAGACCCTGCTCGGAAGCAGGTCCCGCAGACGTGAGCAGGGAGTGGGCAGGGGGTAAGGTGCATGGGAGGGCAGCCCCTCTGCAGTAGGCGGTGCCGCCAGGGCCAAGGGCCGGGTGCTGGCAGGAAGGTCTCAATTCAGACCTTTGCACGAAATGTCCTGAGTGCTAAAACGCTGTCCACTTATTTAAACATTTCACAAACACTGTGCTGACCACATCAAACTTATCGGTTCAACCAGGGGTCTGCCAGGTGTGACCTCAGTCAGAAGCATCTATGTGCATGAGGGGTCCATCTGGGCGCCGCAGGGGAGTGCAGCTGACCAGAGAGGTCACCAGACGGGCACACGCGGATGGTGGGGAAAGGAGGCGCGGAGGGCTTCCGCCAAAGGACGGCCCTCCGATCACGCCCGTTGGAGCAGCGCAGCTCTGCACTTCCGAGTAAAAAGAGCTTCTCGCCAGCAGCTGGGTCTGCCCTGAGGAGTCCCCGGGGCCTCAGGGAGCCCTGGGGAGATGGGGACCCGGGGCCCTGGAGCCTGGTGGGGAGAGCCCAGCCTGAGCGGTGGACCCTGCAGGGTGTCAGGGACCCTGCACTCTCACTCTCCCTGGAGCAGGTCACAGCAATGCCAGGAGCTCCTGCTCCAGACCGCTCACCAGCGACAGTTCATAAATTAGATCTTTAATCATTTAATAACCTGCAAGGGATAGTTTATGAGGGTGTCGGCGCTGGTGGCAGAGTACACAAGTTACATCACTTTGTTTTTAGAAACCCCCCAAGCTGCAGTGGAAACGGTGAGACTGTCCCGAGCAGCAGGAGCAGTTAGGCTTGTCCTGGGGCTGCTCCGTCCACTCCCCGCCCAAGAGGAAGGCAAGAGGCGGCCCCCGCTGAGCCCACGGGCCCTGGGGCAGCACACACGGGCGGGGGGTAGGGAAGCGTGCTCCGGGTGGAAAGGAAGCCACAGAGGCAGGCTGGCTGATCTTGCGATGCCAGCCTGGAGCCCTGGTCACTGAAAGCTGCTGTGAGGAGCCTGTGAGCAGTAGTTACGCCTCCCTGAGTTCCCATGCTCAACCCTGGGGCCTCCCAACGGCCCCGAGAGGAGGGAGCGCTTGTCCTGTGAGCAGAGGCGGAGGCCCACGGAGGACACCACTCAGCCACGAAGTGCTGCGGGGTGCAGGGCGCCGCCCCAGCCTCAACAGGTGGGGTGAGGAAGGGACCAATTTCTCCTCTGCTTTTACTTCTGCTCCTAATCAAAACCTTGGCTTCAACCTGGCATTCATCCAAGAGCAAGAGATTATGATGTGGGGACAAGGCCTCTAGCCATGGACCCCATCTCCTACCCAGATGCTGCTGTCAACTTAGCCACCTGAGTGTCTGATCCATGCCAGTCACGCAGGGAGAGCTCTGCTTTGCACATCATGGGCACTCCTGGGCGCTGGCCAACAAGACCACGCACGGCCAATCCAGACAGGCCACAGGCAGGTGGGGGCTGCTGTCCAGGAGAGGCCTTCTGAGCTCCGAAAGGAGCGGCCTGCTGACCAACTGCCAGAGACTCCCTTCCAGATGAGACATTTCTCTCGGGGAGGAAGCTGGTGGCAGAGACATCAGGAAAGGGGCTTCAGGATGAGACGGCCTGGGTCCCAGTCCCAGTCCTGCCACAGATGAGCCGTGTGAACCTGGTCAAGCTAACCAGTCTACGTCTCAGCACCCTGCTCTTTAAGAACATCAGTAATAACTGTCCACCCTACCTCGAGTGACAAACGACTTGGGGATTGAACAACTTAGTACACCATCCAAGAAGAGAGCTCTGGGAGGGGAGGGGCCAGCAGAGTCCCCAGGATGTCAGCGCAGCCCTGGGCCACCCCAGGTCCCCAGCCGTGGCCATACGCTGACCCCACAGTGAGAGACCTGTGCCCCAGCGAGACCGTCTGGGGTCAGGGTGGGCAGAGCAGATGGCTGGGCCCCGTGGCGCACGGCCAGCTTTGTGTCCTGGAATCGCCACTCAGGGCTCAGCCAGCACAGGGGGAAAGGATGGCTCGGAAGGCCCAGAAGGGACGGAGCTGCCAAGGCTGCGGGCACACGGATGCGGCTCCGGCTCTGTACGGAGAGCTGGGGCTGCGTCCTGGGGACGAGACATGCTTGTGGCCGGCAGCTCCGTGGTGGGCAGTGGGGGACCAGGGCCACTCACGTGTGCCGACCTGCTTGGCATCAGGGACCTGGAGGGAGAAGAGGGCGGGGGCGGGGCGGGACTGTCCACCTGTTTCATCTCCTGCGGGGTGTACAGCATGGTCCGGATGATCATGACTCGGTCCAGAAGGTCGAGAGGGATGCCGTGAGGAGAGGTGATGTCCTCCGTGCCCCTGCAAGGCCGACAAGTTCCACGTCACTCAGGCCTCTCTGGACAGTGGAAACATGGCTGAGGCCCGGGTGATAACAAAGCAGCTAGTTCTCGTCCTGAGAGTCAGAAGCAGGGCCGCAGCGGACACACACTAACTCGGGCGGTATCAGAAACCACGTCATCATTTTTGCAAATATCAACACCACAGGAAATCAGGGGAGGAGGGGAAAGCCAACTGAAATCACATTAAAAATGTTCATATAGGTATCTGCCAAATTTTCTTAAGCTATACCAAGTATGTAGATTTTTTTGTCTTGCTTTTGTCCATGCTGTTTCAGTATTAATAGCCTGTGACCCAAACGACTAGGCATTCAAGTAGTTCCTAGTTGTTGCTATTATAATTAATGGTGTTTTAGGCATATTGCCATGAACATTTCCTCAGCATCTCTCACAGAGCCTGACACAACCCTGAATATCTCCCTAAACACACGAACGGATGAATGAAGGAATGTGTTAATTTTTGAAGCCACACAAGCGATCTGGCCCCACTATACTGTAGCCAGCACTGAGCAGTCTAGCAGTTTGCTCCTTAAAGGTCTAGGAAAAGGAAGGTCTAACACCTCATCTGAATCTGCATTTTCTTGATTACTAATGAATCATCTGGATGCCTTTCCTTATGTTCATTAGTTATTTTCTTTCTTTTTGGGAACTGTCCAATCACATCCCTTGCCTGGCTCTCTCTCAAATCCTCAGCCAAGCCAGTGCATGGCCAGCCCACCGGGCTGGAGAGCACCAGCTCCCAGTGGGCTGTGCGCTGGGCAGACCCTGTGGCGCACGCACCAGGCTTCAGCCGCCTCTGGGAGCCCAGTGGGCTGAGCCGGGGGCTCCTGCCTCCACGTTAGGAAGCCACCACAGCAGGTCCCCAGTCCTGGCCTCCCCAGCTCGACCCACTGCAGTCGATGGTTGTCACTCATCAACACAACCAAGGAAAAGGGCAGGCCATCTAGCCTTAACTTTCAGTATCAGAATACTTGGTTTCCTATATAAGCAAACATTCTAGAAATGCAACTTCAGTGAAAGAATATCTGTGGACATTCTATCCAAGTCAGTTGAAGTGTAAATGTATATTGATTATTGCAAGTGTAAAATGTTGTCGTGGACACATGCTATAACAGGATGAACCTTGAAAATGTAATGGTAAGTGAAAGAAGGCAGCCACAGAAGGGCAAACACCGTATGATTCCACCTCAGGAAATATGCAGAAGAGGCAAACGCACAGAAGCAGGGTAGATCAGAGGTTCCCGGGTCTGAGGGACGGGAATGGGACTTCCTGCTGCGGGGAGAGTTTCTGTCAGGGCGATGGACAGCTCTGCAGATAGACAGTGGTGACGGATCTACAATACCGTGAATGTTATTAACAGCACTGAGCTGTGCGCTTAAAAATAACTAAGACAAAAAACTATGTTATATGCATTCTACCACAGTAAAAAAAAAGAATAAAATACTACATTAATAATTGTTACATCTAATACTTAAAAATAATTAAGACCTTTTCAAACGAAAAAGGAAACAGACTAGTAGTAAACACAAAATATTAAGATACCATTAGAAAAAACAAATCTTTTTCACCAACAAAGATTTCTAAAAATAATAATAAAGATTTAAGATAAAATTCTATCATGATTAAAATCTTATTATTTGGTATACCTGTAATTGTCACATTAAACAAAATAACCTTTAAAAACTACATTTAATTTAATTCTGTTTAGGTCGTATGTTTCTCTTTTTAAATCCTATTTAGATATTCTCCTGAGAAAAGTTTAAGAGATCTCAATTTGCCATCTTAAAATATCCCCAATTCTACAACACTCATAATAAATTATCTTCATTTCAGAGACAGTAAATATAAAAAGTCTGAAGAAGAAAAGATTAGAGAAAAAACACAACAGAATTTATCAATATGTGTTAAAAATTTTTCTAATAGTTTTGAGTTCATAAAACTAAAAATTTAAACAGGAAAAAAAAAAAAAACCCACCTCTGCTTAAAAAATACTAAGCACTTCTGAGGAATTAAAGACCAAAGACTGTGGAAATGTGTTCAAGCTCTGACTCTTAGGTACAAAGTTTCTTTCAGACAACTGTATTAGAGAAAATGGCTTGGAACACACACCCTTCTGGATGGGGCTGGGGCCAAGTTCCCCAGGCCCCACTGGGTGGGTTCTGAGGTCAGGGCCACCCTCCCGTGCCTGTTTTTTCCCTAGATGGCGTGAGACGAAGAGGACTCTGACCCTGAGAGCTCTCGGCCGGAATCGGCTCTGGCCGCCGGGCTCCCCCGGCAGGGGGCGCCATCTGTCCAGGCTGGGCCCATCTGCCTGCTGTCACACTGAAGCCAGGCCCCACCAAAGCGAAGTCCAGAAAACACACACTGGGTCTGTGTGGCCGGACACCAGGTTCAGCAGGCCACGTGTCGTTTCCAGATGCTGCCCAGGCAGCCAGGCCCTCGTTGGCCTGGGCCTGGTCCAAGCTGCCTTCCCTTCAAGACCAGAAGACACCTGCGAGGGTGACGAGCGGTGTTCTTAACAAGATAGCATTACAGGGATTCAAAGAGGGGCTGCGAGATGCTGCTGCCCGCACTTACACCGTGCACACAAAGCCTCATCTGAGCGAGAACGGTCCCCTGAGTAGGGGCCTGCCCAGAGCCAACAGCATGGCTTCCGTATAAGCTCAGCGGAGACAAAGCTCCTCTACAGAGGCAGGTCTGGGGTTCAGGTTGGCCTGGGCTCCCCACTCACTTTGGCTGCAGCTGTACTGAGACATTCATGGTCTTGGGGCCTCTCTTCAGATTCCCGCTCCCCCTGGGCCAGGAGCACGCATTCTCCGGGCCCTGCGCCCTCACCACTGTGCGGCAGGCTTGCAGAGGGCCCTGCACCACCCCACCCTGTCATGCCCTGGCACTGCTGGGAGCAGGCCCGACACCCACAGAGTGCAGAAGACCAGAAGCAACTGGTGGACACACTGGTGCTTACTTAGGCGCTGGGGAGGGGCGAGTCCTCTGGGCCCCCTTCCTTTTCTAACCTGCCACTGGTTTCTGGCTGAGTTGGGTGTTTGTTGCTGCGTGTGGGCTTTCTCTAGGTGCGCCGAGTGGGGGCTACCCTCCAGTTCTCACTGCAGCAGCCTCCCTTGTTGAAGAGCATGTGCCCTTGGGCACGCGGGCTTCAGCGTGAGGGCTCAGGAGTCAAGGTGCACGGGCTTAGCTGTCCTGCAGCATGTGGGATCTTGCTGGACCACGGAAAGAGCCCATGGCCTTTGCACTGCAAGGCAGATTTTAACCACTGGACCACCAGGAACGCCCCTGGGCTCCCCTCTTAAAGGTGGGCCTGGGGGTTGGGGGGAGGTGCCAGTGTGGCTCCAAGAAAAGGTCTGGGCCAGAAGGAAACGACAGGCTTTGCTGTCCGAGGCCTGGGTTCTTGTCCGCTCTGTGGCCAGGGGCACATCATGCTGTCCCTGTTTCTTCATCTGAAAAGTGAAGTCACAACATACACCTCGGGGAGCTCATGGAGGACGAAGTCAACACAGGCCGTGTCGCTGAGGGCTGGCCCACCTGACCTTTCCTGCCCACTCCAGCCAGATAACCAGGTCACACCCACAGGAACCCGTTACCACGTGGAAGCCCTCACACATAGGAACAGGGTGACTCTGCTGGAGTGAAATCAAACCACTCCGAGTGTCTCCCTCAGAATGAACAGGGCGCCCTCCTCCCCACCTCAACGGGTGACGTGACGGGGTGAGGTGACCCTGCAGACACCAAGGAGCCTGGGGGGAGGTGTCGGTACCTGATGACGCAGTTGCCTCGGTTGGACGCAAAGATGACGATGGGGGCGATGGAGGACTCAAGCGCCCGGTGCAGGTAGGTGAAGCACTCGATGTCCAGCATGTGGACCTCGTCCACGAACAGCACGCCCGGGACCAGCTCTGCCACACCCTGGTCAATGTACTTGTTCACCACCTTGTTGATCTCTCCCCGCAGTTTGTCTAGGAGTAGGCGAGGGTGACAGGCAGGGTCAGTGCTGTGGGGAGGTGATGGCCTTTCTCTTCGTTCCCTCCGAATCCCATCCAAGCCCAAGTTAGAGCTGGGCTTCAGTGTGAGCTGTGTGAACCCACCATCAGGCCACGACCCCACTCCAGGCTTCAGTTTCATCTGAAAATAGCGCTGTACCTAAAACCCAGAACATTGGCATGCTACCCTAAAGTTGTGTTAAGTTTGTAAACACTTGTCTTCACCAGGGCGCACACCTCTGGTCTGGTCTGTCACACTCCCCACCAGGCCTTATTATCTCACACCAGTGCCTGGAAGATGGCAGTTTTCATATGCAAATTTCCCTGTGCTATACTGAGTAAATGACCCTTTTTTGTGGCCTGTGTGACAAAGCTTCAGTTAATTAACTTTCAATCAAGCGCCTAGAAGGAATAGGGTGCGTTCAGAATCCTCTCTGGAGGAAAACCTGTGAGGAATGACAAGGTCTGAGGAGAGGTCCCATCTCAGAGCTCGAACAGGGTCGAGCGTCTCAAAAGCTGAATAACTGTACAAGGTCATGGTTCTCATTCTCCAAACCAGCGCCTGTACCATCGGCAGGAGGGAGCAGCCCACACACCCAGCACCTTCCACCACAGCTATGAGGCGGAGCTGTAAAGGCCATGTTATGATAAGGACACTGCTCTGGGGGTTCACACCGTGCCACTGGCTGAAATTTGAAAGAAAACAGCTTTAACGCTGACAGTTTTCAAGTGACAAAGCTATCTGTGGTAATTAGAAAAAAAGGAGCATACAGTTAGCAAGAGGAGCAGGTAAATCACAGGCCCAAAAGGGCAGCCAGCCTACGGCCTCACCCGGGGAGGCAGGCAGGGGCTGCTGGGGCGAGCGGGCTGTGTACTGCAGGCAGGACGCGCCCGTGACCGCCTGTCTCCCTCTCGGGATGCGTGTGAGGATCCAGCGCAGCCCCCGCTGTCAGGTGGGGCAGGACCCCACGCACCACCAGGCTCGGGCCCCCAGCACTGAGCCTCGTCTCACCTGTGATCTCCGTCTTCTTGGGCTTCATGAGCTGGCCCATCATAGACAGGATGTCTTGTCCCCCCTGCACAAGAGAAGGTTCAGGAGCCAGTCTCACTCCCTAAGGCAGTTGCAGACACCTCAGCACCACCACCCCCAGGGCCCCTCATCAATGGTCAACCCAACAGGGGTCCTGAGAAGCAGAGACCCCTGGCACCTGCACTGGAAGCTTTGAGGAGCGTCTCAACACAGGGCTTGTAAGAGGCTCCCCGATCCCGTCAGAATCTAGCAAAACCCCCGCCCCAGCCATGTCTCTTCCCGGACCCAAATGCCTGCCTGACTCCACAGAACTGCCAACCCTTCCCTAGGCATCTGACTCTCCAGCACTCACTCCGAGCCCACCTGCCAGGAATCACATCCCGCTTCCTAGGAAGCTCCGGCCCCATCCCGCTGCCCCAGCCCTGGGGGGTGGCAGTGACTCTGGCCCTGCGTCCTCTCTCCAGGCCTAGCCACCAGAGCGCGCAGGGCCTGGAGCCCGACGGCACGGCGAGCGGCCGCACAGCAGGCTCTCCAGCTGCCCGCGCCCCTGTGCAGGCAGCCGGGAGCCGGCTCTCCACGGCCGGCTGGGGCTGCCAGGCCCACGGGTGGTCCCTGGACACACAGCAGTCAAGGGGGCAACTGTTTCCTGACCACCGAGGACATCTGATCCCCAGAGCAGCCCCGCCAGGGAGGAAACAGCATGCCCTCTTCTCAGAGGAGCAAAGAGAAAATCAGAGAGCCCTAAATCATAGAGCACCCGAAGACCCAGAGTGACCATTAGCTGAGCCAATCAGCGTCGGAGCAACACAGTCCCTGAGCTGACTCGAGAGTGGCTCCCACAGGCTGGGCTGGGACAGCCGCTGCAGACAGAGCGGAGGTTCTTCAGCAGTTTCTTGGCCAAGGCTCCAAGAGACAGAACACCCACGGATCGGATTTCAGGTTAGAAAGCCTGTCCCCTTGCTAGAGGGGAAAGCCTCTTTTAGGATGAAAAGGAAACCAGACTCAAAGACCACCAGCGGGGAAAGAGTCAGTCCTCTGAAGCGCACATTCCCCAGAGATGGCAGAAAGTCATCCCGTGCTTCCCCACGTTTTACTAGTCAGGACACAAGCATCCATCACATACGGAGCAGGGACAGCTCCGGCTCAAAGCTATAAAACTGGGGGTTCTGCTAGGCAGGGGGAAGACCGCTTTGTGAGGCTCTCTGAAATCCTGCAAAGGGCTCAAAGAACACTCCTGCCCTCCACCATTCACACCCAGAGCATCCCAGGCCCGAGCCAGTGCTGGAGGGAAGCCAGGGAGAAGCTGGCCAGCTCAGGCCAGAGGCTGGGCTGGGAGAAGGAACAATGCGCAGGAAGCCATCTGTGACTGGAGCATTTGAATTGGAACAAAGGAGCCCCTCGTCGCTCTTGTCGATGTTAATTGCTGAACATTACAGACAGAAAAGGACTGTCTGCCCTAAGAAGCGGCAAGACTGACAGCTCATCCAGGAGCCCCCAGCCCGCAGGAGAGGCTCCGGCGCGCTCGCAGAGCCAGCGGCCGCCCAGCATGACCCGGGGGTGGTACCTGGGGCCGTGCGTTGGCCACGTCCAAGTCATGCAAGGTGACGTCCTGGATGATCTCCTTCTTCTTATGCACGTCCCCCTTGGGCAGGGGGACGTACTCTTCAGCTTCAAGGTCAAATTCTGTGGCATAGGTGTCACACCTGCCCTGCCTCTACAGAGACAGAGAGAAACCTGAGTGCCTGGTGTGGCCCCCTGCCAAGTCCCCACGCACTCAGCGCAAGATAAAAGTCTCCGGTCCAAACTGCGGCCAACAGCCGCCTTGACAAACTCCAAACATGGCCTGGTCCCCTGCTGCCAAGAGAAAGCGCTATCTGCTCATCGTTGGGCTCCAAAAACCCAGCTGAGAACACCCGACACTTTCTCCCAGAATCTCCCCCTTGTTTTAACTGCATGCAATTCCCGATAAAGGGCAAATCCAGTAGATTAACTGGAGACGGAGGGGCTGCTCAGACTCTTTTGTAGGTGGGTGATTTAGTGCATGATATGAAGTATTATGCTCATCCATTAAACAGTGAGGAACTCCATACAGGACCCTGGAAATCAGATACTAATGCAGCATTCCTTTCCACATGCATATATCTTGGGAAGAAAATACCAAAGAGATAAAAGGAAGATTAAATACCCTGCACATTTCAATTTGAAAATGACTACCACTATTTCACCTCCTCACTTTTCTCCCCTTCCAAACAGGTTTTAGTATTTTTCTAACAGACTGTCTGTTTTCCTCACGAGAAGGTTAAAGAATGCAGATAAAGGGAAAGCAAACTTGAGTAAACATAAACGGGCAGCAGATCCAGCAGCCCCTCCCCACACACCCCGGGCCCTATGGAGAGAGAAGGCCACTTCCCACCCCCGGGTCTCTGTGGTGTTACCTTCACCGCCCCGCTGTTGGCTTCAATGTAAATCACATCTCCAGCTTCCACTCGCTCTTTCTGCAAACTTTCAAAAATGCTGGGGTCCAGCTTAAAAAAAGAAAAAAAAAAGTGAACCAGAGAACTGTAATTCACATTATATTCTGACATACTGTAAGGTAGCTCCCCATGTGAGAGCTGACGTAGTCAGTGACCACATGGAGAAAGAATGTGTGTGTGTGAGGACGTGTGAAGTGGGCTCTAGAGCCCGAGTGTCCCAGAGAGCAGGCAGGAGAAGGGCACAGGGGGAGACCTAAGCTCCTCCTTCCTTTGACTCCAGAGGCTGCAAACTGGCAAACACGGCTCTAACCACTTCCAGGTGGGGCCCATGCTGTCCGTGGGACCAAAGACCCTAACACCCCCTTTTGAGACTGCTCTCCCAGCTGCAATCCCTGGCCCTCCCACCTCGGGCGGGGGCGGCAGTTTTCGCGCCAGAGGTAGTGACAGAACCTGTTCACTCTCCACGACTGCCCTTCAGCGGGCCTGTGGTTTTAGACAAGGCGCTCTGAGCTTCCCTTTCTTCACCCACATGACAGCACCCAGGTGTAATCACTTCACAGATGTGATTCATTCAAAGGAAACATAAAACCAGGATCTCTCTGAAGCCAGTGGATTCAAATCCCAGTGTCTGCTCCTTGGGTCCAACTGCTTCTATATCCAGAAAGGAAAAGCAGCACATCTGGGGAAAGCTGCCTTTCTCCAGATCGTCCAGACTCAGGCCACCTAGATGATCAATATTCTGGGAGAGCATCTTTTGTAAGGAGTCTTTATTTAGAAATGTTTCTCTCTGTTAAACTTCAAGGGGAGCTGTTACTCTCAACTCTCAAAATTAGAATAAAAACTTACCAGGACTCAGTAGGAAAAGCCATACATAAGAGAACACATGCTGTATGATTCTATTTTTATGAAGTATTCAGAAAAGGCAAATATACAGAAACAAAGTAGATTAGTGGTTGTCAGGGCCTGGGGGTGGGAATGGGAAGTTACTGCAAATAGGCATGAGGTTTCTTTCTGGGGTAATGAAAATGTTCTAAAATTGGACTGTGATGATAGCTATACCACTTTGTAAACCGACTAAAATTACTTGAGTTGTGCACTTAAAATGGGCGAATTTTACTTAAAGTGAGACCTCAGTGAAGCTGGTGCGAACAGCAACCACAGGAGCCCAGGGCTGTAACCTCCTGGACCGCAGCCCTGGGCGAGGCTGGGGTGTGGCGCCCCCAGGGCGGGGCTGGGGCAAGGGCAGCACCCCACAAAGGAAGAGGCCTGTCCGTCACGCTGAAAGAGCCGTCTCTCCAAAGAGCCCGCACAGGTGCTCAGTGTGGCAGGAAGTGCGCATCTTGGAAGCAAACCATTCATCCTCTTGTTATTTTCTTAAAGAAACTATGCAAAACAGCTTTATGGATAACTGAAATTTAAACTGTATACTTTATGTTATCTATCCTACATTGGACAGTACACGTTCTTTTTTTCTTTTTTTGGCGTCAAGCATTTTAGTATCAGTTAATTTCCCAAATGAATAGAATGAAGATGTAATTACTGGAAAAGTGGTAGATCCTGCTAAGAAATGTAATTAATACAGAATGGGAGCGATGAGGGGGTAGGTTTAAGAGAGATATTTGCAGAGGCAAGCTCCTGAGATGGAAACCCTGTTAGGACAAAGAAAAATGGGGCTTTGCAGAAGTGACATTTTTATGATCTCCATAAAGCAGTGACCAAGAAACCACCTTACAGAATCAAAGAACAATAAAATCGCAGAGGAAAGCAAAGATGGAGACGTTACACGGCCAACCTACTGCAGTCTACAGATAGGGAAATGGAGCCCCAGAGAGCTCAACTGACTCCTAAAGGTCCCACAGCAAGTTACAGCACAGACAGCATCATCGGCAGGACTCGGAGAATCTGCCCCGCCACTGACTAGCTGTGCGATCCTAGGAGAAATGGTTAACCTCCCCCGTGTGCCTCAGAGCTCTTTTATCTGTAAAATGAGGGAAATTACACACACACACACAGATTTGTTGATGCACTCAGCCCGGGGCTTGACACATACAATAAATAAGTGCTGTGAAGAAAAGCTTGTTCCTTATTACTACTAAGGCGAAGCCACAATCAGATCGCCCCGTTTCACAACATCAGCAGCTACTCCCTCCCACTGGCCCGAGTGTCGCACCCTCAGTCATGCTCTGACACATGAGGGGTGGGAGGCTCACCCAGGACCTTCCCCGCCGCCACCAGCACGCTCCCCACAGAGCCCTGTACTATGCAGAACCGGCCAGTGAAGCCGGCACAGTCTCAAGGTCCCAGCACACAAAGGGGCCTGCAGCCAGAGGACTCCACCGCGGGCCCCCGAGATCGCGGTCACGGCCCTTCAGCTCTCACGAGATGACTCGGCGCTGCTTCTCCTGTGAGCACGGCGCTGGAACGCACAGTCGGCAGCCGGGCCCAAGCACGTGGCCACCGGCGGGACAGGACGGCAACACACAGCTCAGGCGCTCACACACAGCTTCCTCGGCGCTAGCGAGGGGGAGCCAGCCTCACCGAGCGCCGCCCACAGGTGCCGTCTGCGCCCCACGGGGCGCCGCATCAGAACAGTGCCCAGACCCATGCTCACCTTCAGCTGCTTGGTCCCCTTGGCCGTCTTGAGCCCTATGATCACGTGGCTGATGGTCTTGCCATAGCCCCCCATGGGATTCTCTGTCTCACACGGGGCGAGCTCTGTGACCTCACCTTCGTACACCTCCTTGGTCTCCTTTATCCGAAGCCCTGGGAGAGATGACAGAACAAACCCTGGTGAGAAGCTCGACACCCTCTCACTTTTTCAACAGTCTTTTTAGCCATAAAACCTCCACGTTACAAGAATCAACGAGCCAGCCTCGCTCACACACAGTCCTGGGGAGGGAAGCACTGCACAGACGCAGCCCCAGGGCAGAGGTGAAGGGTCCTCCCTCTCCAGGGAACCGAGGACTGGATCCGAGTCTCCAGGACTCCTTTCGTCTGACCACACTACAGGGCCAACTCACTGACAGCGTTTCCCGTGAAACTTGCCCTGTCCTTCCTCTTCCAGTCAATGTGGGCCTATAGGCCCCATCACTCCCGTCCTGCCAGCCCTTGAGTATGACCTTCCCCCATCTCTATCTAGTTTATATTTTGCCCAAAGGTAAAAATGGAAACCTAAGGGAAACAGAGACTTAAAAGATGTAAGATAGATACCAACTAATCTATCATATAGACCTTTATTTGTATCCTAATTGCACAATAATACAATAAAAGAAACACATTATGACACAGGACAACTTGAAATTTAAACATTAGCTACATATGTGCTGATATTTAAGAATTTATTGTTAATTTATTCTAGGGGTGAAAATGGCATTTTTAAGTTCTTATTTTCCAGAGATACACACAAATATTTATAGGTCAGAAAGCAGGTCTGCAATGAGATAGGGCCATGGAGAGCCTTTGTACCACTTGACTACTTTTCTTGGACCCTTCCAAAATAAAAATTTTAATAAAAGCAAAAACAATAAAATACTACTTTACAACGTCCAGAATTACTAAAAAGACAGGGAACACCAAGGGTTGCTAAGATGCAGGACACTGCCGGTGGGAGTGTGAGCTGATGTAGAAGCAATGTGGTGTTTATTATCTCCTAAAGTTGAACACATGAATATCTGTGACCCTCCACTTCAACTCCAAGGTTTTTACTCTCAAGGCTGCGGTGCACGTGTGCACTCAAGGACACAGCCAGCAACGGTCACGCAACGCCAGTCTTACTTGCCAAACACTGTCAATGTTTCCCCACATCTGCCCACAGTGAAGAGACACCTGCACTGTGACGTATTCATACAAAAGAACATCATGGAGCAATGAGAAACGATCGTGGCTACTCGCAACCACAGGGATGAATCTCAGAAACGGAAGGAGAGCTGCCACTATACGGATGCTTTGGGGTAGTGGCGACCATCTCTTTCTTGACTGGGCGCTGGTTTCACCAGCTGGCTTTTCAACTTACAACAATCCACCAAGATACACACCGATATTCCATGCACTCTTCTTGTATGTATGCACCAAACTACCCTCTTCTGTATGTATGCATCAAACTACCAAGTCACATTAAAAAGAAATAAAAAGCAATGTCTAAGTAAATAATGGGGCTTCCCTTGTGACTCAGTTGGTAAAGAATCTGCCTGCAATGCGGGAGACCTGGGTTCAATCCCTGGGTTGGGAAGACACCCTGGAGAAGGGAGAGGCTCCCCACTTACAGTATTCTGACCTGGAGAATTCCATGGACTGTATGGTCCATGGAGTCGCAAAGAGCTGGACATGACTGAGCAACTTTCACTTCACTTCAAGTAAATAATAACAGCAGGACCAGGCAAAGGAAGAACACGGCCGGCTGAAGCTGAGAGGACAGCTCCAAGTCTCTACTGTGTTCAGTCACATGCTCACCCTGCAGCCTCACCTGATCCCACCCTGACTGCATTCCGGATTTCAGGGGTCAGGGCCCCATCATCACTATTAGTTTAAAGCTCCCCAGATGATCACAACATACAACCCCAGGTGAGACACTCATCTGCAGAATGAACCAAGAACTCTGCTCTGCTCTTGACGTGGAGACATCAGCTGGTGAGGGTGGGGAGCCCTGTGATGGCTTCGGTGCCTCACCATCAGACTTCTCTGTCCTGACAGAGAAAGATCCCACTGGCCTGTGGTGTCACACCTTCTCAGTCACTTCCCACTTTCAAACCCAGCCATTATCACTGGTTGTTTTCCTTCTTTGCCCAGAAACCCAATCAGGACAAAGACTCAGATATTAGAGTTAAGGAATAGTTTTACTCTCCTTCGTTCGACCTGATCGACTACAAACAGAAGTCTTAGAATAGCCCCAAAGGAGATGCTGAACTTCATTTCTACTGCACCTAATGCTTAGTTCCTAAGAATGAAGACAAAAGTTTTCCAAATGACATGAATGCACCAGAAGATTGTGACAACATAGAAATCTCTGTACCTTTAAAATGAACTTTGATTTTTTTTTAATCAAAACTTATATCCCACAGAGACAAGCTCCTTCAAATGGAAGGCTTCCTTCTATTTCCTGGCAGACGACGGTGACACGAGATTCCTGAGTGAGGAAGAAAGGCATTCCCGTCTCTCACTAGCCCTGCATTTGTTTAGAAGTTGCTCTGTGCTGACAAGCAGGCAGGGGATGTGTGGACGGACAATGAGACCGGCTGTTAGCCAGGAAAGGGGCTGGGCTGGCGCGCTCTCTGGCAACGACATCGTGAACGACACAGGTTTCATCTGCTGGCTCAGGTTTCTAAATCCCTGACAGGGATCTTCATCACGTCAAGGAAACAGCACAGACTCCTTGCTTTTTATTTCTGGTCAGCTTACTGCTTCCTCCCCACCCCCTCTGCCACTTCACAGGAACTCAAAGGCAGTGGAAGATGCATAGGGTTCCTTTTTGAAGGCAGTCAATGGCCTGCCTTTTTATTCTGTGGCAGGACCAAGAAATTCCTCTTCACATAGCTGCCATCAAAAGAATCACGTTGCCCTCTCCCCTCAAAAAGGGCAAATCACTAGACAGATGCTCAGGAAATTTATCTTTATTTTTTTCACATTTTAAGGCATTTAAATTAACTTAAAGCAACTCAGACATATGCATTCATGTAAAGGTGAGCTTTGTCATCTTTTACCAGCTTCAGAAAATAATTTTCTAAATAAATAAAAATATATTTTAAAAGCACTCAGATAACTGGAACCAACTGTAACATCTTACTATTTTATCTCATCAGCTACTGAGTTAAATAAAATCTCTAGCACATGTTCCTCGAATTCTTGAAAAGTACTCAGAAAGAAGTTAAACCAGGAAGAGGGTCCTATGAGCCATTTCCACTGTTATTCCAGAGAGAACACAACATGTAAGAACAGGAGCTGAACCTTACAAAGACGAAAGCTGTAAGGAAGCAAGACACAGCACCTGGAGTGAATTCTGTCCAGAGAAAGTCTATAAATGGGGCGAAACTAAGACGCACTGCCCGGGACACACACAGGGGAGCACAGGGCTGAGACTGCTCAGGAGCCACCGCCACGACACGCGTGCTCTGCAGGGACGCGTGGGGAGGTGAGCGGCTGCGACCTGGGAGAGTGTGAGTCATGTCTGATGCTCTGTCCTCTGAGCTGAACGGCCACTGCGGGAGCATCTACTTCATTACTGTTAAAATGTAGGTATTTTTACACTTTTCTATGTGTATGTTACATTTCAATTTAAAATAGGTATATAAAAAATCCAGTGTTTCAGGGTAAAAAAATATTTTCAGGTCAGAATATTTTGCAGTTTAGAAAAAAATCCAGAACTTAGCCTGCTTTGCTGGGACCCCCATGACTGTGCAGGAATGGAATTGTTTCTCGTTTTACAGGACATATCCCAATTTCCCAACACCGGCAACTCATTTGAGAGTTATTAAAAAGCACTGTGTAAACCAAACAACATCTATTGATCAGACACAGAACTGAGATGCAGAAGCCTCTGTTTCCTTCTACCTGCTTCAAAGTGCAGCCCTCCTCTCATTCAGAAAAACAGCACTGACCACCCCCCACCAAGGGCCAGGAACTAGGGCGACACAGGGACGTGGTCCACTGCACCCACAGGGACATTCAACAGACCCTCCTTCCCACGCTTCCCCTCCACTGAAAAAGGCAGCACCCGGCAATCACCCTCACTTCCTCTCTCTTCCAGCCCCACATCTAATATTTCAGGAAATTTCATCGCTCCACCATCCAACTGGACCCAGAATCCAACCATTTCTTTCTACCTCCACCAGGCTGGTCCACACCCCACCACCTCTCGCTCAGACCCCTCATCAGCTCCTTGCTTCTGCCCTCACTCTCCATCCCATCCAGAGGGATTCTCATGAACCCAAAACCACTCTTCAACTGCATCTCTTTTCACTCAGCATAATATGCAAAAGCCCTATTCAACATACCCTTAAACTAGACGCTAGATTCTTGAGGAAAGAATTCTGGGCTTAGACAAATTCATTCTTTGTTAAACTCTGAAGAAAACTTAAGTTTTCTAGTAAATGTCCCTCTTGAAAGGTACTACACAATGACACAGGTGCTCTGACAAGTGTTCATAACCTATTACGCAGCAAGTACATCCTAGAGATAAAAGCAGGTCTGAGGGAGACTAAGATTTCCCCAGACCCAGGCCCGCAGGCATGGGGCCAGGAGAATGCCCCAGAAGTGCTGGCTGGAATAAGGGACATTTCGGAAGAGCAGTCACTTTATGCTCGAAGTATGGAGTCACAGCATGGGCCCCAGGGTCAGACAGGTGTAGGCTCAGACTATGGTTCTGCTGCTAATTACTAGGTAGATCGCCACAGGCAAGTTATTTAACTTTATGAAACTCTGTTTTGTCAGATGCAAAATGCAGAGAACTTCCTCTTGGGCAGTAAAAGGTCATGGTCAGTAGAGGGCCTGACACATCACAAGCCTTCAGCATGGGAGCTCCAGGCCCTGCGAGGTCAGCGCCACGGCCTCAGCGCTCTGCAGCCCCACGCAGCTCCTGGCTCACTGATGGCGCGCGTGCGGGCCGGGCGCTCTGACGGCACAACACACAGCGCGCTGGCTCACGTCCAGAGCCTCCTCAGTGGACTGTCAGCTCTGAAAGCACAATGAGGCTGCCAGGAGAACCCGCTCTGTCAGATGAAACCCCAAACCATAGCTGGGGCCCACATCTGCTGGTCGCTAAAGCACTTTTCTAGAAAAACTGGAGTTTTGTTTCATTTGCAAAGATAACACTAATGGCGCCAAAAGAAAAAGAGCAGCACCACAAATACAAGTCCTAGAGGCGTTTTCGCCAGGAGGATGCAGGTGAGGACAAGCCTTGGCAGGCACGGGCGGGTACTCACCAATGGCCCTGCGGAAGTTCTCCATCAGCACTTCCGTCTTCTTGATCTCCGTGGAGTATACTTCACTCCCCACCATCGGGCAGAAAGGGACCTTACTCCCCAGCTCCTGAGCAATAGCCAGAGCTAGAGCTGTCTACACAAGAAAACAAAGGAAATGCACTTGTTTCACATTCTTGAAATATAATAATTCAGGAACATATGCTAGAAACAGAAATTATTAACTAGGGACTGAAATTCTAGTCCTTTTAGTTTTAATACTGTTTGCATGTTTCACAATAACCATGTGATGACTCTTGTGGACAGTCAATTTCTAGTGTGAGTGGCATCTCCAATGGCCCCTGTCATCACAACGGCTGTCACGACTGAGACTTGGCCAGTACAGGTCCAGCTCCCGATGCTGCACAGGCCCCTCCCACTAACCCTATGAGCTGGACACCACTACTCTCCCCATTTCACAAATGAGGAAGCTGAGACACAGATTAAAGAACTCGTCCTTGGTACTGTAATCTACAAAATGGCAGGGTGGAGCCTCAAAGTCTGACAGCAGGGTTCCAGAGATCATGTTCCCATGAGAATCAGCAGAGGCTTCCAAAACTGTTCCCTCAATGTCAAAACATGGTTCTGACCACGTCGCAGCAGAACAGCTCTGCTGGGTCTCTGAGATACTGCTTTCTATCTTTACAGACTCAGGAAGCCATCAACTACAGCCCATCAGAAATAAGTAATCAAGGAACAAATGACTGGATGCTCACTTTATGCTGAGTGGCCCCACAAACCGTGAAGAATGACACCCAGGCTGGGATTCTGAGGCTATGAGTTGGTAAAGTCACACTTGAACATGCCCATATAAACTACAAAAAGACTTTGCCAAAAACTACAGCTGCTGAACAGATGAAGACTTAACAGATATATGATCAAACATCAAGTATGAAGAGCCAGAACCTTAAATGCTGCTTTCAGCTTTCCTCAACTCTGACACAAAAAACCAGGTAAGGTCAGCTCCCAAAATGCACAGGCTAAGGAAGACAAGAAGCTTGCTGCTGAAGAATGACAAGGACCTCTGAGTTTTAAAACTGGCCCAGTAAAAATTCCTCTTCTAAGGAAAAAAAAAAATTCCTCTTCTGTTCACTGCTGATGGTTTAATCTTCAGTGTGACCCTGAGCACACGGGCCAGCCCGGTGCCTGACTTTCTCATCTGTCAAATCAAAGTCCTGGGTTAGTCAGTGGAAGCAAGCTGACTGCCCACAGACTGCTCCTATTTTGGCCTGCAGACTCTCAGGTGAATTTTTCAACTTAGTTGTTGCCCACGCTCGAATGTAGGGAAATTTCACAGAAAAATACAGTTATTTAGCTTCTTCTGAGAAGTAGGCAGCTCTGGCCACAACAGGCCCCAGTGACCACATGGCTGTACGGAGGAGACACCCGGGCAGCTGCCTCCCCAGCGAGGGCTCGTACTGGCTCCTGGGCGCTCCCCTCAGCCCCGCCGCCCATGCGAGCAGGCATCTGAGTCTGTGCCCTCGAGGCTGACACTTTCAGAGCTGTGCTCGCCTGTGCTCTGAGAGTGAAGGGGAAATCTCTAGAGCACGACGGCAGGGCAGCAGCTCAAGCAGGGCTCCTGTGGGAAGAGCCGCAGGCCAGCCAGGCCCACCTTCCATCCAAACTGCTCACCTTCCCAGTCGTTCTTCTTTCTCTTCCCCCAACACTACAGGCCCCAACTCCCCTCCTTCAGTTGTGAACTCAAAGACAGTGCCACACCTGATGCAGTGCAGACCCCCACCACAGCCAAATACAGAAGAAATGACCTGTCTATTCCTGTAACATGTGAGAACTGCGTGGTTAAGAAATGACTCGAGGGAGTCCAGTTCCTTCCACTTAGAGGTTCTCAGAAGGATGGCACAAGACGTGGCTACTGCATGGACTGTACCCACACCTGCTATACAGGACAGGGTGACTTGCACGAAGACTGCGTGACGTGAGCTGGGAACCTCCAGACGTTCACGCTGGATTCAGAAAAAGCAGAGGGTCCAGAGATCAGATTGCCAACATCCGCGGGATCACAGAAAAGCAAGAGAGCTCCAGGAAAACATCTTCTTCTGCTTCACTGACTAGGCCAAAGCCTTTGACTGTGTGGACCACAACAAACTGGAAAATTCTCCAAGAGATGGGAATACCAGACCACCTGACCTGCCTCCTGAGAAATCTGTATGCAGGTCAAGAAGCAACAGTTAGAACCAAACATGGAAAAATGAACTGGTTCCAAATTGGGAAAGGAGTACGTCAAGCTTATATATTGTCACCCCACTTATTTCATTTATATGAAGGGTACATCATGCGAAATGCTGGGCTGGATGAAGCCCAAACTGGAATCAAGATTGCTGCAAGAAATATCATTAACCTCTGATATGCAGATGACACTACCCTTATGGCAGAAACTGAAGAGGAACTAAAGTGACTCTTGATGAAAGTAAAAGAGGAGAGTGAAAAAGCTGGCTTAAAACTCAACATTCAAAAAACAAAGATCATGGCATCTGTTCCTATCACTTCATGGAAAATAGATGGGGAAATAATGGAAACAGTGAGACAGTTTATTTTCTTGGGCTCCAAAATCACTGTAGATGGTGACTGCAGCCATGAAATTAAAAGACACTTGCTCCCTGGAAGAAAAGCTGTGACAAGCATCGTCAGCATATTAAAAAGCAGAGACATTACTTTGCCAACAAAGGTCCCTATAGTCAAAGCTATGGTTTTTCCAGTAGTCATGTATGGATATGAGAGTTGGACTATAAAGAAAGCTGAGCGCAAAAGAATTGATGCTTTTGAACTGTGGTACTAGAGAAGAGTCTTGAGAGTCCTTTGGACTGCAAGGAGATCAAAACAGTCAATCCTAAAGGAAAACAGTCCTGATTATTCACTGGAAGAACTGATTCTGAAGCTGAAGCTCCAATACTCTGGCCACCTGATGCGAAGAACTGGCTCATTGGAAAAGACCTTGATGCTGGGAAAGATTAAAGGCAGGAGGAGAAGGGGACAACAGAGGATGAGATGGTTGTATGGCATCACCAACTCAATGGATGGCGAGTCCATTGAGTCCAGGAGTTGGTGATGGGCAGGGAAGTCTGGCATGCTGCAGACCATGGGGTCAAAAGAGTCGGACACTGATGACACCACCCTTATGGCGGACTGAGTGACTGAATTGACTGACTGACTGGCTAGCACAAGAGATCCCACTGAACCCTCCCAACCAGCCTATGAACCTGATGATCTACTTCACATTTTATGGATTTAGAAACTGAAACTCAGAAATTTCCAACTCACTCAAAGTAAGTTAGCAAGCATCAGGGTCAGAATGCAAACCCCAATCTCCAGGACCTACTTCTGCATGACCACCCCCAAGCAAGTAGCACACAGATATTGTTGCCAAAAGATTAAAAAATCAAATTTATTTTCAGTCTCATATGAACACCTTTTTCTAAAACACAAACACAAAGCCCCATTATCATGAGTGTGCAGCCTTAAGATGGGAAGGGCCACATTCTGAACAAGCACCACACTCCTGCCAGCCACTCAGCTAAGTCGCCTAAACCTTGAGGCCCATGGGCTCACAGTAATGCAGGAGAGCTACCACATGCTTTGAACATGTGGAGAGGGACTGGACAACCCACAGGTGTTGAGAGCCTCTCGTATCTCCTAGAAGGAAAATGGTATGATGTTACCAAAGCACCAAGGACCCATGGTTCCAGCAAACTGGTCGAGAGAGCCACAGCCACTCCTTCCTGCTACAAAACATCCAGAATGAGTAAACAGTCAAGACAGATCCAGAGAGAAAAACTACCATGTCTGGAGAGCTGGGCGTGTGTTTGACAGATGCCAGAAACCATGGGTACAAAGAAGCCTTAAAGAACACATGTCAGTAGACAAGCTGACCACAAGAAACTCTCCAAGGGCCAAGGACGAGCTCGCCAGTCTCAGCGCAGCTCTGGCTGAGGAAGTCCCCCTAGGACGCTCTCAGACAGCTTCAGGACGGACTCTCCATGGCCTGATGGCCAGAAAACCCAAGCCACAAAGTTCCCATCACGTGCTCTGGGCTGGGAGCAAGCAGGGCCCCTCACAAGTCCCCTCAGGAAGTACTCGGCCCTAATCAGGAGATCAGGGGAGCCAAGCAGACACAGGATATAAAATGAATAAGAAATTGTTTCATGAACAAGAAACAAGAGGCTATCAAAAATAGCCAGATTTTGAAGAAATGAAAAATTTTAAAATAAGAGCAGGAGGGAGAGGCTTCTTCATTACAAAAAAGAGTAAAAATAAAAAAAAAAGCAAGCTAATATATGTATAATGAGGCGGGCATGGCAACCCATTCCAGTATTCTTGCCTGGAGAATCCCCACAGACAGAGGAGTCTGGCGGGCTAGAGTCCATGGGGTTGCAAACAGTTGGACACAACTGAGCAACTAAACACAGCAGAGCACATATGTGTTAACAGAGGATACAAGAGTTTAGAAAGTCACCATTTTGCAACCACCAATGTGATAACTGATAAGGCAAAGACCACTGAAGAATGCTACAGCCATCGGGTAAAAGGATATTCCCAACATCTCAGTGTCACTTCCCAGAAGATTGTGAGCTTCAGAGGGAGCCAGTCTCCTCAAAGGAGAACAGGGTGTGGTGTCAGCCTTCCGCTGTGATGCAGGTTCCAGACACAACACCACCTATGCAGCATTCTGCCAAAGTGCTGAATGTTTCAGACACAATCAGACAACTGATGTAGGATATTCTACAAAACAACTGTCCTAGACTTCTCAAAACTGTCAACATTGTAAAAGGAATCAAAAAATGCAGGGAAGGGTAAATGTTCTCGATAAAGAGATTAAATAAACTACTGTGAATGCAACGTGAAGTATGTGATTATAATTCAAATAAGAAGTATAAAAAATGAAAACAAAATGAAACAAACAAAAAAAAAGAAGCACAAAAAATGAAAGAGCAAAAAACTGAAACAACTTACAGATATTTTAATATGAACTAAATATTAGCTAATACTATTAGCAACATTACATTTCTTGGGTGGATAACAGTACCATGGCAAAGAAGCTCCTGGCACTTACCTTCAAATGGTTAGAAGTAAAATACAGAAAACACAAATGTCACAAAATATTTACCATTAGTTACCTATGAGTAGGGTACAGAGGGGTTCACCAAACTGTTCTTTCCACTCTTTTGTAGATTTCAAACTTTTCAAAATGAAAAATATTCAATGGACTGTACTGAAGAGTAGCTTTCTCACAGGTTACAAGGCAGTCTAGAAGAGAGATCTAAAGAAGCTACCCAGAATGCAGCAGAGGCAAAGAAACAAGAAACATAACAGAGGCTAAAGACCCTGCGGACAGACTGAGAGGCTCCAGCCCGGGCTCGGGCTGGAGAACGCACTGCAGGGACCGTTCTCTGCTCTGCAGGATGCCATGCAGGCCCCATGGCCGCCACCCACAAGATGCCAGGAGCACTCGCTGCCCACCAAGTACAACAATCCAAAGTGTCAGGACAGGGCCAAAGGGTCCCAGAGGGCAAAGGTGGTCCAGGCAGAGGACCTCTACAGTGGAGCATCACCTCACTGGACTTCAGGAGAGGAAAGAGACCAGAGAAAGGCAGCATCTGAGGAAAACAAGGCTAGTCAGTTCCCAGAACTGATTAGACATATTACATACTCAGATCCATATCAAGTAGGATAAATGAAAATAAATCCACTCTTTGACATACCACAGTAAAACACCAAAACCAAAATATCCCAAAAACACCCAGAGAAAAAAGACAAAATCCTCAAAATTAATCTTCTCAAAAGCAACACTAGTAGCCAAAAGGTAGGAAATACCATTGAGAAACAGCACTGAGAGAAAGCATCTATCAGCTGAATGATATATCCAACAAAACTATCTTTCAAAACAAGGGCAACACAATTAACACAAACCTGACTTTGCCACCAATAAACTTCTAGAAGGAACTTCTTAACGATGTGGTTTAGGAAGAAGAAAATGGAAGGAGAGCAAAGGTCTAAGATACGAAAAGGACAGTGAGCAAATAAACGGTAAATATAGTGATGAACCTGGAGAAGGAATGGCAACCACTCCGGTATTCTTGCCTGGGAAATATCATGGACAGAGGAGCCTGGTGGGCTATAGTCCATGGGGCTGCATGGAGTCGGACACGACTGGGCGGCTAACACACAGACAGTGATGAGCAGAGAGGGAACTGAAGTTCACATGTACAGTCCTTTAAAGTTTACTTGTTCACAAATACAGCACTTTTTCCTCAACTTTAAGACACCAATAGAAGATATACTGTCAATTCAATCATATGACTTCAAAATGATAGTCATCATCTTGTAACTACCAGTTTAATAACTCTTCAACAGGGAGGGCGGTGCTACTGCCTCAGAAAGCCTAAGGGACCTGCCTGGTATCTCAGCACCAGGGTGGAACCCCTTTCTTTACAAACTCACTCCCAAGCTTCTCCTCTCCTGCATCGAGTGAGTTGCTCAGTTGTGTCCGACTCTTTGCGACCTCATGGACTATACAGTCCATGGGATTCTCCAGGCCAGAATACTGGAGTGGGTAGCCTTTCCCTTCTCCAGAGGATCTTCCCAACCCAGGGGATGAATCCAGATCTCCCACATTGCAGGCGGATTCTTTACCAGCTGAACCCTAAGAGAAGCCCAAGAATACTGGAGTGAGTAGCCTATCCCTTCTCCAGCAGATCTTCCTGACTCAGGAATCAAACAGGGTCTCCTGCATTGCAGGTGGATTCTTTACCAACTGAGCTATGAGGGAAGCATCGAGCAGCGCTCTTAAAGAACAAGCAGGCCCAGATGGTGTGTTTCAAGCACCCGGCCAAACCCCTCACAGATCCCACAAGCTGTTAGGCATCTCGGCCTAGAAGGCCCTTTTCTTTCCTGCAAAGCCAAACCCTCTCCCAGCTTCAAGAGCAAATGACAAGCCTCAACTCCTCCAGCCATACCAGCCCAAGCGCCACCTTCTGCTGCAATGCCAGTTGCATTTATGGCCAGGCGATGCCCTGCAGCTCAGTGCTCAACTGAAGACTTCCCCACTGCCATGTTTTCCTCTCTGCCCCGGAGAGCCTATGAGGCTCCTAGAGATAAAAAAATCCTTGAAGATAAAAATCTTTTTCCCTTCTTCTGCCATCTCTCACAGTCAGAACAGTGTTGCGTCAAGTCAGCATTTGGAAAATTGCCTGCTGACCGATCTTCTTTCCCTCCCAAGTAAGATGTCACTCCCAAGATTTTATGACGCCCTAGGCCAACAGAAATGTATTTCCAAAGCAAAGGAGACTTTAAAGAGATAAAAGACAAATTACAGACAATTGCAGTCCCTCTGAGGACTTCATTCTCTTTTCTCTGGAGGTCAGCCAGGATAATTTGAATTTTAGAAGCATGGATTTTAGATACTCAATTGTATTATTGCACATCAGTTTTAAAAACATACATATAACCAATTCAGCTAAACAAAGACTAGTTAAGACACAAATTCAATTTGGTTTAGACATTAAGATCAACCTCTTGGGCAGATTTTCAAAATGAGAGAAAATGAGTACCTTGCCAGTTCCAGGAGGTCCTGCCAACAAGACAGCTCTTCCAGCCATTTTCTTGCTTTTGATTAATTCTACTATCACACCACATGCCTAGACACCACAATGGAAAGAAATAGTAAATCAATATTACAATGCTTCACAGGAGGAAAAAGCCCAGTCTCTGGCGCACACAGTTCCCAGACTCATTCATTGAGGCCAGGACGCCACAGGGGCTACTCTAGGTGCTGGCGGCCATGAGGCCCACAGAGCTCCAGTCCTAGTGGAGACGAAAACATCACCACCATGAAGAAAAAAGGGCAACGAAATGGCAAGTGGCTGGGGGCAGAGGTCACTCTATAGGGTGATCTGGGAAGACCTCTTCGACATTTTATCTGATACATGAAACTCCAGGCAGGGCAGAAGTCAGTGTTCCCGGCAATTCAAAATGCAGGAATGAGCTTGGCACACCCAAGGGACAGAAAGGCTGCATGAACCAGAGTTCAGAAAACAAGCAGGCAAGGAAGATGAGGCTGTGGAGGCAAGAGGGGCAGAACTCACAATAGGACCTTCCAGCCCACAGACAAGTTTGGATTTTATTCTGCCTGTAGTGGGAAATCAGTGAAAAAGTCTTAGGCTACATGTCATGTTCTGAAGATTTGTTTTTAAAGATTCTTGACGGCTGCTATATGGAGAATGGAAATGGGAGCTGTGGCACATACTCCAGGGGCCCTCTAGAAACTAGACATAAAACTGTGTTTATATGTTCACATGTGCATTTTTCCAGGGAGAGGATTCACAGTCTTCATTAGATTCTCAAATTAACCCACTAAGAATCAATGACATATTCTACTAGTTGGCCATCAGTTAACTATCCCAGAATGCTGCAAATGCTGCATGTGATGTTTAATCTATGGCATCATAAGATTCAAGAAATGCCTTTCAAATCCTCAAGATTAAATTATTTGTTAGCATATTTTAAATATTCTGAGTATTAAGCCATTTTGTACAGTATATACATTGTGTGTGTGTGTGTGTGTAAAACCACATACATCTATATGTATATATAGTTGACCTATGAACCCCTGAAGCTGGGATGCGCAATCTCCACACAGTCGAAAATCAGCACATAACTATACAGTCAGCCCTCCATATCTGTGACAGCAGCCAGTGTCCTAATACTTATATATTAAAAGAAATCTGCATATGGTAGACTCATGCAGTTCAAACCCATGTTGTTCAAGAGACGACTGTATACTGACACATATATGTATGTACATATACAGAAATTCTATAAATGGGTCACTGATTTTATGCATTTTAGAATATTTAAATATATTGGAGAAAGGCTGAGAAAGTCATACTCCCTGAACACCTGTATCGCGAGACTACGTAACACAAGATTTCTTCACTGATTTAGAGCATGACTCCCTACAAGGCGCATTCTGTTTGTCTCAAGGCAGGTCACAGCTTTTCTCCCTGGGCAGTATCTTGCTGACAAGGTCTTGTGAACATATTTATCTCTTCTCTCCCTTTCCCCCATGGACTATGGAGATATACCTTGCTCTCACACTTAAGACAGCCCCTCAAACACACGGGTTCAAGGAAAGCATGTGGATGTGCTCTATTCCATTTCTGGCTCAGCTGAAAAAGGACAGTACACTTACACAGCCTAGAAGATATTCTTCAGACGTCACATTTTTAAAAAGATAAAAGAGCCACTGTGGTCTTTCCATAGTAACCTCTGATATCATAATCCTTAGCATTGAAACTCTTTGGGCAATTCAAAAGAGGTAGAAGACTTTTTAAGCCTTGTCTATGTACTCTTATTCACACACTTCCTCTTCCCTTTAATATTCTTCCACTTAGGCTCCTTCTCTCCAGTGAAATACTTCCAGTGAATTCCAAAATTTAAAAAAGTATAAACTGGAAGGGCCTTTAAAAAACTGTGACTCTCATTTTTCAGATGAGGCTATTAAACATCAAGGAGGCTGGTGAGTGACCAGACTCAAACAAGGACCTGTTAGCAGAGCTGGGATGACTAATAAATCAGTACATAAATTCTGAGTCCCTATAATAAGCCAGGTTCTGGATATTTAACACCACCCGGTCTCTATCCTTGAGAAGCTCATATTCACATGGAGGCATACAGCATCAGAGTTAAGAGCATGGATTCTGCAGTCAGGTTGCCTTGGCTTTAAATCCTAGCTCTACCAATCACCAGCTGAGTAATCTCAGATCCATAACCTAATCTCTGTGAAACACAATTTCCTCATCTGAAAACAGAATTCATAACATAGAGGCATAAATGCTAACGGATTTACAGTAAAGTATACTAATGTCTACAACTGAGTTTGAAATGAAAGGCAGATTGCTGGATGGATAAATGAGCAGATAGAAGATAAAGCAACGGTGTAAAATGTTACTTGTAGAAACCAGGCGCATGGGTACATAAGTCTTTCAATTTTGTCGTATGTCAGAAAAGTCATAAAAAAGTAGAGGAGGGACAGTATAAGGATGGAGGAGAACAATAAGACAATGGAAATGGGGCTGCTCAGCACATGGAGATCATTCAACAACTATCTGCAGTGACAGCCTCTCAGACAGCAGAAGCTGGATGAAGAGAAACTTCAGTCATTTTAACCCTGTCACATTTTCCCCTCTGGAAGGATGGTGTTCAAAATGAAGGCTTCTCTCTGGCCCTTTCTTAGCACAATTAGGCTAGAGAACAAGAGTCTTAACCTGGACTTATATAGCTGCTGAGCCACAGCAGAAGTCCCCACGGGCAATGGGCTGAGGGGGACTACACAGAGAGCGCTGTCTCAGGAGTCAGAAACACACAGGCACAAGCTCCAGTGTTATATTACTAAACTGAGTGGCCAGTGGATAAACTCAGCCAGTGGACTGAGTGGCCAGGTCTCTCACCCTTAATTTTTTCATCTACAAAAAACAACAATTAAAAAAAAAGGACCTGAATAGTTCTGTGATAATAATGTAGGTGAAAAGGACTGGGCACCATCATCACTTAGTAGATGTGGGCTTTAACTGGAATGGCCAAAAAGGACTCGGTACCTGTCACCTGACAAAGCTGGTCACTTTCCGACTTTAAAATCCCAGAGCCTCCTAATGCGCTCTCAGAAACCCCAATTTGGGTCCCGCAGAGCTCCCCCCTCCCAGAACCAATCCCCAGAGTCTAACACTCCTTCTGTTTAGCGGTTTAAACGTTTGTGTCCGAAACGCAAGGTCCGGGAGAGCCGGGATTTCGCCCGTTTTCTCCCCGCCGACCCCCGCGCCGCGCCCACCGTCTGGGCCCAGGTCCGCCCCGCCCAGGCCTTCAGCGCCCCCACCTCAGCCCCACGCCCACCTCAGCGGCCTCACCTCAGCCCCACGCCCCGCCTCAATCCCGACCTCAGTCCCCACCTCGGCCCCACGCCCACCTCAGTCCCCACCTCAGCCCCACGCCACCTCAGTGCCCACCTCAGT
>CM035289.1:1171734-1185451 GCA_020226075.1 Hydropotes inermis
TGGGCGTCCTGGGCCACATCGACAGCGGCAAGACGGCGCTGGCGCGCGCGCTCAGCACCACGGCCTCCACCGCCGCCTTCGACAAGCAGCCGCAGAGCCGCGAGCGCGGCATCACGCTCGACCTGGGCTTCTCGTGTTTCTCGGTGCCGCTGCCCGCGCGCCTGCGGCCGGCGCCGGGGGCGGGGCCCGAGCCCGAGCCGCAGCTTCAGGTCACGCTGGTCGACTGCCCGGGGCACGCGTCCCTCATCCGGACCATCATCGGCGGTGAGCGCGGCGGGCCGGGGGCGGGGGCCGGCGACGCCGAGCCTTTCGGTCTTTCTACCACGTGGGTGCGTGACACTCTCGCCCACTCGCTCGCAGCCCAAGTCGGGGAGGCCCAGAGACCGCACGGTGCCCGGAAGGCGGCCGCTCGCTGCCCGCTGGTGCCCCGCTGCCGTCCGCGGAGTCGGCCGCCGCCCGCCTCCGCGCCGTTTCCGTTTCCGGGAGCTCCCCCGGAGACAGGGCGCCTGTGTATACGTCGACCTCCTCCTCCTCCTCTTCCTTTTCTTTCTTTTTTTTGTAAACAAAGTGGTGACACCGCATGCGCCATTTCGCCGGACCCTCCAGGCTGCCGCCTCTATTGTAAAGCGCACCCACCGCAGTGTTCTTGCCTGGAGCAGCCCGCGGATAGAGGAGCCTGCTGGGATACCGTCCATGGGGTCTCGAAGGGTCGGACGCGACTGAGCAGCCGCGTGCCCACAGACACCACAATACATCCTTGTTTTTCAGCGTCACGTGAAAATCCGTAGTGCGCCGGCACCACCATTTTCTTAATGTCTTAATGATGGACATTAATGTCCTTTGCCGTTTTTGCTCACGATGCTTCTTCAGTGAGTTTTCTAGAGCAGACGTCTTTGGTGGGTGGGCTTGTGTGTCTGTCAGGAGAGCCCCTAGAACGGACAGGGCTGGGCAGAGGGTCTTGGTGGTACTTCTCAGATGCCCTCCTGTGATGTACCGTTTCATTAATTTTAACAGTACACGTAGTGCATGAGTACATTCTACTCCTTTAGAAATAGAACATCACAGCCCAGGTAGAAGGCCGCTGCTTACCCCTCCCGCCCCTCCAGAGGAAGTCGCTAGTGTACCCCTGGGGAATTACCTTTTCACACCCATTGCAGTACACTGGACTCCACGGACAGGGCTTTAAAACATGTTCCTTTTATATAGAAGAATGGTGCTTTAACGCAAGCCCGTGGCACAAAGGGTGTGTAGCTCAGAGGCTCTTCCTTCTCACTGTGGACCCAGGACCCTGGTATCTCCCACCGGTCTTCTCCTCCTGTTCCTTCTGACGGCACTCCCTGGGCCCACGGGCACAGGTTGTTCAGATGGTCTCATTGGCCTGCTGGTGGACGGCGTCATTGAGCATAGGGGTCCCCGACTGTATGATGAGTGTCAAACACTTCCAGCTTGTCGCCTCAGGACTGGTCCATGCTGCAGGCAGTCTGAGATCGCTTCCTGTTTTCAGGAGAGGAAATGGAGGCACTTCTTACCGGTGTTAACGCAAGACCTGAGCACATGGAGGCGATGGGCCCCAGGCTGCTGCTCTTCTTCCTTCAGTAGATCAGATGCCCGCCTTCCCCTTGGGGAAGTGGGAAAAAAGTGGCTTTTCCTTTTGAGTGGAAGGGAATGCGTTCGAGTGTCTGCCAGCCTGTGGCTACAAACCTGTGTCTGTGCAGCAGTGCTGAGTGGAGGGGCGGGTTCGGGGAGTGCAGCCCCAGCTTTCCGCTGAGGAAACTGGAGTTCCCTGGACAGGGGTTGGAAGCCGCTCTGCTGCCGGTGACCTGGGTCTGTGAATCCCCACGTTATCCTCATGACGCAGAGGCTTCACACGTCCTGGTCTTCTCGAGATGGCTCCAGACGCTGAGTCCTGGCTTCTGTGCCCGGACTCCTGTGTCCTGGACCTTTTCCTTCCTCCCTGGACCATGGGCCCTCTCCTCCTCCCTCGGCTTATCCGTCACGCAGTGGATGGATGCTCGTCAGATCAGGTCAGCTCTCAGCCTCAAGTGTCCTGAGGCTGCTCGTTGCCCGCGTGGGAGCCACTGTCTGGCCTGTGTCCGTCCCTGTCTCCTGCCCTCCGGCCGCACTGGCCTTCTCCTTGTCGGGTGGGCCAGTCTTGCGTCTGCTGCTCCGCCCTCTCGGACCATCTGACTCGTCCTCAGCTGAGTCTCAGCGTGAGCATCACCTCCTCGGATAGGCCCCCTCGGACCTACTGACCCAGTGTCCCTGCTCTCTGCCCTCCTGCTTTCTCGTATCCTGTTGTTTCCCGCGAGCCCTTTGTGCTGTCTGATGCGCTTGGTGGTCTCACTTGTTGAGGTTCTCCGTCCTCCGTGGGAGCCAACGGGAACAGTTGCCAGTCTCACCAGGGTGTCCGCAGTGCCGTGACCAGGGCCAGGCCTGTGGGAGGCACTCGGTGAGTTCCAAATGAATGAAGCCATGTGCCAGCCCGAGGCTGTCAGGGGCAGTGACAGGTCACCAGCAGGGTGCCCTGCCCCTGCGGGCTGACAGCATGGCAGAGAGCAGAGGGTCAGAGCTCGTTCCGAGCCATGCTGACCGGCCTACAGAGCGGTGGCTTTCCCAGTGTGAGTGGACACGGTGCCCATCTGCCCTAGCCCTGTGATGGTGTTTCTGGGCAGTATTCTCTGATCCATTCTAGAGTATAAATCTTTCAGAGTGAGAACTTCGGCAAGATTCAGTGATGGGGCTTGGGTGGGGGTGAGGGACTTGGACCCATCCTCGCTCTTGCCCTGGCAGGAAGGAGGAGGTCTGACAAATGCTGGCGGCTGGGCTTGGCCATTTGTAGTCGTCTGTGGCTGCTAGGATTAACAGCGCAGTGTCGCCCGGTCTCTTCTGCCTGTGGGTAATGAATGGCCACTCTGTGCCCAACCGTCGCCCTGATCACCGGCCCCTGTGCCCCGCTTCAGCGGTGCTTCTGCCGGGCTTGCCCTGCTCTGGGCCTGCGTGGCCAGAGCTACTGAGCTGTCACAGCCTTAGGCGTGTGGCTGGGGTTCCTAGCCTTGGAGGGCAGTGGGCAGCCCCCGGGAGTCTGTCTCTGCCGGCCGGCGGGGAGCATTCTTTATGACACTTATTCTTCCGTCCTCTGTTCTTCCACGTCTCCGAGCTCATGGGACAGCATGGAGCAGCACCATGCCTTCAGGCACTCTCTCCGGGAGTATGCCTGCAGCCTGTCTGCGATGCTCTCTTTGGACCCCCGAGAAGGCCCGTGTGCGAATGACCATGCGTTTCCCCCAGGTTTTGACTCTTCTCATTGGCCGTCTGCATTTAGCACCGAGCAGGCTGCGTGGCCCAAGCAGAGGTGCCACACGGGGGGCCGGTCACCCCAGGAATTCAAGTGTTGTTCTCATGCAAAACCAACCAAACGAGGAGACACTTCTTGTTTTCTCCACCTCTAGCCTTTCATGGATCTTTCTAGAAATTCGTTGTGTTGAGTTATGGCATCTTGCGCTTGTCCTCAAACGCTGAGGCATGTTTAAGGGCGATGATACAAGTGGAGGCGCTTCCTCAGCTCTAACTCCTTTGGCTTTCGTCCCCTGCTCCTCAGTGTGCGCCGGGTGGGACCCCTTCTTCCAAGCCCAGAGCCCTCGGCATCTCTAGGAGATCCAAGTCAAGCTCTGCCTGCAGCAGCGGCCACTGGCCAGCAAGTGACTTTGCTGGGGGTTGGGTGACAGTGTGGGAGCTGTGTAACATCAGAGACGTGACCTCGAGTTTAAATGAATGCAGAATATTTGAGCAGGAACAAACCAGGAAGAAAAATGGAAGCAGGTAGTCATATCTCATTCTACTGGGGTACATTTTTCTTCTCATGGGGCTTGCCCTTGAGAACAAAACATATCAAATGTTAAATCAAAGAATATTTTCTAGTCATGCTAGGAATAGAAAATATTGCAGACTTGCTTTGGCAAGGCAAATGTTTTGCTGGAAGGTTATAATCAAAGTCCGGAGGAAACCATAGCCACAGCTTTTGATAAAGCTGTGACCATTTAAAATTAATTGCTTTAAATTTCTCACTTAGTCTCAGATTCACTCCATCCAGGTTGGAATAAGATTTGGGCAGGTGTCCCAGGAACCAACCAGTCAATTAAACCCTGAGACCTATTCCCTGCATGCTTATCCTTGCATTGGCTGGTCCTGGCCCAGGCTGGGCCTGAGGCTCCCTCTGACCAGGAGGCTGACCATGGTCAGGCTCCCTCTGACCATGGCCTCAAAGGCCATGCTGTGGGAGGTGATGGGGAGAACAGTCTCTGGAGCTCTGGAGACCCAAGGGGACCGGGAGGTCTTCCACCTGCTGTTCCCGCAAGCCTGGAGGCCTCCGGGTGGCTCTTGGGCCAGGCCGAGTGGACTGTCAAGGCTGTTTTGTGGAACATTTGTGCTGAGATGTAATTCTCATACCATAAAATCTGCCCATTTCTGGTACACATTTAAGCGTCTTCAGCCTGTTCCCAGAGCTGTGTAGTCAGTGCCGCAGCCTTCTCAGTGTGAGAAGGTCCACACAGCCATAGGAGTCCCCACCTGCTCCCTGCCCCAGGCCGAGCCTCCGCCGTCCCCAGGCCGAGCCCCGGCGGTCCCCACTGCGTCCCTGACCCAGGCGGAGCCTCCGCGGTCCGCACCGCGTCCCTGCCCACAGGGGTCCCCGGCCCCTCCCTGACCCAGGTCTGGAAGCCCTCGCCTGCTCCCATCTGTGCGTGTGCCTGAGCTGGAGTTTTGCACAAACGGATTGACGCGTGATGTGGCCTTTTGTGTCTGGCTTCTTCCACCAAACGTGTTGCTTCCAGGGTTCATCCATGTTATAGTGTGCACAGTGCTTCATTCCTTTTTTAAAAATCCATTTTTGTTTTTAATTGTGGTAAGATACATTTTACATAAAATGTACCATCGTAACCAGTTTTAAGTCTGCAGTTCAGTAACCTCCATCTCTCGAGCCCTTTTCTTACAAAAGCAAAACCGTGCCTGTTGAATTCCCCTTCCACCTTCCCCCTTTTTATGGCTGAATAGTACCCGTTATATGGATAGATTGCTTTTTAAAAATCCAGTCATCAGTCGAAGGACGTCTGGGCTGTTTTCACTTTTCGACGACGATGAGAAACTCCACTGCGGACGTTTGTGTTCAGAAGTCTGTGTGGACGTGTGTTTTCACTCTCGTGGGTTTGTGCATAGGAGTGGGGTTGCTGGGTCAGAGGGTAACTCTGCCCATCGAGGACCTGCCGCTGGTCCTCCGCGGCAGCAGCGTCCGCGCGTCGGGTTTCCCCGCGGCCTCGCCAGCGCTGGGACTGCCTGGCTCTTGGACCGTAGTCATCCTGGCGGGTGTGAGGTGATAACCTCACTGACACCTAAGCCTGCATTTCCCTGATGTTTTCTTGTTGTCTGTTCGTCTTCTCTGGAGAGCGGTGTATCGGGATCCTGAGCCCTGTTTCGGATGGCTCATCTGGCTTTCGAGTCTGTATGTATGGTGAGTACCAATCTTTTCTTAGGTATCTGGTTGGCAAATACTTTCTCCCCTTCTCTGGGCTGTCTTTTCTCAGTAATGTTTGAGGTGAACAAATAAGCGAGTTGAATTAAATGGACGTGGCTTGAGAGAACCACGTGTGCCCGACATTATCCAGGCTGTGAGCGGTGTCTGGAAGTGCCGTTTAAAGGCTCTGAGGGCCCCTTGGGTCCTCCTCCCGGACCCGTCCACCCCCGTCCTTAGTGCCGGCAGGAGGCGGCTCTTCCTGTCTGCCCACCCCGTGGAGGGTCTCACCCCACACTGGGGTCTTGTGCAGGTGTGTTTTGATGGCCCCTGTGTTAAACTCCTTTTTTATAAAAATTCATCGCCAGCATGTCACAACAGGAGCTTTTATGTAACAGCCCAGAAGTCCACCACTTCACTGGGTGCGAGTGTACACCCGAGCGCAGAGTCCACGGGGCCGGAGCTCCAGAGCCTGGGGCGCTTCCTGTCAGGGGAGGCCCTGGGGTGCTTTCAAAGGGCCCGGGGAGGTGCGGCAGAGCGAGCACAGCGCCCGGGAGCGTCTCCGGTCCAGGCGGGGGCTCCTCTGGGCCCTCGATCGTCTCGCCACGTCCTGCCAACCAGCCCCAAGGCGGGGGTTTCCCTCCACACTCGGGGTCGCCCCCAGAAACGAGGCTGCTGGGGTTTTGTCGGAGCGGCTGCAGGCCGTGTGTAGGGCCTCAGCCCGCACTGCTCTGGGGGGAGCCCGGCTCCTGAGTAGCAGTTTGTACATGAGTCAGTTTGTGGAAAGCGCAGACTTGTGCCTCCATTCTCCCTGGATTATTGGAGTTTTGTGTGTTGTTAATTGGGTCTTTATTTTCTTGTGATTAGGCTCCTGCTGCTTTGAAGTGGCCGAGGCTGGTGGGGAGGGGGACTTAGTTGACTGGTGATCCTCTCTTGGCAGGAGAAGAAACAACTTTTGCTGTTGAGAGAGGAGCTGAGTTTCCCTCTGCTGTATCTCTCAGGCTAGGACGATGCCTCTGTGTCTCGGGGCTTCAAGGAGACTGCGATCGCTTCCTTTGTCTCTAACCTACTTCCCGAGGATGTCTGTTTGCTGGCACGCACAGGTGCTGCCTGCAGATAAACCTGGCTGTTCCCTTTCAGAGTTAATACTGAGGACGCCAGCGCTGACCTGCTGGGCCCCCTGGGCGCGGGGCCCCTTCTTTGCCACTTGGGGTCACTTGGAGGCGTAAAGCTCCCGAGTGGAGGGCTCAGCCCCTGTCACCTGATGTCGGGGTGAAGGCTGCCTGCTTCCTGGCTGTGCGGCAGAGCGGCGCTTACTCTGCTGGGGTCACATCCAGGTGAATTTCAGGGCCCCCTGCCCGGGCACCCGAGACCCTCCTGTCTGTGTGGCCCTGGTGTCCCCTGCTCTCTAAAATGCGCTCTGTTCAGAGGCGGCCCTCAGAGCTTCTGCCCCAGAGAAGAAAGACTTTCCGTAAGTGGGGCTGCTTTCCCCAAGCGCCTCTGGGGTCCACGAGTGGGCAGAGCACGGGAGGCTGGGGGGATGCTGGGGTCCCCAGCGGCGTCGGCCAGGCGGGGAGGCCTGGCCCCCACTGGCTGCACAGGGGTGTTTGGAGAGCTGGTGCAGGGCACGCCCAGCACCGCCAGCGGGAGGCTCAGGGCTGCCGGGGTGTCCCCGCGCAGCGATGGGGAGGAGCTGCGGGCAGCTGCGGAGCCCTTGCCCCAGGCTGGTGCCATCTCCGCACGGGCACTGCCGTCCGACTCAAGGGTGCTGAGGTCACGCCACAGCAGGCGGTTCTCACCCGCTCTCCAGGCGCCTGTGAGGCTGGCTTCAGGCTCCCAGACCCCCTGTCCGCCAGACTCCAGTGGCCCTTTCCCAGGGACCCGCGCCCCGGTTCTCCACAGCGGGGCGGGGGGCGTTCCCGCGACCCCGCCCGCTCCGGCTCCTCCACCGGCTCCTCAGCAGCGCGCCCGCCTGCCCCCCTGCCCGGCGCGGCTGCTCCCGGACAGGCCTCCGTCCACCCCGCGCCAGCTGAGCACCTCAGGCAGCGTCTCAGGTTGCACCGCTCTGCAAGCTGTCCTTCCCGCCCGAGCAGAGGACTCTCTGAACGGCTAAGATGGTTATGTTATTTCACTGCCTAAAAGGTTTTCATTTTCTCTCCATCGGTGTGAAGGCCAAACTCGGCCAGAGGCGGACAGGGCCCTTCCCGAGGGGCCGCTGTGTCTGTGTCTCTCAGGACCCCAGGCTTGCGGGCCTCTCTGGCTCTGCCCCGTCTCTGGGAGCCTCCCCGTGCCCACGCTGGCTGGCCCACCCACTGGGCCCCCAGACCCGGCGTTCTGCCCTCCGTGGGCAGTGCGTTCACTGCGCCCGATGCCAGGAGGCGGGAGTCCTGCCGCCGTCCGACTCCAGGACCACGGGCAGGGCCTGCGCGCAGGCAGAGGAGCCCCGCGGGCGCGGGTGAGCAGGCCGCCCCTGCCCGCGGCTGCACCCTGCCTCCGGCGGGGCTGGGAGCCCTGCGTCACACAGGGTTCACTGCGGGGCAGACCTGCCTGGAGGTCAGCCGAGTTAAGCTTCCAGTGGAAATTCAATCCTCATATTTCATTTTCAGGCCACTTTGCGTAGCCAAGTAGTTTAACTCGGAGCAGATTGCTGCCGTGCTGGCGGTTAATTTCATGGCCCACAGAGGGTCAGCACGCCAGGGCCGGGCCGCGGTGACCCTGTGCAGCTGGCCGCACACGGCGACAGCCCACAGCCTGTTGTCTTAGGGAGCCCGTCTCAGGCATCCTTCAGCGCGGCGCTCTGGAGTTAACAGGGTGACCTTTTCAAGAACATTTTTAAAAGCTACAGCACAGATTCCTCCCACACCGTATATTTTCCTTTCTCCACGCAGTTCAAAGGGGCTGGGTTGTCTCATAGGTTTTTCACCAGCGATCTTCAGCTTGACCCTGGTTGTTTAAATCTGCCGGAGGAAATTTGAACAAACTTGTACTTTGGTAATTCTTCTGCCTCTGTGAACCTTTAACCTTAAGGTTTCTTGGAGAGCCTGGGGCTGCATTGTCACCAGCCGGCCCTGCTGGGGCTCTCAAAGGCCATTGTCTGGCACGTCTGTTTCCACTTTGCTACTGGAGTTCTCTGGAGGAAGGGTATTAATTCAGACCTGATCTGCAACAGGACGAGGACTTCTGAACTTGCCCCCGAGCTCGGGGATGGGGAAATGAACATAATGCGAGCCTGTGGGCCCCGTGGGGTCCTTCAGCAGCGGTGGAGGTGGGGGGGCCTCTGGGGTGGGCTGGTGTGGTGGCTTCCCGCGGTGACCCACCTCAGCCAGCTCTTGTCGGCAGTAGGACCAAAAGCAGTTCCTGCCCCTGGTGGTCCAGCCTGGGGCCCGAGTTCCCCCTGACGGTGACCTTCCTGGCGCACCAGGTCCTCAGGAACCGGGAGGCTGGACGTGAGCCGGGGCCCCACACCCTCCAGGGGAGAGGGGCCGGGCTTCCCAGGCTGGATGCAGGGCCTGCCAGGGTCTCCACCGAGTTCTCCCCGTGCTCCCCACCGGAGGGCTCCGAGACCCCAGGAGTCTGTGGGGTCTCTCACCCCCCCGGTCTTGGCCTCGGGGGCGCCGGTGTTTGACGTGGACTCTGCCCGCCTCCGTCATGACGGCCCCTCCTACGTTCTGGCAGCTGCTCTTCACCCCCGGGGCTTTCTTTCTCTCCTCCCAGGATTCATAGCGCCCTGAAGATCTGGCCAGGGGACCTGATTCCTTATGATCAGACATTGCGGAAGGAAAGGCGTACTGAAGCCTTCACTCCTTCATTCTCTCTGCAAACCCTGAGCCACACAGCCACACTTGGAGCGGGGTTTACGCGGGCGATGGGACAGAGTGGAGCTCAGGGCCTGCCGTGGGGGCAGTGCTGTGCGTGTAAGCGTGTGGGGAGGAGCAAGCCGGACACATGGGGGCAGAGCAGCAGGCAGGCGGGTCCTGAGGCTGCCCTGTGCGTCGGGGGCCGCTCTGGCCGGCTGTCAGAGCCAGTGTCCACGACAGGAGCCTGCTGTGGGCTGGCCTGCTGGACAGATGTGGCTGTTTGGAGTCTGTCCATCTCCGGTTTGCCAGAGGACAAGGTCGCGCGTGTCCTGTGGTCCTGATTGGAGGACAGAGGCCAGGAGGCAGGGCTCCGCCAGCTTCACACACCAAGTCCTCTGTCTGGCCCTGGACCTCCTTCTCTTCCCAGGGGGAGGGCAGGACCATGGGGAAACAGGAAGCGGCGGGTACTCCTGGCTCACGTGAGCTGGACAGCAGCCAGGACGCCGGGACTGCGGTCGGCCGTGGACGCTGAGCTGCTGAGCCAAGCGCTGGGCGTTGTGGGCAGGCCCTGGAGGAGCTGAAGGTGCTGGCAGCCCTGTCCTTCCCTCCAGGTGCCCACTGGGCTGAAGGGGGTGCCCTGGGGGCAGACTTTGCACTCTCTTCCCCCGAAGTGGGCTTCCCCAGTAGCTCAGCTGATAGAAGAGTCCTAATGCAGGAGACCTGAGTTCAATCCCTGGGTTGGGAAGATCCGCTGGAGAAGGAAAGGCTACCCACTCCAGTATTCTGGCCTGGAGAGTCTCGTGGACTGTATGGTCTATGGGTCACAACGACTGAGCGACTGTCACTTTCTTTTTCACCTTCCCCCAGGATGAGTTTGGCTTGAGGTCTGGCCCATCTTGACTGTGTCCGGAAGGGTGCGTGTGGGTGCAGGATCCGGGTGGCTTGTGGTTCAGAGCAGACCTGGAGACGCCCGAAAAGCCCAGGGCTTTCCTTGTGGGCTCCCGCCGGCAGGCTGGCCTCCACTCCCCTCGGGTCCTGTGCTGAGGGTTGGCAGTTTACAACCCTCTCTGGGCGGTCTTCTGGGCACGGAGCCAGACCCCAGGGCACAGGTCACCCTGCAGGTCAGGGCCCGTCAGAAGGAAGAACCCTGACTGAGCTCTGGGGGTTCCTCTGAGAAGCAGCAACTGGGGTCCCCCCACTTGTTTATTTCTCCCCCTGGAATCAAGTGGAATATTTTCCTGGCGAATGTTTCCTAGGTAGAAAGAAGTACTGTGCACTTGCTTCACAGATTCGTTTGTTGTTTCTAAAAGTTTGTGAAAGTACACAAGAAAACCCGTCATGGAGACCAGTGAAGCGTCTCTTCTAGGAATGGCTCTTTTCTAGGAAAGATAAGAGGCAGTTATTTTGGGTCTGATTTCGTCAGCCAAACCTCTCCGTCTTCCTCTTACTTCACTGTCTGTCCCGGAAGGGGACACTGGAGCCAGCTCCCTGGTAACACATGCGTCTCACCCTTTCCTGACGCGTCCAGGCCGTGCAGAGCCAGCGCTGGGCGGAGGCGTCCCCATCTCCCTGCCGACTCGGGCCTGTTCGGTGCACAAGAGGGCAGTGTTTGCTCACGGTCCTGGGTGGAGACATCCGTGTGGGGTAACAGGTCAGCAGAGTTAGAACGACCTCGGGCTTTTCTGAGACAAAATAAACCGTAAGCTGCGGCCAGGGTGGCTTCCCATGTATGCCTTTAAGCGCTGACCCCTCCAGAAAATAGCTGCTTGCTGTCTTTTTTTTTTCTTAAAAAGAAAAATATTGTTTCTTTGAACGTTTATTTTTCATTTTTTTTTAATCAATGGAAATATGGTTTGCAGCCTTGTACGTACAATGGCAGAGGTTAAAGAGTGTTGCGAAAGCAAAACAACCGCCTTCCAATTAAAAGCCATGTGGGAGGGTTTCTGTTTGAAGCCAGGGGTCAAATGTATATGCCGCCCCTTTCGCGTCAGTGTAAAGATTATCGGGCTTAACTTTTAAAGCATTTGAAGATGTGGGCTCAGTTGTCAGCCCTCTTCCCTTGGTTTTCTTTTTTTCCTGCAAGTTTGTGGTATTAGCCAAAGCAGGGACTTTCCAGGAGAAAAAAAGAGGTCCTCTGCCTGCCTCCCCAAGGTCACAGTCCGGCTGACTCGGCCACGTCTGCTCTTGTCCGAGGATTTGCCTATTTTCAGCTCCTCCATGGTGTTTTCCTGGAGCGGCTTTCAAGGCTGGAAGACACGTCTTGATGCCCAGTCCTGACACCCCCGTCCCCCAGATTCGGGGTCTCACGGCCTCCTTGTTCCCCTCAGCCTGGAAGTGCAGGTTTCAGGTGCCTCTGGGAGGGGACAGCCAAGCCCCGAGGAAGTGGGTGGAGCCCAGGTGCGGCCTGCCACGGCTCCAGGTGGCCCAGGGCAGGACCACTTCCCTCCCGCCGGCTGCACGCCTGGGCCACAGGCGGTCACCCCGTTCCCTGGGCGGGTGCACCGGAGCATGGGCTGCAGGACTGCCGGCACGTGGCTGGACAGGCTGTGGTGAGGTCGCCCCTCTGCCCCGCTACAGGAAGCCGAGGGCTGGGGGTGCTGCACGTGAGGCCAGAGGCACAGCCAGGGGTGGCCGCCCGTTCTCCGTCGCCAGCCCCTCTGCCTGCCTGCGGCCACACGTGGGGATCCATATGGAGCCTCCGAGAGCCATCGGGAGGAGAGGGGTTCCCAGGCTTGGCCTGTATGAGTTCCCTCTTTCCACCTTTTCTAGTCACAGCGTCGGTTGCCCAGGTGACTGCGTCCACAGGGCAGATGCAGCGTGCGAGGCGGACGCGTGAGCACAGCTGTCCCCTCGGGCTCGTCCGTAGGTCAGCAGCGTCTGACGCAGAATCTGACCGTGCCCGCCCGGCCGGGGCCTGGGGTGGCCTTCTCACTTGCATTCCTTGGACGTCCCTCTTCCGGCCTTCCTTAGCAGGGAGCCTGAACTGAAGCTTTCCAAAGAGCCTCACGCCTTGCTTCTCCAGGAACGCACTTTGTGAACCGCAGAACCCTCGAGGGAGCCTGGTGTGTAAGGGGACTGAGCGCTGCTTCCACCGTGGGCCCTGAGCTGGTTACCATCTTCGGCGCTCGAGGCGGGGGTGGTGAGCAGGGAACGGAACGGACGTTCCTTGGCAGTGATTTCCAGGCAGATTCTTGAATGCCGTGTGTGCTTCGGGTCACCGTCAGCTCATAACGGAGCAACGCGGAGAGAGAATTCCTACAGTGGAGACGTGCGCCGTGCCCCGCAGACATGCGATGGCACAGATAGGGAGCTTTCTGTGCACGCAGATTCCCCGTGCTATCTGGAAAATTCAGACTGAATAGCCATTCTGAAGTGCTCCCTTTTAAAAGAAGCCCTTCCGCGAGCATTGCAGCCCGAGTGAATACCAGTCATTTTTACTTCCCTCTCCTTATCGGTGCCCCTGCTGAAATGCTCCTGCGCGGCCTATCTGGTCTTTTCAAGTGAACATCGACTGATTAGTGTCAGCTTCCAACCTGAATTAGGATCCGCCCTTCAAAACACAGGCAGCTTCCACACCAATTGCCAACACCCTGCGGTACCGGGAGGCAGTGCGGGTGGAGGGGACGTGCTGAAGCGTGGCCCCGGGCACAGAGGGCAGGGCTGTGTGCCTGCATGTGAGAGGGCACGGGGCCTGCCGCTGCCTCTCAGGTGGGTGAGGGGCTGCGTGCAGGCTGGGGAAGTCTCCCTGCGGCCTGGAGGAGATGCCCGCTCTGGCCTCTGCCCCCTGAGCCCCCCCCATTTCCTGGGGGCTGCCCTGGGGGCAGCTGCTCTGAGACCTCACGGGCCTGGAGGCCGGAGGACAGAGCGGATGTCCTGGACCAGGTCTCTAGGCCGCCGCCTCGAGCATCCAAGTGTGCTCGGGGGCCTCCTCTCCTCCCGTAGTGCAGTCGGCTCAGCCCCAGGCCACCCAGGTTTGCAGACCCGGTCACTGCTGGTCCTCTGTGTGTCCTCTGGCGGCCCGCAGCTGACCTCCCCGAGGGCCAGAGGCTGCCGGGCTGGGCCCTGTGGCCACCAAGACTGAAAGGGGGTTTTGGCTTTGGCGCTAGCTTGTTGTGTGACTGGCTGTTTGACTTTTCTGAACCCTCATCTCTTCGCATGCTGCAGAAAGGGATGATGGTTCTTTTATGGGGCATGCTGTGGCAGCCGTGGTATGGTTGCCAGGGGCAACCTGGTGCCCTCTCTGCTGGGGGCGCGCAGACCAGCCCCGAGGGTCCGCACGCGACGCCCCCTCTCTGCTGGGGGCGCGCAGACCAGCCCCGAGCGTCCGCACGCGACGCCCCCTCTCTGCTGGGGGCGCGCAGACCAGCCCCGAGGGTCCGCACGCGACGCCCCGTCTGAGGGCTTGAGAGAGTCGAGC
>CM035289.1:1191888-1227522 GCA_020226075.1 Hydropotes inermis
GGGTGTCCTCTGCCTCTGAGCTCGTGGGTCCGTCCCGGGGTGTGGAATCGGGGTGTCCTCTGCCTCTGAGCTCGTGGGTCCCGGGGTGCAATCCCGAGGCAGTCCTGCCTGGTGGCAACCCCCCCCACACCCTCCTGTCCTCCTGCTGCCGGCTCCTGCTGCCCCAGCCAGCCTCCGGGGCCATGTCTCGGATGAGTGGCTGATGGAAGGAGCAGCAAAAGGCCTCTCTTTCCACTTACCCTGTGTGTGGTCTGTCATCTCCACCATCTTTGGAATCCTGCCAACCCAGGCTTGAGTTCTGGGTCTTCTGCTTTATGACTCGCTGAGGGACCTCAGGCTACTGCTTAACCTTTCTGAGCTTCAGCTGGGTCACAAGTGAAAATGGGGCTTATAGCCTCTCCCCATGAGGCTGCCGTAAGAAAACAGGGGAGACACTAGCCCGTGCCCCGCGCTGTCGGTCAGCACTGCCGTAACTCCTCTGGGCTGACCTCTGTTGTCTCATCTGGTCCTGATAAAGCCCAGGCCCCGTCCTTCTGAGTGACTTCAGTGAGGTCCCTGTGGAGGGCCGACCTCTGATGGTGGTGGCGCGGACATGGGACGTCACACTGTGGTCCCAGAGCCCACGGGCTTGGCTGCTGGGCGGTGCCGGCCTGCCGCCTGCCCACAGGCCTGACGTCTGCTCCGCATTCTGTTGCTGGTGCAGCTGGGGCTCTGTGCACACACGTTCGTTCCGGAGATGGTCATGTCTTCCCGAGGACCCAGGAAAGCTCCTGGAATTTGGCTTCCTGGGAACATGACTTGGGACAGACGCCCCATCTCCCGCCACCTGTTTCCATGTCCGCAAACCGGGGAGGCAGCACTTCACCCCTCGTGTGTCATCAGCACCCCTAGGGGCATGGCCCCAAGCAGGTCCACCCTCGGTTGTTGGCTGTATCCTTACCTGGCCAGTTCCTGGAGAGGAAGCTGAGCTCCTGACCCCACCTGAAGTCGCCTCCTGCCCTCTGTCGCCCGTGGCAGGGATGGGCTGGAGGCTGGGCAGGGATAGGGCGGGGGTGCACACCGTCGCTGCTCGGGCCGCGCCGTCTGTGTTGGGTGTCTCTGTGCCCCGACCCCTCTCGGGACCTCACGGAAGCAGAGTCCTGCAGGAACTGTAGTAGACACGCAGCCTTCCTGACGGGCTCGTCCCGCTCAGTGCTGTGTCCTCAGGCCTCCTGCATGCTGCAGCGTCTGACAGAATCGCCTTCCTTTTTGATGCTGAGTAATGCTCCATTGCCTGTATGTTCTTCCAGGTTTTCACAGCTGGATGAAGTATATGAGCACGCTCCTGCCCGTGCCAGTGCCTGTTCATTTACAGCCGTCCCTGTAGTTTTCTGCTTTGCTCTGACTTAACGCGCGCTCCTTCCCGTGTTATTGCGGTCTTTGTCCGTGTTGTTGATGGCGGCGATGGCGCGTTGGACTGTGCTGAGAGCGGGCTGCTTGCTTTCCTCTCTCTCACGGAATTCGCTGTGTGGAGCTGGCCGCGTTTCCCGGGGACACGGGGGAGTGTGTGGTCTGCTCTGTCTCGCTGCCCCCGAGATGCCTGGTTGCACCGTGAGGTCTGGAGGACGGCTGAGCCACCGCGGCTGGGTGCTGTGCGAGGCGAATCCGCCGTTTCTGACACGGGTTGCTGAAACGCCACAGCCTCTAAAATTCTAAGTGTGTTTCTGGGAGTGTGGATGTCAGCTGATCTGAAGTGACCGAAGCTATGAATAAGTTTTTATAAAAGTTATTTATGAACCTTTACTTATAAACTATTTATTTTTTCTCATTTAGTATGAAAATAAGTAATGCCCCATCCCTGCTGTGTCACTACATGATGAATGGTGTATTTTTATTTGTGTAGAATTACCTTTCTGTGGGTAATTTTTAAAAATGTTTTCATAATCTGGTAATTGAAGCGCTTCATAAGTAACTTCTTTTTACTTAATGATCCAAGGTGGACATCTTTAATTTGTAATAGAGCATCCCTTTGTGTGGTAACTGTATATTTTTGAAAACTGTTTTTATAACAGCTTTGCTGAGATTTAATTCATGCACCGTACAGTTCAGCCGTGTAAAGTGTCGATTCAGGGGCGTGTGGTCTTCACTGAACCGTGTGAGCGTCAGCACCGCCTCCGTCAGCATAGTGCATCCCCCAGAAGGAGCCCCGGCCGCCCTCTGCCTCCGGCGGCCGCTCGCCCAGTGCGCTGTGTCTCTGGAGGCGGCCCTGCCGGACGGTCTGTGTGAACGGAGTCCCGTGTCTGTGTGGCCCTCCGTGTCCGCTTGTCCCGCCGAGCGGAGTGCTCTGGGGGTGTCCCCCTGCAGCAGGAGTCTTGCTTCATCCCTTTCTGTGGCCAGAGCACATCCCATAGTTTGAATAGGAGACATTCTGTGTGTTCGTCCTCTGAGGGACATCCGCGTGGTTTTCAGTTTTCCACGGTTATGAGTCACCATGGGCATTTGTCTTCAGGTGTTTGCGTAGACGCATGTTTCCAACCTCGTGGGTTTATACCTAGGACGGCTGCGTCAGACTCTGCCCCTGCTTTCTAAGGGTCCCCCCAGCCATCAGACTCTGCCCCTGCTTTCTAAGGGTCCCCCCCAGCCGTCAGACTCTGCCCCTGCTTTCTAAGGGTCCCCCCCAGCCGTCAGACTCTGCCCCTGCTCCCTGAGGCCCCCCAGCCGTCAGACTCTGCCCCTGCTTTCTACGGGTCCCCCCCAGCCGTCAGACTCCGCCCCTGCTCTCTGAGGACCCCCGTGTTCCCCGCAGCAGCTGCCCAGCTTTCCCAGTGGCATCGGGGGTCTGGAGTCCCCACAGCCTCGCCAGCACTTGCAGTCGCCTGGCTCCCTGGCTGCACCTGTTCGAGTGTGTGATGTGCTGTCTGGTCCTGGGTCCGGGGGCTGAGATGGGGAGGGGGCGCCTGGGGTCGGAAGCGGACGCTGGGCGCTGGTGACCGGCTTCCACGTCGGGATGGGCAGCAGGACCGGGGGTGCCTGAGCAGGGCGGCGTGGGGTGTGGTGGGGCGAGGCCGCGGCCGCCGCAGGGCCCCGAGTCGTGGGGCAGATGAAAGGGGCCCCGACCTGCTGTGCTGTTTGCCAGTCAGGTGTGGCCCTTGGGTTCCTGGCGAGCTGCCGCGTGGCCCCGGGCGGAAGCTTGGCACGGTGCTATTGCTGACCCTTTGTACTGGATGGGAGAGTATCTGCCTTGCAGACCAGGCCGGAGATCAGGTATTTGGAATGCATAGCTAATGCGTTCCACCCCGACCTTCGGCATTATTATTCCACAGAATCACATCTAATTGATGATTTCCAAGCGTCCTTGTACATTTCGCCCACAGAGCAGAGCGGGGTGGGTTGCCCACAGCCCCTCCCTGATGGGGCTGCCCGGGAGCCGGCCCTCCAGCCTCGCCCCCCTGTTGTCGGGCCCCTCTCCTGGGTGTAGAGGAGGGGTGGTCCCATGGGAGGATGGCCTCCCCCCGAGGGTCTGCGGGAGCCCGACGGGGGTGGGGGCGCGGCGCTCCCAGGGAGGGTCCCCCGCTCCAGTGCTGGGGGCGGTGCCGGTGACCCGCCGCGCCCTTCCCAGTCCTCTCGGCTCCCCACCACCGAGGGCGCGGGCCGGGCGCCTGTGGCGGCTGCAGAAACCGGCCTTTTCTGAAATTGTGGTGAAAGCACACAGTGTGGACTTCACCATCATGACCATCTTAAGCGCAAGTTCAGTCGGTCCATTGTGTCCCCACGTGCCACCATCACCATCGCGTTTCCAGAGCTCATCACTTCAGACTGAAACTGTTCCCGCGTGGCACCAGCCCCCTGCCCACCGCCCGCCCCTCCCCTGCTGAGCTCACGCTAAAGGGCTGCCTGGGGTCCGAACGGAGCTTGTCTGCTGCACGGCCCTTTCTCTCAAGGAGGAAGGTTTCTCCTCGGGACTGGCGGGGCCGGGGGTGGGCAGGGGGCGGGCGCCGTCCAGGCGGGGCAGGCTAGGGTGGCAGCTGCTCCCAGCCCCGCGGGGCCCCCCACCCGTGCCTCCCCGGTACTCCCCCCAGCGGCCCCTGTGCCTGCCGGCGGCCTCATCTCCTGTCTCTGCAGGATGGACACGGCCGCTCAGGGCTGAGCCTGACACCTTCAGGGCCGCGGCCCGTTCGGCAGCAGTTACTAGAAAGTTGGCTTGGCCCAGCCTTTCTGGGGACTGATTGTGGAAAATCTCTCTAGAGCCTTAAATAAATTCTACTTGCGATTTCGTAATTCACCTTCTAGGAAACATCGACATGAGCCAGAGCTGTATGCTCAGAGACGGTCTCGCCTCTCACAGTAGCCGCCCAGTGGGCAACCGAGGCGCTCTGCGGCGCCCTTCCTGGAAACGGTGTTTATGGAGGGATTTAAAACAGGAAAACTCCCGTTAAATATAATGTTACGTGAAGAAGCCATGGGGCTGGGAATGCCACTCCCGCCCAGCTCAGGAGTGCCTGGCTCCCAAGACCCAGGCAGATGTGGAGAGAGACGTCAGATGTCGGTCCAGTGGCCGACTTCCGGGGCGGCTGTCGGTCTCTTGGTTTCCATGATGAAGGAGGGGCTTCTCCCAGTTTTTCCTTTCCCTGTGTTACTTCTCTGAATGTCTGTAATGAGCCCCATGGGTCTGCCTGTCCTCCCCGCACAGGTGCCTGGACTCAGCCCTGCGCGGGGCCGCTCGGGTGGGGCGGCGCCTCGCACGGCCTCTGCTCTGCATCTGTTGGTGGTGTGGGGCTCTTCCTTTAATCCAAACACATTTTAAGGTTTCGGGGCCAGGCTTTTCTGTGGCTTCTGTTGAGGAAACAGGAAGAAAACCTGCCTTCCTCGTATTTGTTAACTACTAAAGCTTTTAAAATATTATTTTTCCTTCTCTGAAATAACCAAACCACAGCTGACTCGCCGTCGCCATGCGGGGCTGGAAGCTCGCCCATGGTTAGCTCTGCGTGATGGGGGGGGCAGATTTCACAGAAGTAGCTGCCACGCGCTCGGGGGCTTGCTACTCGGCTGCCTCAGGAAAGAGCCGAGCCTGGGTCTTGCTGCGCGCCGTGTTTGGTGACCGCGGAAGGAGCGGCCCGGAGCCACTGTCGCTGCCGGCTCTGCCGTCTGGGGGGCAGGGGGGACTCCCTCCGCAGCGGCAGAAGGCGCCTCTCCGGCGGAGCTGCTGGTGCAGGAAGCCGTCAGTACTCAAAGATGACCGAACCTTCTCTCTGGCCCTGGAGGCTGGGCTGGGGGCTGGGCAGACGGCAGAGCCGGGGGTCTGCCGCAAGGACTTGCTGTGAGGTGAGGGCCAGCATGTCCCCACGGTAGCCAGACAGCCAAACTGGGCTCAGGTAGGGGGGAGCTCCGGCCTGTCTCCCCAGTGAACAGCGCAGGACTGTCCCAGCAGGGCGAGGGATGCCAGGCCTGCGGAGGCAGCTCTGGCCTGGCTAGACCCGGGTCACGCGCTGCCTGCATGGGACTGGAGAGTGGGCAGCCCTCCCCACACGCGGCTCCGGGCTGGAGCCGGCAGGGCGGCCTCAGAAGCATGCCTGTACCTCTCAGCCAGCTAGTGTGAGGGTCGGTGCCCAGGGAGAAAGGTGAGGAGGCGACCCATTTACAGCGCTTGTCTTCTGATCTCCGTGAGCCAGGGGGCTCGAGAAGAGAAAGCTCGGAGCGAGACGGAGCGACCCCGCGTGACGACCTGCACGCTGGACATGCACAGAGGTCCCTGTGCTGGGTGTCCTGGCCCTGCTGCGTGTCGGGTTTTCATGGAAAGCAGGAGGCAGTTTCTGGGCTCACGGGTGGGATGCGCGCTCTGACCCGGGAACACAGGCCCTTTATAGAGTCTCAAATACAAAGCCGTTGTTTTCTGACTGTGAAACTAATACAGACCTATTTTAGAAAATTTGGATAATAGGCAAAATTATAAGGAAGAAAGTCATCATCCAGTTGACATGGTTGAAATTATAAATTTCATGTACGTTTTTTCTGCAGCTTTTAAAACTTCGTCATTGTATTCTAGGCAGTTTTCCCCACACCATTAATCACGTTGTGTAAGCACCATGGTTTCACGCCTGCAGGCGTCCCATTGTGTGAACTCGTGGGGACAGGGACACACCTTGGCTCAGAGACGTGTGCTCAGAAGCCGGCAGTGACCCCCTGGTCCTGCTCGCTCTGGAGCCTGGGCTCCCCACCCGTGACCTGGGGGCACGGTCAGTCCCAGCGGGCCCCACGGAGCGTCAGGAACCAGCCGCCCGGCTCCGCCTCACCGCTGACACACGGCCGTCTCTGTGCTGTGTGCTTCCTCTCTCACACACACGCCTGTGTCCTGCGGGTTTGTGGGGGCCGCTGTGCCTCCCCTTCGCAGCAAGGCAGAGGCGCGCACACACCCAGCCGCCCCCTGCGGCCCTGGGCCCCGGTTCCGCTCTGCTGCTCTGAACAGTGGTGCCCAGGACGAGTCTGAGCCCCGGGCCGTCCTGGCCTGGGTCACTCCCCGGGGCTCATGCACAGACGTGCACCGCAGGGCCACGGGCACGTGTGTGCACGCCTCTGATGCTCACCACCCGGTTCCCTCAGAAGGCAGGACTCGCCTGCACTCCCCAACCCTAAGCAGGACTTGCGGCAAGCCCTGGGTCATCGGCCCCTGAGTCCACGTGCCCCCGCCCCTCCCCGTGGCCCGCGGGCCTCCGTGGCCACGCCACTGTCCCTGAGCAGCCCGGGCCCCTCCCCTCCTGGGGAACCTTCATCTGGTGGGAAGGCCTTGCTGCCGCCAGCCAGTCCTGCCTGCGTAGACGCCCCTCTGTCGAACAATGAGCACATTCAGGCCCAACTCGTGTTTTCAGTTATTAAAAAGCGGAGCCGCCTGTCTCTGCCTGTGACTTTAATCTCTAAGCGTTTATTCTCCCCCAACCCCCTTCCCAGCGCCTGGTATCTGTGTGAGTCCAGCGCCGGCGCCCCTGCATGCAGGCCTTCTGGACGTGTGGTGGCTCCCCAGCAGCGCCAATGCCCGTGGCCCTGCGCAGGGCTGGGCTGGGGGCTGCGGCCAGGAGGACAGTGGCCATCCTTGCCTGCACGTCCCCAGGGCCTCACTCGCAGTTGCTTCCACGCGGCTCTGGGTTCAGAGTCGGTGGAGCCCCATCTGCCTCGGGCTAGCTTAGTCTTTATAAAATTTACATCTTCCTACGGCCTCTCAGCATTTCCTCCTGGGAATAGTTCTTGTGCTTGAATTATATCTGATAAAAGCAAGTCCCAAGAAAGGATCTTCAGAGATAACCTTAGGCCTCCCGAGACAGCCAGAGGTGCGGGACTGGGCAGCCGTGCCCTCGGCTTCAGGAAGGAGCTCCCTGGGCAGCAGGGTGGATGCGGACACGGCTGAGCCCGGCTGCACATGTGGGGCCCCTGGGCCTCGGGGCTCTAGCAGAGGACGGCCCTCCCGTGCAGCGCCATCATCCAAGCTGTCTGCCGTCCTCAGGGCCTGTGGGCACCCCGCACCAGGCTGTCAGCGCTCGGCGTCTGCGCTGTCTCCTGGCTCTTCTAGAACACACCTGTCGGCACCTCGTGGACTCTCAGAGAGGTTCTGTCTTAGAAGCAGAGACTGAAGGGGCAAGTGCGTTTTCATAGATATGCCACCGACCTGGCAGTGGTAGTCTGGGTCTTGGTTTTATCAAACTAATGTATTAAATGCATTACCATCAGGGCTCCAAAGAATGGATGCTTTTGAACTGTGGTGTTGGAGAAGACTCTTGATAGTCCCTTGGACTGCAAGGAGATCCAACCAGTCCATCCTAAAGGAGATCAGTCCTGGGTGTTCATTGGAAGGGCTGATGCTGAAGCTGAAACTCCAATACTTTGGCCACCTGATGTGAAGAGCTGAGTCATTTGAAAAGACCCTGATGCTGGGAAAGATTGAGGGCAGGAGGAGAGGGGGACGACAGAGGATGAGGTGGTTGGATGGCATCACTGACTCAATGGACATGAGTTTGAGTAAACTCCTGGAGTTGGTGATGGACAGGGAGGCCTGGTGTGCTGCAGTCCATGGGGTCGCAGAGTCGGACATGACTGGTGCCTGAACTGAGCTGAGCTAAACCATCAAGGAAATGAAGGCTACGTCTAAACTCTCAGGACCACCCGTATCTCCCTTCTCTGCCCTGGCACACCAGCTCACACACCAGGGTCTGCAGACTTGGGATTGAAGAGCTTTTACTGAGCCTCTCATCCTGGCCTTACTGCATGCCCACTGTGAGCCAGCCTCCGATCCCGTGGCGGGGGACACAGGAAGAGCCGAAGTGAGCCCCCCGTGGTGGCCGAGTGTTTGCGGCTCTGCAGCCACGCCTCTGGCAGGCCGGGGGAGAGTGTGGGCGGGAAGCACACAGCACTGACTGTGCGAAAACGGCCCGGACGCGGGCTCGCTCAGCCGCCGCCGCAGCTCCGCGGGGGAGGAGCCTCTGTCCTGTGCACTCAGGCTGGCCCCCTAGGGCGTCTGCGGCCCCTGACGTGGCCCGTGAGGTGGCCCTCAGGGTGGAGGGGAGGTGCGCAGGACGAGAGGAGCCCGAGGCTGTCCCGGCATGGGGCAGCTTGCTGTTGACCGGGCGGTCACCGCCGCTGACCGTAGACCCGAGCTGCCCGCAGTGCACCCTGGCGCTCTTCGTCTCCTCTGAACACTACTTTGTTGCTGATTTTTACTCCTGTTAGGGGCGCATTCCTGCCACTGCAGTGAAGTCTGCCTGATGGAAGGCCCCAGCCCACAGCACAGGGTGCTCTGGTCCCAGGCGGCTTTTGTCTGTGAGAAGCTTGGCCTGTAAACGTCTTATTAGACCATTAAGTGGCCCGCGGCTCTCCCACACTCACTAATGCCAGAGAGGGCCGTGCACACGCATCCGCTTTTCTGAAACGCTTGCTCTTCTGGAGGCTTTATTGCACTTTGACCTGATTTTCTCTGAGTCTCGCCCCATGGATCTGGCCTCACCTGCGTGGCTGGGACAACCATCTGTAGGGAGGACCTCCCTGGAGAGAGAGACTGATGACTCCAGGGCCCAGAGCTCCTAAGCACGGCTCTGCTCGTGAGCCTCCTGGCCGTGCGGCACTCGGGGGCGGGGGTCCGAGGGCACCACCTGGACCGCATCTGTGTCCGCCTCTTCAGGGTGACGTGATGATCCCGCGCATCTCACCGTGCAGCCTCGGGAGCATGCAGAGCGTGAGTCGCTCTGGCACTCAGTCATGGCCCGTGCCATGCGAGGCGTTCTGGGCACCCGGGTGGGGGCTGCCCGGGGACCCAGGTGGTGTTGGGTCCTTCCTCTGGGCAGCATCTGCAGCCCCGTGTCAGTGGCCCCCTGGGGGTCCAGGGCAGCCAAAAGGTCCCCGTGTGGGTGACCAGCCACCAGCCTCGAGCGCCGTCCGCGTCCTCATCGGGCCCCAGAGGAAGGGCTGAAGGGGAGGCCGCCTCTCTGCCAGGGGCTGAACTCATCTCCAGACCCCAAGGCAGTGTAGTGTCACAACTTGTCACAACAGCAGAAGAGAGTCTTTCCCGCCTGTCCACATCTTACGCGACTGCTGAGCTTGCGGACAGGCCGCGCTCTCTCTGCTCTCGCTGGAGCCACGGGCGAGGCAAGAGGTGTGTGCGTGCAACATGTGTGTGCTGGCCTGGAGGGCGCGGCATCGGGGAGGCACCATGCATCGGAGCATGCCTGCACGCCCCTCACGGTCCCTGCTGAGTTGGCATTTCTGGACCACCCTTAATATCATACTACAATTTCATAAGAAAAAATTTCAACCTAAAAAAAGTCATTCGGTGACAGATCACTAATATAATAAGTTGGTTAGAAATATGATATGAGATTTAAAAGTTTCAGCTTCCTCGGTTACATTAAATGAGGCGTCTAAGCAAAGTTCTGCTCTAGTCTGTGACGGCTCCTTCGAGCCTGCTTTCCCTGTGGACTGTGACCGAGCAGAGACCCGCGGCCATCGGGGGCCACAGAGTGTCCGCGGGGTGGTGTCGGGCGGCGGGGCTCCCCGAGGCCCCTTTGTTTCCGGGGGGAGGCTGGGGGCTGCCAGGCTCCGTGTCGCCTGAGGGCTGTAATCAGGTGCTGTTGAGAAGGCGTGTGGTCAGCGGGGAGCAGCTCCCGGGTCTCAGAGGAGGAGGCGGCTGTGCGGCGACGCTGTTGTGGAGGCCTGGGGGCAGTGGGGTGGGGTCTGGGCAGGAGGAGAGCTGAGGTGGAAGGTGGGGTGCTGGGTCACGAGGCCCTGGTGGAGGCGAGGCTCCGCACAAATGCCAGCCCCGAGCTGCGGCACTGCGCCGTGGCCCATCCCTGCAGTCTGGACGGCAGTGGGCGCTCCCTGCGGCTGGGCGTCTGCACGCCCAACGGGCTCCAGGACTGATGTCCAGCTGACTTAGGCCCTGGGGGTGAGGGGTGAGGCCTGCTGCATTTAGGACAGGACTTCCCGGGAGGATCAGGCTCCCAGGAGGCGGACCTCCCCTCCTTGTGACGTTGGGAGCAGGCCTGAGGGCATGACGGCAGTTGGCAGCCGGGGCATGCGCTCTGCACGCCCCCGTGGCTCGGGTGAGGCGAGTGTGCAAACGGGCACTGGGGTTGCTTGGAAAATGCCCTGAAAGGTCCAAGGCAGGTGCTGAGGGGAGGAGAATCCTTGAAGCCTCCTGGTGTGTAGTCTTCATTTGCGAAGGGCAGAAATTCCCCCCAAACTGCTGCTTGGAACCAGCACGGTTTGTGTGCCCGGCTCAGGCGTAGCTGGCTCCAGGCTTGCCTGCGACCGCTGCCTCTCTGCAGGTGGAGAGCCACCCCGGGCACTCACACAGCTGCTCTCTGCTGGTCGGAGTGCCTGGCCAATGGCGCAGGGCAGACCAAACGGCCAGCGGGTCCCGCCTGTGCCTGGAACCGGGCCCGGGGTCCCTGCCACGTGTGGGGGCGGAGCCGGGACGAGGGTCCCGGAGGACAGCGGCGCCCTGGGCGGTGGGCGGCCGGGGCGCGGGGTGCCGTGTGGGCTGCAGGTGGGGCCCGCGTGGGTCTCCAGCCCCTCAGAGCGGGAGCTGTTCTCACAGCCGGCAGCCCCGCAGACCTACCGGCTTCTGTTACAAACCAAGCATTAGGCTATTTTTCTTGCTGTGGGAATTGTTGATAAAAACTGTCTGTTTAGTTGAAACATTGCAAAAGTTATACAGGAAAAATAAACAAATCTGAGGACCTGGCCAGTTGTGGCCTGGAGGGACATCAAAGGTTGGCCGGTCACCAGGCCCTGCTTGCTCCGCGGTGTGGCGTGTCCACTGCAGGCCGGGGCCTGGGAACCAGCTCCAGATCCAGGGCTGTGCCAGGCTGGGCGTCCCGAGCCCCCGCTGGAGCAGCGGGTGGTCCACGCAGGCCTTCCACCTGCCGCAGTCCAGGGGAGCCCACCCCCCGCCCCAGGCAGCCCCCTCAGGCCTCTCCCCCCTGGCACCCGCGCGCTCACCCCACCTCACGGGAGCGCTCACCGGGGGCCTTGTGTGCCGCTTGCAGGGCCAGGGTCCCAGGCCGCTGCTGGCAGGGCCGCTGCTCAGAGCAGTCCCAGGGCCCCTGCTGCCCGGGGCTGCTGCTGGGCTGCAGGGCTGGGCACTTCGGCTGGAAGCTTTTCCGGGGGCGGGGGCAGACTTTCCTGCTGGCAGCATCCTGAACGGTGCCCTCAGGTCCCTGGCGTGGCTGAGGGCGCCCTCTGCAGTGGACTCGGAGCGGGTAAATCGTAGCCAAGCGTCTTCATGCTAACCTGTTAGTAGGTAGTCACTTAAATTATAAAGTATTTGTAGTTGTCGTGAAGTACATTTTCTTGTCCCAGTTTTGGGAAACAGCACAGGAAGAGGAAACTAAAATTCACCCGAGGGGCTGGGGCTCGGGGTGGCTGCAGAGCTTGGCCCGTGGGGCGAGGGGCGGGGTCCCGTCCCGGGAGAGGCAGAGCCGCTTTCTCTCAGCCCGCGCCCCTCTCACGGGGCTCTCTGCCCGTGGCCTTGAGGGCCCGGGAGGACACCCTGCGTGCTGTGCTTTGCGTGACTCAGGGCCCTGAAATCCAGAGGCAAGTGGAAGACGAAGCCCCACCGCAGGGGGCTGCCAGAGCAGACCTGTGTGCCGCCCGGCCCCGGCCCAGACGGGCCTGTGAGAACCGCTCCGGAAACAGCTAGTGACAGGTTCCGTGCTGTCAGCCTTTCTGTTTTCCTTGTTACCAGAAAAATAATCAGCTCTGTGTCTCACGCACTTGATAAAGCGGCCCAGGCACCAGCTGTAGCTCGGAGCAGTTTCTGCTCTCGTTGCTTTCAGCCAGGACATGGGCGGGCTCCCGGGCAGGCTCCCAGGCCGAGCGCAGGGCCCGCGTCCAGGCTCAGCACGTCTGTCTGTTCTGTTCCGTCCTTCCCGTCTCCCGGGCTCTGCCGGGCGTGGTGCTGGCTGGCCTCGGGGGTCCGGGAGCGCATGTGAGGGGGCAGAGCTGGCTCCCAGCCAGTGGCTCTCCATGTCAGGACACTGCTTTCTGGTTTGGGGCCTTCCCTGTAGCCGCCTTCCTAAGGAGGCTGGGACCCTCTCCCTCCCGTCAGCCGAGGGGCCGAGATGCTCGAGAAGGTCGCCAGGAGGCTGCTGTAAAGGAGCATGTGCTGGGCAGCAGCCCCCACCGGCCACTCCCTGGACTCAGCGCCGCCCCCGGACCTCCGACCGCCTGACCTGCCGCCTCGGGCCTTGGTACCCACGTGGGGGGTCCGGGCCCCTCAGGCCTGTGGCGTCTGCTGCACAAACCGTCCCCCAGGGCCTCTGCCCGCCGCCCCAGCCTGAGACCCCATCCCATCCACCTCCCACGACTGTCGCCAACGAAGCTTGGTAATGCTTTCTGGGAGCTGGTGTATGTGATTTTATTCTTCACAGGTTATTTTTTAAAGTTTTTCCCCACCCCAGTCATTTATGTGTATTGAGAATCTGATTCTCCATATAGAGGAAATTCTCAATTCCCCAAAACAGAGGAGACGATGGGGGGCCGCTGAGAGTCTCGTCACTGAGGATGACGCCCATGAGTGTCTGTGCTCAGTTCTGTGTGGCCGTGCGGTTCTTGGTCACGGCGGCGAACGCTTCAGCTGCGAACTCAGGACCCTCTCCCTGAGCAGGGGTTCAGCCCTGGCCCCCACATGGGGAGCTCAGTCTCCACCGCTGGGCCACCCGGGCGGCCCCCACCTGCGAGCGTCTGACGTGGTGTCTCCCTGCTGAGGACCCTGAATCTGGATTTTCAGGGCCTGCTTTCAGGGTTCAGAGCCAGGAGTCTTGTCTCTGAACCACATGGGCTCTGACAGCTCGCTCGGCAGCCCCTGGTCCTGCCGGCCGCCCTGCCCACGCCCCGAGGAGCACAGCGTCGGGCGTGGAGCACGCGGGGCTCCTGCTCGTGTTCCCGGCTGCTGGTGGAGCCGTCGTCAGCTGGTGGAGGGGACGGCTCCACCAGCGGGCGTGCCCTGCTCAGCCTCACTGGAGTCCAGCAGGGGACCCAGTCTTGTCCTGGGGTCCCGGGACAGAGCCCCTGAAACTGGGATCCCCGGTGGTCATGCTGGGCCCCTAGGCCGCGTCTGAGCTCCACTGGGGGAGACAGAGACCAGCAGTGTGACTGGGGCCCAGCTTTGGGCCGAAACAGCGCCCTGACTGCCTGACCTCTGAGGTCAAGGGCACGCAGACTGAGTTCAGTCCTGTGGCCAGGGACTGAATCACTCACGCCCAAGTAGTGAGACCCCAGTGGGAGTCTGGGCCCAGGGCTCCGCAGGGCTTTCTGGCTGGTACAGAGGTTGATGGCGGGCGAGGTGCCCTGAGCCCATAGGGGAGGCGGGGGGGTGTGTGTGGCCCGCACCTCTTCCTTCGGCCGGTCTGGGCTCGTGTCCTGCAGAGTAATGTTGTAATCGGTGGCCCCGTCCTGGGTTCTGTGGCTCTGGTGCCTTCTCTGTGTCTGTTCTCAGAGACTGCGCCCTGGGGCGGGGGTGGCAGGGCCCCAAGCCCGACACGGCCTGGCTGCGCGGAGCCCTGGTGGACGCTGGTGGGGTCCATCTCCCCTACCCGGTCTGTGCCAGGGTGCCATGCGGCCCCGTCACTCCCGGCTTGAGTCTGAGAGGCTCACCGCCTGGCTGCGAGAGGCGGCAGAGTGGGCTCTGACCCGCGGGTGTAGGCCCAGGGGCGGGGAGCCGCTCAGGACCAGGGCCCAGGGGCCAGCCCGTGACCACAGAGGGAGGTTGGTGGTCCTTGAAGAAGAGCGCCCAGGGATCCTGCGCTGCTCACCGCGGTCAGAGCCCCTGAAGGAGGGCCTGGGAGCCCTTGGGCCGGAGAGGCTGGCGGGCTGTCCCCACGAGGGCCCGTGTGTCCGTCCCGGGCGGCTGTGTGTGCTGCGCTCCGCTGGGAGGGGAACAGCCGCCCCGAGTTCCTGCGGCAGAGCGGGGTCTGGTCCCCGAGCCAGCAGTCCACACCTCCAGTCCTTCCGAGGGGTCTGGCCCGCCCCAAGGGTCCGGGGGACACCGGGCGCACCCCTACAGCCCTGCCGCATCCTCGCGGGACCGCCCCCTACCCCAGCCGCTGAATCCCCTCGTCGCAGACTGCGCATCTCGCTCTGATGTCCTCCACTGCGTTGACCTTGTGGGTCTGAGTGTCTCGCCACTGCACTGGGAGCTCCTTGAGGGCAGGGGTGGGCCCCGCTGGGGGCCACGTACAGAGCGCAGAGGCCCAGTGTGGCTGGGGGCAGCTTGGGAGGGAGGCGCGGGGGGCGGCCACTGCTCGGTCCCTCTGACTCCGTCCAGAAAAACGTCTGCTTGTGTCTTGAACTCATTTTCATTGCTTGCTTCAGTGGCCTCACTTGGCAGCTGAGGCCATATGCTAATTCCACCCTTTTCATGAAGGAATTCTGCTGATTTTACTGACTTTTTATGGTAGATTTCCCCCCCTTTCCTTCTTTTTTTCTCCTGCTTCCCCAGTAAACAGATTCCTGAGACTACGCTCTCAGGCTCTGCGACCCTGCACGCTCCGACCTTGTCGCCCCGGGGCGGTCTGGCTGGCCTCCCCCTCCCGCCCCTGCGCCCGCGGTGCCTTCCCTGCCTCGGGGCTCGCCGTGGCTGGGTCCCGTCCCTGGAAGGGCCTGCCTGTGTCTGAGGCCGCAGCACCGGGCGCCACCGCTCAGGACCCCCAGAGCGCGGTCCTGCTGTCCCGGGCCCCTTCCCTGGGGGAGGGGGCGGCCTGGGCCGCTCGCTTGCTGCCACACCTGGAGTCTCAGCGGGTCTCCCGCCTGGCCCCATGAGGCTCCTCCTCCCCGTCACTGGGGTCTTGAGGGTCTTCTCCCAAGGAACGCAACCTCCGCAGGCTCGGGCCCTGGTGCTCACTGCATGCCTTCCTGCCCAGGACGCGGCCGCCTGCACCCTCCTCCTCGCCATTTTGGTACATGGGCCTCTCTGGCGGACAGGGGCATGACGCCCCAGGCCAGGGAGCGCGGGTGCCCGGGTCCCGGGATGCAGGGCTGACAGCTGGGCTGGGGCTCGTGGGGGAGGCTGGGGGAGCAGCCCCAGCACACTGCCCTCTGCCCCTCAGGGGGCTCTCACATCCCACGCTCTCGCCTTCTTGGGGGGCCCCGTGCTGTGGACCCAGGCCTGTGAGCTGGGTGCTTACTGCCGCCACCGCTCTCCGCCCTACCTGGGACGCGGCCATTCTGGACCTCCGCCTGCAGGATGCGGGCTGGACAGGGCACCCAGCCCCTCTGGACGCCAGCGGCGAGGACGGCATCTGTCCTCAGGGACATTCCACCCGGGGCCACCGAGGTTTCCACCTCACTCTCCTGAGAGAACCGTCGTCTCGAGTCCCCCTTGGGCTGCCCTTGTCCCAGGGCGCTGAGCCTGTGGGAGAACCTTGCCTGACGCTGGGGGGACGCCCGCCAGAGAGCGACCGGCCATGAGGGCGCATGGGGGGGCCTCGGGCTGGGGGGGCCTGGGTAACCCCGGGTGAGGCCTGCAGAGCCCGCTCCAGGGCCCCACGAGAGTTCGGATCTCAGCTGAGGTTTCTCTGGCGACAGGCCCACGGCCTCAAGCCCCACTCTACCCCCTGGGGAGCCCACCTGGAGACTGTGGGGGCCCTGCCCAGCTCCTCCGGGAGGAACCCCCCCAACAGCACCTGCCCTCCTCCCGAGTCCTGGGGCGGGAGGGCCCAGGGCTCAGCAGGATTCACCGGCCAAAGAAGTGGGCGTTTGCTGCGCGTCCTCCAGCCCCCTCTGGAGACCCCCCGCGGGGAGCTGCAGGCCGACTTTGGCCAGTAAACCTGTTTTGTTTGGGCCGTGCAGTGTACACGCGTTTTCGGAATTGGTTGTCAACACTTAAAGTTGGCACAGTTCGCACGGTGGTCCAGGTTTTTGGCTTCTTTTGAAAAATCGGAAGATCTAGCAACTCCAGGCCCACATTCCTCTCTGGCCACGTGGGCTGGAGCCGGGAGGGCATCCCCCAGAGTGACCGTGGTGTCCTCTGGCTCCAGGTCGAGGCCCCCACCAGCCCTGCAGGCCTTCGAATTTGCCCACGGCCCCCACCTCGGCACAGGCGTTCATCCAGGGCTGGGGTCTGCACGCGGCCCCGAGGTGACGGCGAGCCCGTGGGAGAGTGAGGCTCCATGAGCAGGCCTCCCCGGGCGGCAGGGGTGGCGCTGAGGGCAGCCCGCATGCCCCCACGTGCGGGGACCTTTGTCTGCAGGCCTTGCCCTGTCCGTGGGGAGGGAAGGCACAGCCTGAAACCCGGGGATGTTTCTGCTTTGGGCTCACAGGCTGCGTCTTCAGGAGAAACTGTCCCCGGTGCCCCTGAGGAGGCAGGCCGAGTGGCCCTGGGCCAGGCGGGGCCAGCTCCACCCCGGGCCCTCCGCCTGGGTGCCCCCGCCCCCCTACATGAGCCCCCACCATGCACTGAGCCGCCGATTCTCTCGCGGAGACCGGCTGTCCATGCGCCTGACCAGCCGCGTGCAGACCTGTGGTCTGTGCAGCTGCGCTGCAGTGATGAGGCTTTCAGGCTCGTCCCCATGATGGGCGCTGGATTTGCAGAATTTTAGTGAAAATCATAGACTTAAATGTAGCATTTCCCCAGGCACGTGGGAGTGCAGGCAGGACCCAGTGTGGGGGCCCCACGCCCCGAGGGCCACATGAGGCACACACCACACGGCGCTCCCAGTGGCCTGCTCCCCACCGTGGAGATGAAGACGCAAACCCGCTGCTTGGCTGGTGAGCGGAGCGGAGGTGCAGAGTCATCACCTGGGGCCTGGCCACGACCCCATCCGCAAATCCCAGCGGACCCTGCGCATCCAGGGTCCAGGCGGTGAAGGCTCAGGAGTTGTCTGTCCTGGGGTTGTCTGTCCTGGGGATCCTTTCGTTGCTGGCTGCTCAGCAGGTCCTGCAGGGAGCTGGCCTGGCTCACCCTGAAGTCTGGTGCCCGCCGACCGCGTGGCCCAGCCTGCTGGCTGCGGCCGTCCAGCCCCGCGGTCCCGGTGGGGAGGGTGCTGCCGGCTCACATTCCCACATCCACCCCGGTGTCTGTGCACACGGAGCTCTCCCGTCCATATTTGGCGATTTGTCTCTCTCCCCCGCCTCTCCGAGGTGTCTGCCAAAATCCTGTATAATTCGTGTCATCTCCCGAGCTGTTACAGTATATGAGGGCAGGGGATAATTTAGTTATTTTTTAAAAAAGAGTCTTAGCAAAAGTCAAAAAGGAGGGGGGAGTTTTCATACTCACTGCATGAAATAGACAATATTTCCTGAAACAGGAGATACGAACCTCAAAGAATTTAAAATAAAACATTCATTTTATTATTTTTTTTAAAGAAGGAAAAACGGAAAAAAAAAAGTAGAATAGTCAGTCTTTTTATCCTAAGTACAGATGAAATTGATTAAACCTTAAAGACTGGCCTCCGCACACCCGGTTTATTAATTGAAGAATTTCCTCTTACCCAGAATGGGAAGTTCACATTAAACCGAGCTGGCCCCTGAGTGGCAGTGACACTTGAGAGCCAAGCATGCTCCACAATCCTATTTTCTCTTCGGTGCAAGAGGAAATCCTAAAATGGCTACAGGGGGGCGGGGAGGGGGAGCAGAAACCCCACATTTTAAGGAAGCCTTCTTTCATTTCCTTGTAAAGCATGAAATCAAATTATAGCTCGTGGCCCACAATCATTTTATTTCTACATTTCAGCTTCCACTTTCTGCTCCTTGAACAGGAGTCGTCCTGTTGCGCAAAGTCAGCTAAAAAGGTCACCCCAGGTAGACAACGGCACAGCGGCTTCGGGAAGCGAGCGCGGCCAGGACTGCTGGCTCGCGGTGGGCCTGGAGCCCGGTGTGCCCGCGTCCCCCGCGTCCCCTCCGTCCCCCGCCTCCCCTCTGTCCCCCGCGTCCCCTCCGTCCCCTCCATCTGGGCAGGTGTGCCGGCCGACCCGCTGCAGCCCTCTGCCCCGAGGAAGCGGAGACCGCTGGCTATTGCTGTGCTGCCCTCCAAGGAGGGCTCCGCAAGCCATGTGTTGCTCTGTCCCAGGCGTCCAGGGTGGCTGGGGAGACGGAGGCAGGGAGGTGTGATCCTGGCGCCCGCTTAACACCCCTGCCCGGAGAGGTTGAAGGTCATGCCTTTCCTGACTGTCATCCAGCCCATGTTCTGTTGCAGAGAGGCAGCTAGGTCTGGTGTGTCCTTCATGCGCTCTTGCCAACCCCCTCATGCACATAGGGCCTGGGGCTCAGAGCAACGCCTCGAGTTTTGCTTTGTCGTTTATCTTCCCTTTTACTGTTTTTCCTTGTGGCGGCTCTGGGTCTTTGTCAGCATGCTCGGGCTTTCTCTAGCTGCAGCGAGCAGGGGCCGCTCTCTAGCTGTGGAGCGCAGGCTCCAGGCACACGGGCTTCAGTACTTGGGTGTCTGCACTTAGTTGCTCTGCTGCACGTGGGATCTTCCCGGAAAGAAATAAAGTGGAGTTGCTCAGCCGCATCCGACTCTCTGCGACCCATGGACCGTACCCCACCAGGCTCCGTCCATGGGATTCTCCAGGCAAGAATACTGGAGTGGGTTGCCATTTCCTTCTCCAGGGGATCTTCCCAACCCAGGGATCGGATCCTGGTCTCCCGCGTTGCGGGCAGACGCTTCACCCTCTGAGCCGCCAGGGAAGAACCAGGGAAGTCAAGTAACATTGTGTTTAGTGTGAGTGCATTTGAGTCCAACAAAAAGACTCACTTTAAACACACTTAGGTCCCCAGTACTAGCAGCGGTGTCCGTGGGTGGGGCACCGGGTAGCTGGGAGGCCCTCCCTGACGCAGGGTTGCCTGCTCTCCAGACCTCCAGCCCCAGGTCCTCCTCCACGCCGCATCTTTATCAGCCCTGCCTCTCAAGAAGCTCTCTTAGAGGTCTGCCCTTAAAGACTCTCTTAAAGAGGCTTTCATGCTTGCACCTCAGATCCCGTCAGCCACACGGCCTGTCCTTCTGAACGGGGACCCAGCCCCAGTCCAGCTGCCTCCCCCACAGTCCTCCCCTGCCTAGACCCCGGGATCAGGGCGGCCCCATGGCGCTTCTCCCCCACCTCCACTGGACCCCAGGATCGGGCCGGCCCCATGGCGTCTCTCCTGCCCCCGCTGTGAGTCCGGCTCCTCTGCCCAGTCCCTTCCTCCCGCCCTGCGGCTCACAGACCAGGGCCTGTGCTTTCATCTGTGTTCACAGCCTTCAGCACAGGCTTGAGCTGGGGCAGGGCTTAATCAGTCTGTGGGCCTGAGCAGGCGGACGGCGGCCTCCCCAGCCTCCCCTCGGTTGACCAGGAATGTGGTCCTGAGGCTGAGCGTCCGCTCACTGCTGGCGTGCAGAGCGGCCCGAGTGCCTTGCCGTGGCAGGGGGGCTGGAGGGGAGGCTCGAGTCGTCCACCCCCCTGCCCCCCCGCCTCTGGTGCCTCCTGGGATCCTCGGGATGGGAGAGGGAACTGTCAGGCCCAGAAGGGCTGGTGCAGACGGGACCTGGACGCTCGGCTTTGTCCGCGGCCTCCCTCCGGCGCCGCACACCACCTCCGTGGTAGGCACTTGGCACAGCCGACACCAGGGCCTTCTGAGGGGTCCCAAGGTCACAGTGGCTCGAGGGGCCCCGCTGGAAGCCGGGTCAGAGCCAGGAGCCACCCGCGCCCGGCACCAGCCCCCGGTCACTGTTTCTTCACCACACTTTGATCCGGGGACAGGAAGGGACATAACTGGCCTGTCTTGTCTTTCTCTAAATCCCCAGTATTTCCACAGAATGAATCAAGCAGTGTCTTTTCCGATTCCCATGAACCCAGGGTAGGAAATCACTCAGGCTGCAGGGCCAGAAGGAGCGAGTGGGTGGGAAACACAAGTCGCAAACTCGCCGCTCACAAGTGCCCCTCTATATTTCTCCGGTCTATCAGCGCTTTCCATCTGCTTGTGAGGACTGCAGAGTCCTTTAAAGGTTTGCAGAGCAATTAGAACACGGCTGAAGTTTCTCAGTACTTTTAAAAATTACAATTTCCTATTCCATAGATTATGTATCTTAATCGTTTCAGAAATAAAAGTAAAGAAAAACCTACAAAGATCAGCATTTAATACATTATCTGTGAGGTGAAATTTTCCTTCTGGGACTAAAAGGGGGTGAAATGTGTTTGGGGAGAAAAAAAGTTTTCAACGGGAGAAACTGAATATAAAATGTTAACCATTTTAGCAAAACCAGATTGTTAACCCAAGTTTGAGTTTTAATAAAAAACTATGGGCACCCTAAATAAGAAGTAATATTGAATTTAAAACAAAGGAAAAACTTTAACTGGTGACGTTAAATATTCAAGAAGTGGGGTAGGTGCCTACAACCCAGCGTAGAGCTGCAGTGGACGCCGGCGTCCTGCGCCATCGGCAGCGTTTCCCAGCACAGCGAGGCCTCCGCGCGGGACCGTGGGCGGAGTCTCTGGGGCAGCGAGGCTGCGGAGGGGCCTCGGGAGGGGCCGTGCGAAGCGCCTCGGGCGCCAGAGCCCTAGGACTGCTGGGAAGGTCCTTCCACAGCAGGCAGGGGAGAGGAGCCGCCACGTGGAACGGTTCCGCAGCATCTGGGAGGCCCTCCATGGAGCCCTTGGCGAGTGCCAGCCTGCGGCCTGGAGTACTGTGTACCCCCGTGGGCAGGAGATTCGGACTGTTTGCACCCGGCCTGCCAAGGGGGCTACCCCTGAGTGCACGCGCACACACACATCCTGCCCAGCGAGGGGCCACGGCAGTCCGACCAGCTCCCGTCAGTGACACGCGGACCCTGTGTCTGGCAGACCCAGCGTGCCGCCAGGCCCGCAGGAGCCCCGAGCGGCTGCCGGCCCCAGCGACAGGCCCTGGGCTGGGAGCGGGCCTGCGCGGGGCCAGCTGTGGACGGCGGCCCGGGGAAGGACACAACTCAGCCCGCACGGACTGCCCACACTCGGCCCGAGATGGGTCGGGTAGAATCTTTGGGAGTCGTTGGTTGTGGCCACCCCAGGCCTGCCTCTGACACGGCCAAGGAGCCGTCCTGCCGGGCCCACAGCTTCCGGTCACCCTGCCCTGATGTCTGCTAGCGGCCCAGCTCCTGACTGCACGTGCGCCTGCTGCGCAGTCCACTCCAGTATTCCTGCCTGCTGCGTGCCAGCCCCGGCCCTCGGCTCGGCCCCACGAGGAGACCCTGTCTCACAGTCAGGAGGCGGAGGCCCGGGCCAAGGACACTGAGCAGCAGAGCCAGGGTTCAAGCCTGCAGCTGTTTGCACTCACATGCCGCTCCTCCATCGCCAGCTGCCTGCTGGCCAGGAGGGCCTGCGTTCCTGAGTCTCTGGGCCCCTGCAGCGTCCCGAGGAGCAGGTGGGCCAGGCTCCTCCAAGGAAGCCAAGAAGACGGGGAGAGGACAGGGCGCGGTGGCAAGCTGCCAGCGTCCTCGGGACGACCTGGGCCGAGCACCGTCCCTGGGGGCGCGGGGCCGCTCACTCACCACCCCCTGAAGAACCCGGGAGGACGACAGGGCCGTGTCAGCAGAGGAGGAACAGGAGGAAGAACACAGCCAGCCGTGTGGGAGACAAGAGAAAATAAACAGCTGAGGACAAGACAGCAGGCAGAGAGGCGCTGGCCCTGCCGAGAGGAGGGCGCGCCGGGAGCCAGCGCGCGCCGGAGGCCGCAGCACGGCCCCCTCGGGGCTGGGCGCAGGCCGCCGGGGGCGAGGCCCTGCTGCAGGCCCCCCCCCCCGAGTGCACCTCTCCTCCGAGTCTCACTGTCAGGATCTGCAGAGGAGAGGGTTACCATCTAGAGAACACTCAAGTTAGGTCTCCACCTTGCATGTTAGGCCAGAATAAATTCCAGATGGGTCAGTTTGAAGCAGAGACTTGTGAGTATGTATAGACACGTTTGGCCGCATCGAGTCTTGGTTGCCCTTGTGATCTTGGCGGGTCTTCCGTTGCGGCGTGCGGCCCTCCGGTTCTGGCGCTGAGACTCACTGGCTCTGCAGCGTGTGGGATCTTAGTCCCCCGACTCCGGGCCGAACCCATGTTGCCTGCATTGCAGGGTGCATTCTTAACCACTGGGCTGCCAGCGAAGTCTCTGAAACATAGACGTTTGAAGCTGTAAAAGGACTGGAAGAAAACACATGAGAAAATACATATAATCTTAAAAGTAAAAAATAGCTAGGTAACACACAGAGCCCAGAAACAAAAGGGAAAAGAGGAAAGACTGACCATTTCTGCATAAAAAGGAAACATTTCTGCATGGGAAGGAAAGATTCGTAAAAGCAAAGGTGACTCAGGAGAGAGGCCTGCAGTGCGCCTTCCCCGCCCAGGACAGCGTCCGAGTGTCTCTTTAAATTGGCAACAAAGAGAAAAGTGTCAACAGGGCCCTTGCAGGCGCCCCCAGCCCGTCCTTCTGGCTCAGCAGCGTTAGCGTCTAAACTGGCAGCAGAGACTAACAATCCAATCTGAAGGGGAAACAGTGTCCATCCATGTCCCACCCCGCGGGTGGCAGCGGGCGGGGAGGCCAGCCCAGCCCCAGGCAGCGCCCACTGCAGGCGGAGGCAGAGGTACTAAGTGTCCTGGGGAAACAGGGCAGGAAAGAAGACTGGGATGGTGTGGGAGGCCGGGGGCTGCCAGGACTCGGAGAGGCTGGCCAGGGCCGGGGCAGAGGCCCCACAGGGCCCTGGGGTTGGCGGCCCGGCACAGAGGCTGGTGGCCGGGGGGCCGTCAGACAGCAGGCAGGGCAGAGCCACGGCAGGCAGGCCGCTCAGGTTAGAGGCGGCGGCCCTGCGCGCCAGCGTCAGGAAGAAGCAACTTGAGACTGCATGGAGGTTCTGGTTCCCCCTGTGGGCTGCCAGAGTAACACTGACCACAGCGAAAGGCCGCCCGGGGCGAGTCCTCAGCTGCCAGGCCGCCGTGCGCACAGGCCCTGGAGCCCCCAGCGAGCCTGCCTGCTGCCGGTTTAGAGACCGGCAGAAATCCTGTTACAGAACCAGGAGCGGCCAGCGTTCCCGGCCAGGTGACCCCCCGCCGGCGCTAGGGGCTGCGGCCGCCACACACACCCCCGCTCCCCTCTGACCTGGTCCTCTCTCCCCCAGGGGCCCAGATCATCGACATGATGATGCTGGTCATCGACGTGACCAAGGGGATGCAGACCCAGTCGGCCGAGTGCCTCGTGATCGGGCAGATTGCCTGCCAGAAGCTGGTCGTGGTGCTGAACAAGACCGACCTCCTGCCCGAAGGGAAGAGACAGGCCGCCATCGACAGGATGACGAGGAAGATGCAGAAGACCCTGGAGAACACCAAGTGGGTTTGCCAACGGGGCAGAGGCCGCGGTGCTTGTGCCGGAGGACAAGGAGCCGGGGGGGGGGGGGCGGCTTCCTGACGTGAGCCGCGGGTGGCTCCGTCAGCGTCTCGTCCAGGGACCCAGGCCGCCTGCGTCTTGCTGGCCCGCCGCTCTGGGTGTGTCCTAGGGGAGCGGTCAGAGCCGGGCACTGGCCCACGAGGGTCCAGGGATCACATGGCCTGAAAGGGCCCCAAGCCGCCCCCGACCCGAGGCCCTGTGGATGAGGCCTCAGTCCTGCCTGCTCACTGCCTGCTCAGCCGAGATCTGGTTATCGGAACGGGGGTGGGTTGGGGTGATGGCTGGACGTGACTGTCACAGAGGCTTACGGAGTTGGAGGGACAGATGGACAGGTGGATGGAGGGGTGATGGACAAAGGCTGGATCACAGGGCCCTCTGGAGTATTTCATGCCAAGGAGTTTACGATTCTGTCCTGTGGGAAGTGGGGAGTCGTTGAATTTTGTGTAGGGGAGTGACTGGGAGAGGCAGGCTGTGGTCGGGAGGGTCCCGGAGACAGGGGCGAGCCCCGGGAGAGGGTGACCAAGCGGCCTTGTCCTTCGCCAGCTCCTTCGCCAGCTGCTGGTCTTCAGGGTTTGGAGGCCAGAAAGCCCCCTGGGTGCTCGGCTTCCACGGAGGCAAAAGCAGAAGACGCCCACGGAGCACGGGTGTCCGCGCGCCTGCTGCATCCTCGGGCCCCCCTCGCGGCCAGCGCCCTCTGGTCAGGATGGACCCGCGGCCCCCGACTCCATCGGGCCCCGGCCCCTGCTCCTCCCCCCTGGGGGGCGCGCACAGTGGAGGTGGTTTTGTCTCCCCGTCACAAAGATGGATATGCTTTCCCCTCTATGATGCTTTTTTCAGCTCTAACACCTGCAGCTCTCGCTCAGAATTCTCCAGTTGGTTAAATTAAAGCTTCAGCCCTGAGAATGGGCCAAATGTGTCATAAAAGATTTCCCAGCGCTGCCTTTTGTTAGCAAAATTCATCAATCCGATAAAATCGACACATTTAGATAAGTGTTGCATAAGAATTCAGACTTTGTTATTCCCAGCGGAAGTGGATGTGAGACTGTAAAAAGGAAGATAAAAAGTTATATCTTCTTTCTAGTGAGTTATTTGATCTCCCTGCCGCTTTATTTACTTGTCAGAAAGGGGAGACCAGGTCCTGGGGACTCCTGCACGGTGTCCGCATCATTTTCTGTAAATGAGACCTTCTGGGAAGTGCTCAGGATGCTACTAAGGGTCAATTAATACCAACCATTTAGATCAGGAAAATTTAAGGAAAAGTCTCACGTACACCTTTAAATTACCCTTCCTATTTTAATTTATTGGGTGAAGGTCAATCACAGCCTTTATCGCGCATGCAGAGGAGACTGGCCTCTGCAGGGCCGCTGACACCTCAGCTGTCCTCACGCAGCGCCTGGGGGTGGAGAGGCCCAAGTGTGCCCGCCGGGCAGCCGTCTCGTGGGAAGAGCTGAGCTGTTGCCTCCCCGCAGCTGAGAGCTCCCTTCAGTCCTCTTCAGTGGCCGTAGGGCTTCCCTGGCGGCTCAGCTGGTAAAGAATCCGCCTGCATTGCGGCAGACCTGGGTTTGATCCCTGGGTTGGGAAGATCCCCTGGAGAAGGGAAAGGCCACCCACTCCAGTGTTCTGGCCTGAGGATTCCATGGACTGTGTAGTCCACGGGGTCGCAAAGAGTCGGACACGACTGAGCGAGTTTCACTTTCACTTTTCCTTTCCTTAGGGTCCCTTGTCAGGTAAATCCTTTGTAACAGCTTTTTCAAACGCGAAGCAACTTTCTGTCTAGAAATGAGAAATCTGGACAGCCAACCTATGTATGTATCAAAACCTAGAAAGTGGTAAAAACATGGTGCTTTATTTTTCCTATCCAAAGAGTAACTGAAAGAAGCTTTGGAAATGGAGGAAAGTTGTTAAAAGAAAGTGAAGCCCCCAAAAGGTTTCTCAGAGCAGCAGCTGCTGACGTGTTTATCCCGTTCCTATCTCTAGCCGGGCACCCATCACCCCGCCCTGTCTCTAGCCTTGACCCATCGCCCCGCCCTGTCTCTAGCCTCGCATCCATCACCCCACGCTGTCTCTAACCGCGCACCCATCACCCCGCCCTGTCTCTAGCCGTGCACCCATCGCCCCGCCCTGTCTCTAGCCGTGCACCCATCGCCCCGCCCTGTCTTCCACATTCAGAAAGTGCGGTGAGACATACGTGGCGCGATGTCTCTGACTTTACCGCCTGGAGACTCACCCCCAAGGCGCCGACGCGGAGCTGTGCGCCCGCCCCGCTGTCTGCGGCCCTTGTTCACGGTCCCCGTGCCCGCCACTGCTCCCCGCGGCCCCCGGGCCCTGCTGGCCTCGGCTCTGCCTCTGTCTCTGGGAGTCTGACTGCCCTGGAGCCTCCCGGGAGTGGAATCGGCTGCACGTGGCCTTCTGTCCGCCCGGCTTCGCTGGGTGCGGGGCTCCGGGTCGGTCCGCGCTGGGGCGTGCGTCAGACTCGCAGTCCTACTGGGTGTCGCCCGTGTTTTGCTTGTCCGTTCGCCTCTTGGTGGACACGGGCTGTTTGCTCTCGGCCGTGGGCAGTGACGCTGCTCGGAGCACGGGGAGTAAAGCTCCCTTGCGGTCCCTGCCCCTGTCCCTCTGGGTGTGAACCTGTGAGTGGGCCCGGCTCACGGGGTGACTCGCTCTCTCGGGGCCTTTCTGGGGAACCCTGCGCTGTTTCCCACGTGGTGCACGGGGGTCCCGTCTCTCTGCACCCTCTCTTTGCAGCCCTCCTAGGAGGTATGAAGCGGAGCCCCGCTGTGGGCTTCGTTTGCCTTTCCCTGGTGACCGCTGTGCAGACTGCTGTGTGCGTGTTGGCTGTTGTCTGTCTTCTTTGGAGAGATGGCCATCAGATCCTTTGCCCATTTTTTAATCAGGTGGTTTGTTCTTGAGCTGAAGGAGCTCTTTACATATTCTGAAGGCTAAGCCCACGTCAGACTTGTGAATGCTTTCTTTTGCTCTGTAGGCTGTCTCTGACTTTCTTGATGCACAAAAGGTTTTAATTTTGATGAAATCCAGTTTCTTTCTTGTTCTTTTTTGCCTGTGCTTTTGGTGTCACATCCATGGAATTGTTGCCACATTCAACGTCACGAAGATTTTCCCCGATTTTCTTTTGTCAGAGAATTTTACTGTGTTAGTTCTCAAGCATAGGCCTTTCCCGTGTTGCTGGTTATCTTTTCCCTGTGGGCTGCATTAAAGGCGCACCTCGTTCCTTTGCAGAAGTCCCGTGCTCCCAGCACCATCTGTTTCCCTTTCATCCTCTCGTGGGCTCCAGAGGTCCCTGTCCGTCCTCGCCGGCGCTGCCCTGCCTCGTCCCTGCCCCTTCGTGGCAAGCTTGCGTTAGGAAGCTAAGCCCTCCAGCTTTCTGCTTCTTTTTCAAGATTGTTTTGCCTTTGGGGTCTCCTTGCAATTCCCATCTGAATTTGAGGATCTCCTTTTCCATTCCAGTCCAGAATGGTGGTTGGAATTGTAATAGGGACTGAGTTGAATCTGCAGATGGTTTTAGGTAGAATGGTCACCGTAACAGCAGTGAGTCTTCCAGTTCATTGACACGAATGTCTTTCTCTTTGTTTAGATCTTTACAAATGTCTTGTATCCAAGTTTTGTTGGTTTTGGTATACAGGCTTTCATGTCCTTGGTTAGCTTTATTCCTAAGTATTTCATTCTTTTAGATGCTATTATAAACAGAATTGCTGTCTTAATTTCCATTTCAGATTGTTCTGGCTAGTATATAGAAACACCAGTGATTTTTCTGTGTTGACCTCGTACCGTGCACCTTTGCTGAATTCAGTTCTCCCCCTTTAAGCATATAGCTGTGGTCCTGAGGTATTTACCTTCCTGACTTGGGCTTCTGTTACTTAACATTTTATAGAGCAGTTCTTCATGTGACCATGACTCTGTTGCTGACACTTGGGAATGGCTTAGGTTTTCTTTCTTGTAAATAATCCTTGATGAACGCCTTTGACCAGCATTCAGCTGTGTCCCTCCTCTGAGTTTTCTCTCTTGAGAAAGTCCCGGGTCAAAGGGCAGGAGCCCTTCCGGACCCTCTGTGCATCTCTGGTGCTCTGACGTTTCTCACAGGTGGACGCTAGTGTCTTAATTTAAAAATAAATTTGAAAACTTTAAGATAGAAAGTTGTTTCACTCTTGCTATAATAATATGTGATTCTTTAATTACTGGTAAGGCTGAAAATTTTTTCTTATGTATATAAATTGTTGTATTTTTGCATATTTGACTTGTGCCTGTATGTTTTGTCTGTTTGCCTCTTGCAGTTTTAATGCTTGCTTTTTGATTTTCAGGAGTGTTTAATATCAATAAGGATGTCATTAATTAACCCTTTGCCTGTCACATTTCCTATAAGTTAAGTCTTTAGCACTTGTCTTTCTGTTTTTTTAACATGCAGAAGTTTCTAATTTTTATGTAGTCAAGCTCTTTGATTATTTTTCTTTGTGATTTCTTTATCTCTGAAGGCATTTAAATTTACTCTTGCATAAGTATTTATCAGTGTTAACAGAAATAAAAATAGACAGTACCAGTGTACCTGTATCTTCCCAACGCATCAAATCCCAGTGCTTTTCCCGCGGGCCCCTGCCCGTCTCCCCCAGACGCACGTGATCTGATGTGGCTGTTGTCACACACCGGCGCTGCTGTGTTCTAGGCTGTTCTGTTCGTTTCTCCACTGAGGTTTGTCGTCAGACAGAGTCTTGGGGACTCTTCTCCCAGACCTGCTCTGGTTCCCTCCTGTTTCTGTTCTAACCAAGCTGTCTGCTCACAGCGCCCCTCCCCTGGGCCTGGCGGCCCCCACGCAGCGCATGCTGCACCCGCTCGCAGCCGCGTGGTCTCCGGCCCTGACGTCCTCTCCTGGCCTCCATGTTTCTTCCTCTGTGGAGCACAAGCTGACAGGTCTGGCCTCGGCGTGTTTACCGTCAGGGAGCCTTGGCTGTGGGGCCCGGACGTCCAGGGGGCTTCGTCACGAGCTGTCGCGTGTGGAGCACCTACTGCGCGCTCGGCCCTGGGCTGGGGCCTTCCCTCGCAGCCACTCTTAAGCTACCCCCGGCTTTGTGTCTGGCTTGACTTGTGAGCAAAGTAAGGAATCATAAGTATAGCTTGTATTTTTTATTACCATTGCTTTGCCTTTTGCTATTCCAAACCTAAAGCTCAGATTCCCTTTGTGTACACCTTTTCCATGCATCACACACACACACACACACACACACACACACCCATGTGTGTGGTTTTAGCTGATCTGAGGTGGGTCTTGTGTGCTGACGAAGGTCAGCCTGCGTGCACAGTCAGCAGGTCTGAGCCCCGCTCACACCGTGAGGAGCCGCAGCAGTGGTGGCGGGAGGGTGGGCGCCTGGGAAAAGGAGGCACCCTCCCCCCACTCCCGTGCTGCTGGGAGGAGGGGCAGTGCTCCGGGCTCTTCCTGCCGTGTCTGACCAGCACCCCTGGGCCCCTAGAGCCCAGACAGCAGCCTAGGTCTGAACTGGGCAGGGGCCACCTGTCCCCAAGGAGCCAGGAGCCAGGATGCACGGCGCTCAGCAGACCAGCAGGCCAGGTCCTCGGGAGCCTGGGACAGGCCAGACACCAGCCCAACACGCCGATGCGCTCTGTTACAGTGCGCTGCCCAAAAGGGTTTGGATAAACAATAATTGAATTTCCGAAAGCTTTATGGTTAATCGCTGGAATTCTCAGCGCCTGCCTTCCTCACCTCTGCAGCCCTGGGCCCGGGGCTGGTGGAGCATGGGCCGAGGTGTGCGCGTGGGACGGTCTCCGAGGCCTGCGCCCCACTTCGGGCTGAGAGCTGGCTTCCCAAGGAGCCGCCAAATAGGAGAAATGACGCCGTTTCCCAGGGAGGGGCTCCGAGGGTGCAGACATGCTGCCGCTCGCAGTGGCTACCGGGCTGCTGGTTTCCACTCTGACCGAGACTCCGGGGCTCGAGTCTCCTGCAGGGGCGAGGAGGGCACGTGGGAACAAGGCAGTTACAGCGCCGCAGCGGTCCCCTCGCCCAGGGGCTCGCGCTGAGGTCAGCCGTTTGTCCTGACTGAACCTCCGCAGACAGCTGCAGGCCTCTGCTGGTCTGCGGGGTTCTGACAAGGCTGGTTTTGACCATGTTTCCAGCACTTTTGTGAAGAGCCTCTCTGAGTGTCTTCACTCCACATTTCACTGGTTTTCCAGTTTGTTGAGTCTGACATAGACCCCATGAATGTAGCCCAAATCAAGGCATATGCACCAGCATGTGTTTCTCAGTGTTATTTGTGACAGTGAAGAATCTGAAATGTTCTGGATGAGTCCCATTCGTCGGGACAGCGTGTGCATGCCAAGCCCCTCGGTGGTGCAGCTGTTGAGGGCGGAGGCGGCCTAGGTCGCGAGCCCGAGCTCTGGAGGCGGCGGCTGCAGCCTGGCCCTGCCGCTGGCGGCGGGGTTCGGAGCACACTGACTCGCCTTCTGAGCCGTTCCTTCGCGTCTGAAAGACTGTGACACTTCCATCCTCGTTTCTGGGGTTTCAATGAGAGTGTCCTTGTCGTATTCTTGGCTCAGTCAAGTGAGTTGTTATTATTGTTATTTTTCAACAGAAAAGTCTTTCTAATATAATGGCAAATAAGCTAGAAGGACATGAAAGTGTGTGAGTAACGTAACCACACTCTGAAGACAGTGGATCCTTGGCAGTGTGCTGGAAGGCCGAGGCTGGAAGAAGCGCAGCCCCGTAGAGGGACTGCAAGCTGGGTGTTTTCTCTTTTCTGTGTTTGTAGGTGTTTGTTTTCCAGTGGAAAAGCTCAGTGTCTACTCAGTGGGAGCCTTTGCTTAAAGAGGCAGGGCTCGGGAGGCCGGAGGCTGTGGGGTGGCCTGCAGGCGCCTGGCGCATCCTGAGTCCCTGCAGAGGCTGGGAGGGGCCCGGGGGTCTTCCCTGGGGGTCTTTCCTCAGGGACAGGGCCTGGGCCTCACTGTGCCTCCTCAGGAGGGCTCAGCGAGGAGGTTAGACCCAGGGCCCCCCTCTAACATTTGTGGCTCAGCACAGGCCTCTGCATGGGGTCTGCTGGGGGGAGCGTGACGGTCGCCCCGCAGGCCCTCTGGCTAGGTGGGCATGGAGGCCTCTGTCACACTCCGTCCTCCAGGCGGCTCCGGACGCACTCCGTGACCTCCGTGGGCCTGTCTCTCTTCCAGGTTCCGGGGCGCACCTGTCATAGCTGTTGCGGCCAAGCCTGGGGGACCGGACGCCCCTGAAACAGAAGCTCCGCAGGGCATCCAGGAGCTCATCGAGGTACGTCAGCTGCATCCATGCGGGGCTGCACCTCCCTGCCCTTCCTCACGGGGTTAAACCCGCAGCACACACCCCCACCCCCAGGGCCGGGACAGCGTCCCGTCAGAGCGTTTCCGGCGGGGAGGTTGGTCGTCACGTTCCCAGAGCTGCACTGAGCTCTGCTCATACATGATCGTGAACATTTGCAGTCACGTGATCATTAACGAACCTCTGGAGGCTTCAGTAGCGACCCGCATTCTGGCAGGAAGGAGCCTGGGGCTCAGAGGGGTTAAGTGACTGGCCCAGGCTCACACAGTGAGCAGGAGGTGGAGCTGTGGTGCAGACCTATGTCGGCCGGCAGGATGGCTCTGGGGTCCACCTGCCCTGGGTCTGCAGACCTGGGTCAGGCATGACCACATGCGTGGCCTCCGTTTCTGTGATTGTACAGGGCCGACTTTACGGACTTAGCAAACCCATTTCTGGGTGAAGCTTTGCTGAGTTTTTCGTCAGCTCCAGGTCGCACTGGTCTGGGACACTGAGGCGGTGGTTTCTGCTGCGGGACGTGTCTGTGTGTCCCTGTCGGAAGCCTCCGGGCTGGGCCTGCTCACACACTCTGGTCTTTTTCCAAAAGAGTCATTACCACAAGACCAGGACTCTGGACTATTCGGTACCAGATAGCTCTTGACAGTGTCCTCTCTAATGAAGTCAGAAAGGAGCAGAGTAGGGAGTCGGGAGGTCTCCACCATCGCCGCCAGCTCCCGCCGGCCGGGGTGTGGCACAAGCCTGTCTCTCCAGCTCCTGACGTCCCAGATCTGCATCCCGACGAGGGACCCCTCGGGGCCATTCCTCATGTCCGTGGACCACTGCTTCTCCATCAGAGGCCAGGGCACTGTGATGACGGGAACCATCCTCTCGGGCTCCATCAGCCTCGGCGACAGCGTGGAGATCCCGGCCCTCAAGGTCAGTCTGGCCTCGCTCCCGCTTCCTCTGGGCCCCTCTTGAGCAGGCAGGGAGGGGGCCGGCCCCTGTGCGCCCCCCGCTGCCAGGCCGGCGCCGCCCCGCCTTCCCTCCGTCTGTCCTGCCCGCGTCCTGGATCCAGGGCTCGCCTCAGTGCTTGGAGCAGCACCCGCGGCCAGAGCCTCACCAGCGGGTGTTCTCGGTGAAGGAGGCCCCCGGGGGGCGTCTGGGCCCAGGGGTGCGGGCCCCGAGTGAGGCGCCAGGCAGAGCCCCTCCGCTTTCTGCAAGCCCCCAGTCAGGGCGGCAAGGGTGTGTGGGCGCTCACTCCCGAGTCCTGCATGCTTCACCGCGGGGATTTCACGTTAAACGCCGTCAGGACTGTGGCTGCCCAGGGCGGGACAGTCGGGGACACCTGGGTGACGGTGCATTCCTGGTGTCGCCGCAGGCTGCGTCCTCCGCGGAGAGAAGGATGGCGGCGGGGGGTCCTCACCACCCCTGCTCCTGCTCCCTTCCGGCCTGGTGTCCAGCGGCCCTGACCCCTCCCCTCGGGGGGGAAACAGTGATAGACTGACTGTCCTCTCGTCTGTGGGGAATATACGGTGGGGAACACAGGCTAGTGGGAACCTGGGAGACCGCCAGGCATTCCGGGCCCAGGGAAGGTCTCTGGTCCTCAGAGGAAGGGAGGGTAGGGCAGTGGCATGTCTGAGGACCCATCTCGGCTGGGTCCAAGGCCAGGGATGCAGCCCATGGGGCTTCCATGGGCCCAGAGGGTCATCTGCAGGGCAGGCCTGGGCGCCCACTGGGATTTGTTTTGCTGGGTTTCAGACTAGCCCGGGACCATGACCTCTGAGCTCCTTCCACGTTCTCCGCGTGCCTGCGTGTGAGAGCCGATAACTTGTCCAGTTTCACCACCCACAGAGGGAGGTGTCTTGCCCGGAACAGAGCACCCCGGGCCACTCAGGCCTGAGCTGGGGGCTTAGCTGGCGAGACGTGAGCTGGTGATGTTGAGAGGAGAATTTGGGGCTCGTTAGAGTTAAGGCTGTAACGGGGTGAAGATCTGGATACTGGGAGGGGTGACGGCATTTTGCACACGAGCTGGTGTGGTGTTTGGGGGACCAGAGGGTGGATGGTCGTGTGTGGCTTGTGCCCCACGAGCACTGTGCCCCAGGACCTCCAGGGGAGAGAGCTGAGGCTCTCAGCCTGGGCAGGGAGGGCTCTCCCCGCGATAACGAGCAGCCGGTGACGCGGGACCCTCAGGGAGGGGGCGTGTGGCGCTGCAGCCTGAGCCCAGGGGCGCGCCTGGCCACCCGGCTGCCCGCAGCCAGGAGAGGCGGGGGGTGTCCCACCGGCGGCCCTGGGGCCTCAGCCAGGCGGACACCTGGGCCTTGGCCACGTGCCCCCAGAGGCACAGGAGGACGCGCTTCCACTGGCCCCACGGCCGAGCCCGGGATGGCCTGCCGTGGCCCCAGGAGTGAGTGGGATTTCAGACGACAGCCCTGAAGTCAGGAAGCTCTTCCCGCCCGCTGGGGCCTCGGGCCGGCCCTTCCGTGGCATCGTAGACGGCTCACCCTCTGGGCTGCTGGCAGGTGACCAGGCCTCAGGGCTCTGTGGGTGTGTCGGCGCTCACTGACAGCCAGCCCCACTCTCCAGCCCCTCTGCATGACCCCATCTGACCCGGAGGAAGGCCTTGACCGAGGAGCCAGTAGTTGAAGCCATTTGGCCAGCGCCAAAGGCCGGCTCTGGGCACTGTGCGCGCCGCCCTGGGAGCCCCCGCTCAGCATCATGTGCCCGGGCCGCTGGGGCCCTGCAGGGCCAGCTTCTAACTGGACGGCTCTGCCCCGAGGCCATGACATCCCTGTCAGACTCCACTAATCGCCTTGGATGCTTCTGACCGCCTGAACTCCCTGGGCGGCCCAGCCCGGCCCCTCCAGGTAAATAGCCCCGTCGCCTCCCGGCCGCCTGCAGCCCACCAGACCCCGGCCCGGCCCTGCCGCCGTGTCTGCCCCCAGCTGGGGCCTGTTGGCTGAGGGGGAATGAAGGAGAACCAAGACCACGGGACTTAAACCTCAACCCCCACGCCCCCGGGGCTCCCAGGACCTCCCCATGCTGGGCTGGGGCTGTCCAGGGAGGCGCAGCCTCGGGGTGCTCAGCTGGCGACGTGTCCACTGGCGACCGCTGTCAGGGCTGTGTCATAGGACCCGTCGGAGGTGCAGACTGTGAGGAAGTGAAGGGGGACCTGGGTCGGGCCACAGGCAGCGGCCTCCGCCCTCTGCTGCCGGCCGTCACAGCCCAGACCCCGAGGGCCCCCGTCCCCGACCGGGGGAATGGCGGAGAGCGCCCCGCGCCGGGAGGCCGCCTTGCCATTCAGCACTGCCGTCACATGGATCCGTGTGGGTCCACGCGCGGGGCATGTGGGTCCTCTCCTGGTTGTGCGGGGACAGGACATCTAGTGGGCCCCTGAAGTGGGGTGCACGTCAGAGCCTGAGGGTCCGCTGAGAGCCACGCCGCTGTGTCGAGGAACGGACGTCACCAGGGGCCGTGGCCACCTGTTTAGTGATGAGGCCTTTAGAGGCAGTTCAGATCTTGATAGCCTGCTCCTCCAGGTGGAGCCTGCATCAGGTGGACTCACCACACTCAGACCCCACAGAGGAGACCCTGAAACAGGACCCAGTGGCATCTCCCCTCCCCTTGCCTCTGCTGGGCAGCTGATCCCCAGGGTGAGGTGAGACCAAGACTCTGGAAGCACTTGGTCCTTGCACCCCAACCTCTGCTGCCCTGCCTCTGGCCGAGCCTAACCTGCACCCTCCCCACCCGCAGGGGTCTCTCCTGGAAGCTCCTGGCCGTGCCCTGGGCGGCCACATGCCCCCACGCGTGTCTCTCTGTGGGTCCCACTGCGAGGACCTCCTCCAGGGCAGAGACCGCGTCCGCCCGGCTCCATGCTCTCAGCAGCCGACCCAGAGCCCAGCCCAGAGCAGGCTCCAGAAACTGTTTAGTGAACGGAGCAGTAGGAGAAAACCAGAGAGCAAATAAGCAGCTTGTTTCTTAGGAGGCTTTTGATGCAGTTGACGACCTCAGAGGGCTGTGCACACGCTGCTCCCCGGGCCTGGGGGCAAGACTGGAGCGGGCGGCGGCCTGTGCGGTGCGGGGCCGCGTCCCGGCGCTCTCCGGCCAGGAGGCCCGGTGCTGACGGTAAGCCAGGCGCCCAGGGCGGTGGCCCCGGCCGAGCCCTCTGCCTTGGTGCCAGCATCCTCCTCAGCCGTTTCCTGGTACAGAAGGCTCATCTGGGAGGGAGCGGTCCAGGCTGGCCAGGCCCCTCGCCCAGCCCTCCAACCCGGGCCGGCCTCGCAGGGACATGCAGCCCCCCTGGGCCATGGTCCCTCCTGCCCGCTGTCCTCTCGGCTGCTGCCATGACCCTCTTGGTTTTATTTTCCTCATTAAAGGAAAGTTGAGTGTTTCCTGAGTGTGCGTAGAGCCAGTGTACCACTTACACTGAGTATTTATCATTCTTTCTTTTAAGAAGTAAAACAATAATAAAAACACCATAAACATCACTTTAATTGTGCACAGGCTTCAACTTGTAATAATACCAGGGAAAC
>CM035289.1:1257522-1280458 GCA_020226075.1 Hydropotes inermis
CTCGTGCGAAAGCTGCTCCGTCTTGGGATCCCAGCCCCCAGATGGTGCCCAGGCCACCATCAGTTTTGTGCGTGGCCATCGGCCCTCAGGGGCCACGTGGCGGACGCGCAGAGCGCCCGGCGTGGCGGCCAGGGGGCCTGTGTCGGGAAGGTTCTGTGAGGGGCCTTGCTGCAGCGGGAGGGAGGCCACTCCTCGGCAGTCTGTGCATCCTCCCTTCTGGCTTAGCCCCCACAGCCCTGGGCACCGCCGTGACGCCCAATCCCTCTGCCGCCACGGCCACGCGCGGAGGCGGGGGACGGACCCTGCTGCCCGCGTGTGTCCTGCGGCTGGGACAAGGGAGCCTTTGTTTGGCTGAGCGCCTGCCAGGACTGTGCCAGCATTCCCGAGGGCCGGCCCGCGCCCTCCAGGAAGGACAGGGCTGTCCTTGCTTGTTGAAAACTGGAACATCGGCTAATGAGGAGCCGTTGAGAGACGGGGGGCCCGTCCTGGGCAGAGCTCACCACAGTGGGCCTCGCGTCTCCCTGAGGTGCCGTGGTGGCCGGGAGGGAGCCCACGGCTCCCAGCCTCCCGCTCACAGGACGTGGCCGGGCGCCAGGCCCAGGGCGGTCGTGCTTTCTCTTCCATCCTCACCGTTTAGCTGTGTCTCCTTGTGAAGGGCAGTCAGAGGTGGTGTTCCGCTCACCATGTCTCCTGAGGACGCCTGCAGAGTCAGCTCCCCAGGAAGGCAGCCTGGGCTGGGGTCTCAGCAGCTCCTGGGTGGACTCGGGTTCGGTCCTATTGCGTGGCCTCGTGGGGCCCGGCTCCTGTCTGTGCCCATCTCAGCGCTGCTGCAGGCGACCCACTAAGGCCCTGGGACCAGGCGCCACACAGGGTCCGGGTGAGACGCTGCCGCCTCCCCTTGTGGGCTGGGTTGATGACGGCCACGCGGGTGCCTCTGGGGCGCTCGGGCAGACCGTCGGCACATCCCTGCCCCCCGTGCCGGGCCTTCCCTGCAGGGCCACGCTAACACCGGCTGCAAGCCTGGGGGTCCGTGTCCCGACACTTTCAGGAGACGGCCGCGCGCAGGTCACAGGGCAGGCAGGTTGTCGGCGGTAGGCCCAGCCACCAGTCGAGCTCAGGCTGCCGCGGCCTCTGCCTCATGGGTTCAGAAGGCAGGACGTGCCTGGGAGGATGGAGGCCCCAGGGACGGCCACGCTGCAGCTGCTCCCCTCTGGGCAGAGGCCCGCGGCCCCCTCAGCATTGGCATAGGAGGCTGAGGATCCACCTCTGGAGGCCCCACCCTCCAATGCGGGGTATGCGGGTTTGATCCCGGGCCCCCACATGCCGCAGGGCAACTAAGGCTGTGCACCATGACAGAGATTCTGCATTTCGCGTCTGAGACCCAGTGCAGCCACTTAAAGAAGCTGTGCCCAGTCTGCGGGCCACCCAGCCGCCCGCGCCTCCGGCCCGCCCAGGCGTCTCCCGCCCTGCCCGGGCCGCAGGACTGGGGCCGTGACTTGGATGCACTTTTTCACATCTTTTCTTCTTCTCTGTTTGAACACATGATTTTTCCTGATTATAAAAGCAGTGTATATACTTAGTGGGAAAAATACAGAAACGAGTATTGGGGGAAATTGACCATAATTCTATCGATCACTTTTATATGAACTCCCTTTAATTCACTTTCCTGTGTTATAAGCTGTATATTTGTATATGGTGGACATCACTCTGTTTAATTTTTACTAAATATGTCAGTATTTCTGATGCATGGGGCATCAGTTTCACAAATATATCCTGTATCTTTGAAAGCACCTAGCTTGTTGCCATTTCATTGTTTCTTCCTATTATCATTATGTTGTTTTCTTTCTTAAATTTTCCTGAAGCGCTTTCCCTGAGGCCTGAGGCACGCCATTTCCGCAGCGGCTCACACTGCCGGGAAGGGCACAGCCCTTTCTGGGCACCCTCAGCGCGACTCTCCGGCACAGGGTCTGGCCGGTCGTGTTTTTTTTTTTTTGACTATTTATGTGGCTTCGCTGGGTCTCACTTGTGACGGGTGGGATCTTTGTTATCATGCTTGGACTTTGCTGCCCTGCAGCAAAAGTGGGATGTGGGATCTGAGTTCCCCAACCAGGGATCAGACTCGTATCCCCTGCATCGGAAGGCGGAGTCTTAACCACTGGACCACCAGGGAGGCCCCAAGGCCGCTTGTCTGTGGACCGTGTGCTTTGAAGAGCAGTGTTATGTGCTGCCTTTTTCAGCTGTAGAGGAAGTGCACGCTTGTGACAGCTTTACACACTGCCCCCTAAAGCTGAAAGTCAAGTCCCCTAAGATTCTGCTCCCCAGAAAGAACCAGTGTTAAGAGCATGTGCACATCTGTTTGGTGTATGTGTGCACACATACACCCACACACGTGTGCACCTGTGTACATATGCACAAGCACACATGCACATACGCGCGCACACAGGTACACACCCAGACACACACATGTGCACCCGTGTACATATGCACAAGCGCACAAGCACAGGCATACACAGGACGCACGCACATAGGCGCGCGCACACAGGTACACACCCACCTACACACGTGTGCACCCGTGTACATGCGCACAAGCACACACACGCAGACGCACGTAGACACAAGAACACACATACACAGATGCGCACACACGCAGGCACATGCGCACACAGGCGGGAGTAAAGGCCCTGTGGTCCCCGCGGCCCCTGGCTGTGGCCGTGTTCCTGTGACTCACTGGGTCTGGTCCAGAGGAGGCAGGCGTGGCCCCGCCATGTCCCCCCGGATGGGCTCCCCGGCTGCCCCGGGGCCCTGGCCGCCCACGGCCCTCCGTGAGCGCCTCCTCAGGGCTGGTCCCAGCTTCCTGGACCAGTCGGCCCATGTGCACATGTGCAGAGTCACGTGGTCCTGGGGGTCGGAGGCCCCGCGCGGGGGCGCGGCGCGCCCGGGCCGCCCGGAGCTGGGTGCCCCAGCCTCGGCAGCCGGCCGGCCGGCCTCCCTCAACGCGCGGCGCCATCATCCTCCCTGCGTGGCACCCGGCAGCAGGGAGTTGGCCAGCTTGTTTCATCTCTTCTTAAGGAAACGTTAAATTTATGGCCAGCCCCGACCTTCCTTGTAACTCACATGCTCATCCTCTGCTCCCTGGATTGATGTATGGCACCGCTGTTTCATTAAACAACATACAGGAATAATTAGTTCGGCAACGATGCCTCAGAACAAAAGCCCTTGATTTAGTTTGACTTTATAAGTTGCTCTCTTTTGATGTGCAGGAGCACATCTGGGGTCTCAAAGAGCGCAGAAAGGAAAATAGACGACGTCTAGTCAGGCTGGGGCTCCGGCTTTCCCAAGCACAGCCAGTAACCCTTTGGTCCCGGGCCCCGGCGGCCCGCATGAGCCTGGCAGGCCAGCAGGTCCCGCACTCCCTGCCCAGCGGCTTGGCCTTGCCTCCAGCCCCACCTCCCGCATCCAGAGCCTCCTTCCGTTCCTTCCCTCACTCCGTGAGCACCGTGGCGGGGCCCAGGGTGTGCGGTGCCCCTCAAGTGCTCCAGGGGCTGCGGGTGAGCAAGGCCCCGGCCCTGTCTGTCCTGCCCTCGGGTTCTGTCCCCGCGGACTGCCCAGGGGTCTTCCAACCTCCCCCACCAGCTCCTCCAGCCAGCAGGTGAGGCTGCAGCCTTGCCCGACCCCCTGGGCCCTGCAGGACCCTGCGCTCACAGACGCCCCACCCCCTGCCCCACCTGCACCCCTCTTCCTCAAGGCCCCCCGCAAACAAGTCCCTGCCAGCTGGGCACCACGGCTCCGCCCTCAAGCCCTGTGCCCTTGCCACCCCGGGAGAGCCCCTGGCACGCAAAGCCGGGAGGGAGTGACCGTCGGTGCTGGAAGCGCGGGGGCTGGGGCTTATGTCCTGGCGTCTGGCCTCCTCGTACCCCTCAGAGGGCCGGGCACACCACGGGCTCTGCGCACGGGGGTCCGGCCTGTGTGCCGCCTGGCTCAGCCAGGTGCATGGGGACCCCTGCTGCCCAGGACCACGTGAGCCGGGGCAGCCAGGAGCCTCGCGGGCTCGCGTTTACAGCAGGCGCCCTGGCAGTAGTGGTGCCGTCCTTGCAGAGGAGTTTTGGACCAAATCCATGCAGATTCTGTTCCAGCTGGCTTTCAGAGCCACGGGGGTCAGATTAAGTGGCTCTCTCTCTGGCTTTCGGTTTCTAGGGAACCAGGTCTGGGACAGGCAGACAGCGAGCCCTGAGCGCCTGTCACGCGCCCTTTACCCCTTGCTGCTCCAGCCGTGCCCCCCTGGCCCTGTCACCCAGGACACAGAAGGACGCACCTGTTCTCGGCAAGGCCCAGTGGGAGAGCCGGGGCCGCCCATGCCTCCCCGGCTGGACATCTGGCGCCTGCCTGTGGGCCGCAGACCCCCGGGGCCCGCCCTGCCGGTGCCTGCAGAGCCACTCACTCTCGCCTGGCCTGGGGGGATGTGACACGCCCCAGCCCCGTTTTCTGGCTAGGCCCTGGGCCTCGGCCTGCCTGCGTCAGAGCCCCTGCTCACTCCACTGCTCATGGGGAGGCCCCTGGGCTGACCACACACCTCTCCCGCCTCGGGGACACGTTTCCGCCCTCAGGTCCCGTCAGCCCACCGCCCGGCTGCCTGGTCCTGACCCGTCCGCGACCCCTGCCCCATGGCTCCGGCTCCTGACCCTCAAGGCCGTGGCATCTGCCAGCGGGGTGGCTGCATCGCCAGGGACAGCAGGCTTCAGGAGGCTCTCCTGTAATCTCTCTATCCACATGGCCCTCATTTTAATTTGCAAAATTGAACCCAGATCGAGAGCAGTAAAGCCAGAAGACGGTAAATATTCATGCCTCGGTGAGCGAGGGTGGCTCCATTACCGTCGAGAGATTGGGAGAATTACCTTGGGGATTATGTATATTCATGGGCCGATTTTTATTTGCGATATAGCATGACTCCCCTTGGCCTGTGTGTTACCCGGTCCACCCCAAACAGACTTTGCGCAAAGCTCCCGCTCTTAAGCTCCTAGAAGTCCTCTCGAGTGGATCAACCTCTCCCTGGTTCCTAGGAGACGGGTGGGAATAGTAACGGCCCCGCACCCAGCCGGGGGCGGCCACGCGTCCTGTGTCTGCTCCGCAGGGCGTGGTGCGATTCTCACGTGCGGGCTGCAGACAAGGAGACGAGTTCTGTTCCCACGGCCGTCTCCCCACCCCCCGCCGCGGGCTGCAGGACCGGGCCTGGCCTATGCTGTGTGCCCAGAGCTGGGGACATGCTCCTGGGTTAGCGCCCAGCAAGGCCGGTCAACGGCGGCCTGTCCCGTGGGACGCCCAGCTCTGTCGGCGCGGCCACTTGGGAGCCACCCGCGGAGGATCGGGCGAGCCAGGCCTCGGTAAGGTGTCCGGCTGCTGCAGGCCTCTCCCAGGCAGCTCAGAGCCGGGCAGGGTCAGCCAGCCACTGCCCACCGTCTGCCCTCAGATGGAAAGCTTTTCACACTACGCCGGCAGAGCTGAGCGGCTGCGATGCAGCCTGCAGGGCCTGGGAGCCCGAGCCGGTGGCTGTCTGGCCTTCTGTGGAGACATCTGCAGCCCGCAGCCCTTGAGCTTTAGGAGACACGGGCCCTGGTGCCCTGCATCAGGCTGAGCCCCGGCCCTCATGTCCTCTGGCGATTTCATTGTCACGGCGAGCCCGGTGAAGCCGGGGTGCGCGTCTCCTTTCTGCTGGTGACACAGTGTTAACGGTAATTGTGTTCACGGCTCGTCTTTACTAAAGGGTTTCTAGCTTTTGATGCCACATGAATGGCTCTGCATGGATTGCCCAGGGTAATCCCCCCCGACTGCCCAGGGAGGCAGGTGCGATTTCCACCTGAGGAAGCGGGGAGGGCAAGCCCTGTGTGCCCAGTGTCACGGGCTGGCTCGAGGGAGCCGACCCGGGAGGTCTGGCTGCAGAGCCTGCACTGCTGGGGCCCTTTGCCTCAAGCGCAAGTTCATGAAGCAGCTTTGCCCCCAGCACTGTGCCAGCCCCCTGCTGTGGGCAGGACACACAGGACCCCATTACTTCTGGGAGGCCAGGCCCAGAGCTTCCCCGGCAGGGTCTACATCCCGGCCCCACCCCTGCCGTCGGGAAGCCTTGGGCCCACCGGCCCCCTCCCCGTGGGGGTCCGTGTGAGAGCCGAGTGGGTTGCTGTCCGCGAGCTGGTTGGAACACTGCCGAGGGTACACAGTAGGTGCTCCCTGAATGTCAGCCGTGGCGGGGGGAGGTGACGAAGTCCCCAGGCATCTGAGCAGCCCGTTGGCTAGTGCGTAGGCAGAGGGTCTGCAGACCACGAGCTGCGGTCCAGAGGCCGGAGTGGGCCCTGGCCGTCGGTTTGGGGGCACGGCGAGCGGTGCTTGGCCCCCGAGGCCGTGGGCGTGGGGGGACTGGGGTCCACCTGCCCCACCGCGATCACGCCTCACCTGCACTGTGCCACTTGTGCGTCCCCTGCTCCCCGATGCCCAGCCGGCCCCTGGATGGGACATGCCACCCGACTTGCCAACCCCCCCGGGGCGCTCGCTTGTTTGGCTTTCTCCCCTCCGAGTTTTTGGTTTCCGGGTTTAACCTTCGTCCATCTCACCCGCAGCTCCTGAGCTTCCCAGATAATGTGACAGAGCTCGTCTCAGCCCCACCAGCAGGCGGACGTGCTGGCCAGACGTCTGCACTGGGCAGACCTTTCATGTCTGAGAACCCTCTCCAGATTTCCAGGCAGACCTTGGCCTAGGCTTCACCGGTGCCTTGCGAGATCGCTCGGGCATGGAAGAGACTCTGCTGGCCGAAGCTGAGCCTCTTGGCCCCGCGGCTCCCTGGGTCCTCGGCGTCCTCCCCATGGAGGGCCTCTCACGGGCCAGGCTTGGCGGGGGAAGGTGCCTTCATGCGCTGCGGCCGATTCGCCAGCTCTGGCTAGGGTTCCGAGCCCAACCTGGTGTCAGGAGCAGTGAGTGCCCCGACCTTTGTCACCTGCGGCCCTGAAGCCTACACACCGGCCGGATGTAGTTCTCCGTGGCCGGGCGTGCGGGGTGGCTGCCCCCCGGGCCAGGGACTGGCAGCACACAGCCAGCGGGTCAGTTTCCCGCAGTGGCAGTTTCCAAGACGGCATTTAAACCCAAACCTTATTTTTATTTTAAAATAAACATGGACCTATCATGGCATCAAACACAAAATTTTCCATGAACCTTGAACGTTGGAAGCAGTTCTGTGCCCCCAGCAGCTGGTGTCCTGCACCTGCCCGCCTCTGCCGCCTCCCGGGACCGCTGGGCTCTGGGGCTGGTGGGCTGGCAGGCTCCCCGGCACGGTGAGCCCCGCAGCTTGCCCTGAGGGGCCCGGGAGGGAGAGGTTGTGCTTTCATTTCTGAGACTCCCCCGGTCTCGTCCGAGTGGGCTCATCCTTTGAAACCCCGTCATCTGCCTGGGACCCAGGCCTCCCGGTTGGTTCTCCACGGCCCGAGTGTGGCTGTGTCCCTGCTTGGGATGCCTCTCCAGGCCGAGCTCCGGGTCAGAGCTGGCCCCCTTGGCTCACCTCCCAAGGATTCCTTACCCCCCAAAAAGCCTGAGGATGTCGTTAAAAACAATTAAAGCCCCAGTTGTATGGAAAACAGGAGAATCAGACATGGGGTAATTGAATTTAAACTTTTATGGGATGACAAATGCGTGGAGGGTGGCTGGGAGGAGGAGCATGGAGCTTCCTGGCAGGCCCCTTGTCACTTTTATGGTTTTCCATTGTTGCCGGACTGGGTGGCTAAGAACCTGGGTGAGTTTGTGAGGGCGCAGTGGAGGGGCGGGGCCTCTGCTGGGCCCCGCGGTAGGAAACCCAATAGCCCCCTCCCCCTACCACCGGGTGCCCACCACAGACAGCAGTGGAAGGGGCCAGCAGGCAGCAGGATGGCACGGCCTGCCATTGGATGGCCGCCCGCCCGGAGCAGGCGCCCAGAGAGTGAAGCCAGACGTGCGGGTGCAGCAACAGCCGTGGGGCCTGACGGCACTCATCAGTGCCCGCTGGGGCCCGGGACTCTGGGCAGGGCCTAAGCTGGGGCGGTGCGCACGGGCACTCAGGGGCGGGGCCGTGGCTGGAGTGGACAGACGCGCCTGCAGGCAGAGCCTCCATCAGAGCCTGCACTCGGGTCCGGGGGTGCATGTGGGAACCCAGGCTTCTGAAGACGGCCTCCTCCTCTTAGGGGCCGCGTCTCGTTCCTGAGCAGGGGCCCCTGAGAGGAAGGTCTCCTCGCTCTCCTCCCCGGGGGCAGCTGGCTTTGGCTGAGGCCCCCGGGGACGTTTGCATGGAGCACAGCCCACTGCTGGGCAATCAGCGCAGCCTCCTGGGACGAGGCCAGGTGGGAGGGGCTAGGCCAGCACTGCCAGGCCTGGTTCCTGGTGGTGCCAGTACCCGGGGCAGGGGTCCAGGCCCCGAGCCAGGACAGGGAGAGGCCGGCCTGACCTCCTCGATGTCACCTCCCTGGGAGCACGCCCGAGAGGCCACTGGGCCTGGCCACCCGCTGTGGGGAGGAGCTTCACCTCCCCAGCAGGGACCCCCGAGGAGGCCTGTCCTGGTGGGCGGCTGCAAACAGCCTGCAGTGCTGAGTGGAGGCTCTTCCCGGCTATGCTGGGGGCGAGGGGCCACAGTGGTGGGCGATCAGGGAGACTGAGGCAGGCGTGCGCCCCACCACGGGTCTCGTGCAAAGCGGTGCTGGGGAGCATGGGGGCAGACGCGACAGGAGGGGCCCCGTGGCAGCGTGCCCACGAGTGCGGGCGTGGGTAAGAGGAGGAAGGACCGCGTGCAGCCCAGCCGGCCGCAGTGTGAGCTGATAGGCGGGTGTTCACGCAGAGGCACCTCCCAGAGGTGGTGCGAGACGTCCACCCAGGGCAAGGGGGGAGTCGTCGAGGGGACCAGCGGCAGGCCCAGCCCTGTACACTCACACGCGCGTGTGCCTCGCGGGGTGCTCGAGGCTGTGAACGCCCCTGGTGGGGCACGGGAAGACTTGGTGGAGGTTGCTCCAGGGCAGCCGGGCCGGGCACAGGCCTCGAGGCCTTCCACCCCACGCTGAGGCGGAGGGTGAGCGGCAGCTCAGACGGGTCGGTCCCGGGAGGGAGCGCAGGCGGTGGGCACCTCACTCGGCCCCTGCGCCTTTCTGAATGGTTTGTTCTTCTAGAATACACAGTGGGAACCAACCCCCGGGGCCCATCCACTGCCCCCACAGCCCAGGCCGCCCTCTCCCCAGCGGCGTCCCGAGTGTGGCTTTTTGTGCAAGACGCAGCTAATGCACTCGGCCGGGGACGTCTTATCTGTGCCCGGTCCAGCTCACAGGAGAGGGAGAAATAAGAGCAGCCAAATTGAAACCTTATTAAACCAAATTGGTTAGGTCTGATGGAGCCAAACCTAGACGGATCTTTAAAAGCTTATTTCATTTTTCCCTCCGGTCTGAGCCTCTTTGAATTGCAGTAACTGATCCTGGTGTAAGCTTATTAGTGTCGACCTTGTGTGTCTCTTCTCTCCCGACTTACATTTCATTAAGTGGTGATGCAGTCGCAGGGCCCCGACCCTCGCCTTTGGCACAGCCAGGAGCTTCCAGACTCATTAGTGGGCGAAAACGGATAACAGGGGCCCAATCTCATTACGGCCGGTGCCATTATCACAGCAACCTCTGCCCATCAGCGGTGCGGCTCAGCCCCTTCTCCCTGGCATCTGTTGATTCTGGAGGATGTCAGGGGCCCCCGCACGCTGGTCCTTGGCAGTGTGTTGTAGCGGGTCCGGCTCCTCTGTCCTCCGCTGCAGAAACAGCACTGCCAGAGAGCGGGGCCAAGGGCCGCGGTGCTCGTGGACTCTGTTGGGGTTCATGTGTGCGGTGTGGTGGGAGAGGGGGCTTCCAGATGGGTCGATCGGGTGCCCCGGCACATGCCTTTCCCCCGGGCCTTGATCCCGGCTCTGAGGTGCAGTCGCCGTAGCCACCTGGGGTGGTTGGGCGAATGGTGAGGACCAGCTCGTCACTCAACAGGCGTCCCGCAGACGCCATGTCTCTCCTCTGCCCTTGCCGCCGCTGGCTGGGTGTCCGATCCTGCAAGCTGGTGCCGTGCAGGGCAGAGACGCACGCCTGCCTTGGGCTACTTCCCTGACAGTGTTCAGCGGCCTTAGAAAGCGCCCCGGTCACCGTGAGCCCAGCCTCCTACCGAGGGCCGCAGACGCCAGAAACCACGGTGCAGCGGCTCAGAAGCCGGAGAGAGCCCCCGAGTGCGTGGGGCCGGGCAGACAGTCTGTCTGCTGTCCCACTAGCCCGTCCCAGACCCCACGGAGGGAGGGCCATCCCACGGGGGCCCTGCTGGCCAGAGAGGGACACCGAGGTAGCTGAGGGGTCAAGTCTGAAGTCAGCCGGGCTGGCCATCAGGAGGCACTGCTGACCTCAGCAGGGGCAGGGGAGGGGGCTGGGCCCTGCCTCCAGCTCCAGAGCCTTCTTCCTGGGTTCATGGGGCGGGGGGCTGTCCACCCCGCGGCCCCCGGGACCGCCCCAGGTCGGCTGGTTGGGTGGTCTGGGGTCAGACCGGGCGCCAGGCCTGCCTCGAGGTCCTGGAGCTGATCAGCCCAAGTCTCAGCCTGTTTGCCTTGTGACCTTGGAGACATCAAAAACCTGTTTCCTCATCCATAAAATTGAATGGAAAAATATTGACCTGCCTCGTAGGGTTTTATGAAGAATAACTGACCCAGAGGATGGTAAGACTTGTGTATTAATCAGAAAGGGCCAAACTGCTTAGCCGGCATGAACTTGAGTTTGAAAAAGTGTTGGCTTGCTTGATGGTATTCCTCCTCCCCTCCCCGCGGAAGCTCCCGCTGCCAGGGAGACGGGCCGAGACACTGCAGGCGGCTGGCCTTCCCGGGGGCCTTCCTGCCCAGGAGACGGCACCCCGGCCCACCGCCCCCTTCTCCTGACTCTGTGGCTGTCACGGGTCCTTCCGCGTGCAGTGGGCGCGTCCCCCGTGGAGGCTCGGGTGCCCCCGTGCAGTCACGCTGCAGGGATGGGACCCTGCGGAGGACGGTGAGCGCATCGCGGGGCTGGGGAGGGCCCACAGGGCGGCCAGGCAGGGCTGATGTAAGGTGACACCCAGCGGTCACACGGTCACCCCGCGCCGCATTCCTGGAGGGCCGCGTCCCGGCGCCCGCGCGGACCGTTCCGGGTGCCTTGTGTCTCTGTCTGATTGATCTTGACGGTGGCTTTTGACACCGTGACTCTCACTTTCTCTGCCCCCTGACCTCCTGGTTAGGTGGTTAATGCTCTTTAAACAAACACTGGCGTTTCAGGCTCCACAGGGAAGGACCGGGCTCCTGTGGCTCATGTCAGCCCAGCACCCCACAACGGGGAGGAAACGGGGGTTCCACACCCCGACCTCGGAGACCGGGCGCCCGCAGCCTAGCGGTCAGTGTTGACCCATGTGAGGGTGCTGGTGCTGGGTTCCTGTTCCTCTGCTGGTCTGAGCAGAGGTCCTGTGGCTGTCCCGTCACCCCGACGTGGGTCTCTGCAGAGACGCCGCTCGCGCTGGGCACGTCTGTGGGGCCTTTTCTGTGCCCGCTCCTGATTTAGCCGCCGTGGGCACAGAGTGTGCCGCTGGGGTGGGCGTGTGATGGTTTGTGAACAGGTGAGACCCGTCGCCCCTGGTGGCTTCCAGCTGCGCCCCACTCCTCACCCCGGCTGCAGCCCCCCACCACCTCTACACCTCCAGGCGCCCCAGCTTTGAGTGGACTTTCTGTGGCCCCCACGCAGCTGTCTCTTGTGATCAGCGTGTCAGCTCACACACGGCCTCTGCAGAGGTCTTCCCTGACCGCTGCCCCCGTGCAACTGGATGCCCCCAGCCCGAGGCCCCAGCATCATGCTGCGTCATTTCCTCCAAGCAGGGCGTGAGCAACGTGCAGACTGTGGGCGTGTCAGTCACACATACCTACACACAGGATGCCACGAGTCTATTCTGCTGATGCTCACAGGCGTCGTTGCTGTAAACACACCCGTAGCGCTGTTTCTGGATGCTGCGTTCTTTGCGGACACGGCTGGCCCTGTCCCCACACCCAGGACAGCGCCCAGCATGCGGCGGCCCTGGGCCCATGTGTCTGGTGAACAAGGAGCAGCGCAGCCCGCAGGCTGGCGGCGGGCGGGTCCGAGTGGGCAGGGGCGGCACAGTGGGCGATGTGGCCGGGAGGTGCTGGGGCAGTGCTCTGCCCACGGGGGTCTGGGCAGCCGCGTTTGTCCTGTACTTTTGAGGCAGCCGGGCAGGGCCAGGAAGGTGGGGGAGGCAAGGCTAGACTGAGGGCTGGGGAATAAAGTGCAGGACGGAGCCTGGGTGGGTGACGAGAGGGGACCCCAGTGGTGCAGTCAGGCTGCAGTGACCACTGCCCACAGCCAGGCCCAGATGCCCTGTGGACCTGCTCCGTGTGGGGGCGGCTGATCGGGAGCCCATGGCTGCTGGCAGCCCTGGGACACGGACCGCTCTGCTGGGCCCCCCGCTCCGAGGCGCAGACTCAGTACCTCCTCTCTTGTTCCGCCCAGGTGGTGAGGAAAGTGAAGTCCATGCAGATGTTCCACACGCCCGTCAGCTCGGCCGTGCAGGGGGACCGGCTCGGCCTCTGCGTCACCCAGTTCGACCCCAAGCTGCTGGAGCGCGGCCTGGTGTGTGCCCCCGGTTCCCTGCACACGGTCCACGCCGCCCTCATCTCCGTGGAGAAGATCCCCTACTTCCGGGGGCCCCTGCAGACCAAGGCCAAGTTCCACATCACCGTGGGCCACGAGACGGTCATGGGCCGGGTGATGTTCTTCAGCCCTGCGCCCGACAGCCTCGACCACGAGCCCGCGCTGGACTCCTTCGACTTCTCCCGCGAGTACCTCTTCCAGGAGCAGTACCTGTGCCCCGGCCCGGCCACGGCTGAGGCCGACGAGAAGGCGGGCCAGGCCTCGGCGGGCCACGGCCCCCGGCAGCAGTGGGCCCTGGTGGAGTTCGAGAAGCCCGTCACCTGCCCGCGGCTCTGCCTGGTGATCGGCTCCAGGCTGGACGCCGACATCCACGCCAACACGTGCCGGCTGGCCTTCCACGGCGTCCTGCTGCACGGGCTGGAGGACAAGAGCTACGCGGAGAGCGCCCTGCCCGCACTGCGGGTGTACAAGCTGAAGCAGAAGCGCGGCGTCGTGGAGCGGGTGAGCACACCTTCCCGCCCGCGCCTGCGGCCCTCAGCCGAGTGGCTGGTCCATGTCCTCCGGCTCGGCCGGTCCAGCTGGTCAGCGCGGGCGGCGGCTCCTTGGGCAGCCCCCCACCGTCAGCTGTCCCCGCAGCCCCACCTGGGAGCCCCCGCCCGCTGGGCCATGAGCAGGTGCGCGTGCGGGCCTCCCTGTCCGGGGGTCAGGGATGGGGGTAAGGGGTGGCCTGGGACCCGGCCGGTGTCCACAGGCTCAGAGCCGCACGCTGAGACCCGGCACCAGGGAACTTGGGCTCCCGTGGGGTCTGCCCAAGGCCTCCGCAGGCCCCGTGGTCCTGCCCCCCGAGTGGCAGAGGAGGCTTGGCCGTCCTGGTGCAGCCCTGAGTGTGTGCAGACGTGGGCGATGGGCGGGGTGCGCGGGCCCTGGAGCCCGTGCCCACAGGCCCTGCGCCTTGTCCCCTGCTTGCCCCCGGCCCCGACCCCCAGGGGCCTCGGCCACCACTGCCTGTGTACCCCCACGCTGCCCTGCGTGCCCCACACTGGAAGGCGTGGTGTTGACTTCACCCTGGCTGCCTGCAGACCAGTTTCAGTGAGCGTTGGCATGGCGGGGCGTTGACGAGTCTCTTTCCCTCAGGTTCCCTGCAGGAGAATCGGGGGCTGTGCACCCCAGCCCTCAGGGCCGCGGGCGGGGGGGCCGCTGGGTGGGCATGGCCGGCCCCGAGCGCCGGGCCCCGTCTGCCCTCTTGGACTTCCCTCCTGGCGCAGCTGCCCGGGTCCCCAGCTGGCACCTCTCTCTCCACCCCACCGGGGTCAGCCTGGGTGTGCCGGCCCCCTGGGCCTGGCCCCGGCTGGCGCCGGATGGGCAGGGCCTGCGGGCTGGGCAGAGGAGCCTGCGGCATCGGCCCAACCAAGTGTGGACGTGCAGACGCCACCGGGCACGCTGGCCAGCTTTGAAGTCTGAGCGGCTCTGCCGTGGCTCCTGGCTCACCCCGCTCCACTGCTGATGGCTCGCTAATTGTGCCCGGGGCCCCAGGGAGCACGCCGGCCTGGGCGCAGGAGGCCTGAGACTGCTTCTGGCCAGCGTGGGCTCTTTGCTGTCCAGCAGCGCTGCCCGCAGCCCCCTGGCCCCACCTGGCTCCCAGGCCACTCGGGGAAATGGAGACTCTTCCTGGAGCCACAGCTGAGCAGAGCCCCCCTTGGGGAGGTCTGATGGCCGCCCGCGAGTGCCAGCCCCGCCCAGTGCCTGGGTCTCTCCTGCCTTCCCCGTGGCGTCTAATAGCCTGTGCCTGTTGGCTCCCTTTTGAAAATGTTTTTTTCCGTATAGACAGAGGGTCAGGGCGGCTGGCCACGGGGGGGAGTGCTGGCTCTGGATCCGATGTCCCGAGCAGGTGCTGGCCTGACCCGGCCGTGGACCAGTCACCCCCGCCCCCAGCCCAGAAGCTGTGGCCTCTGTAACAGAGCTGGTGGAAAGCTGGTGAGGCCCCGTGTGGGAGGGCCTGGCCTGAGAGGTGAACCTGGCCCATGCGAGGTGCCCAGCAGGTGTCCACCCACTTTTCGTCCTGGAGCATGGTGCTTTGGTGCCCCTTCACCCACGCGGCGCCCAGCGATGGGGGCACTCAAGGAGGCAGAACCGGTGAGCTGGGGCTGTGGACACCAGGCCTGTCCCTGCTGGTCAACGCCCTGGGCGCTGGGCAGGCCTTGGTCTTAAGGAGTGGGCCTGGGCGTGCGGTCAGTGGGCGTTCAGGCCGGAGCCGAGCCCCCGAGGCCCCTGGAAGCCGCCCGACAGAGTGAGGTGACCTGAGGGCCAGTCTCCAGCCCTGGGTTTGCCCGGGGAGGTTACGTGGGGCCAGTTGCCCCCAGAGACCCTGTGTCTTCCTTACCACCACCTCGCCGGGGACACACATGCCCCGTGCCCCCAGGAGGGGTGCCGAGCCCGGCGAAGGGCCTGGCTGCCCCGCTCACACTGGGGGAAGGTGCAGTCGTGGCAGCGTGTTCCTTAGGCTGGAAAAGATGGACGAGCTGCCAGTCCTGGTGGCTCTGAGGGCCCACTGGTGGCAGGGGTCTCCCCGGGGGCCCTCCCAGTGCCCGTCCTCTGCAGGCCGGGCACTTCGCCCTTCCGGCCCCGGGCCGTCAGAGGAGCGCCCGCCCCGCGCCCACTGCAGCCCCCAGCTTCAGCTCCTGCCGGCCGAGATTCTGGCCCCTGGTGCCCGTCCTCTGCAGGCCGGGCACTTCGCCCTTCCGGCCCCGGGCCGTCAGAGGAGCGCCCGCCCCCGCGCCCACTGCAGCCCAGCCTCAGCTCCTGCCGGCCGAGGTTCTGGCCCCTGGGTGGCTGTCTTGCTGCCCGGTGCCCCCCGTTCTGGCCGACACCAGCACCCCCAGCTGATAGCAGCCCTTCCAGAAGAAGCCCCCGAAGCTCAGCAAAACCCCAGGCGCAGGCTGCAGGGCCTGGGGAGGCGGACCAGGCCCCATTCCCGCGGCCGCCCCCGTCCCGGCGCCCATCCTCCGGTTGGAGTGAAAACAGTCGCCTCGGGGCTTGGGCAAGTTCCCAGGCCGCACTGCAGAGCTGGCCCAGAGACACACACGCGCGTGACGACGTGATTACATATGCCGCCAGCCAAGTCCTGCTCGGGGGGCCAGGGCAGAGGGCACGCGCCCGGGTGGACCCCGTGTGAGGCTCGCTGCACTCGGGGAGCGGCCCATGGCCGCGGGGCTGACCGGCCAGGTGGGTCCTTGGTGGACGCTGCGGCCCCCCGGAGCCGTCCCTGCCCAACGTCCCGGGGCGGACTGACGGGGGCCGGCCTCCGCATGGGACAGGCTGGTGTCTGATCCCCGAGGGCTCCGCTGAGGCTGGGAGCGTGTGGAGATGAGCTTGCCCGCCACCTGCAGGAGGCCTCACCACCTGGCCCCAGGGGTCAGTGAACACCAGTCCTGTAGTGGAGGTTGCCTGGGCCCCTCGGCCACACCACGTCGGTGCTGGAGGCTGTGTTCCAGGTGCAGGGGCTGCCCTGGCCCCTCAGGGCTCCCAGCGGGCGTCTGTCCCCGCTGTCACCCCTCTCCGCATCCGAAAGCCGCTCGGACTCTGTCCCTGAGCTCGGGAAAGCCCTTGCAGACGAGTGCCTGCCGACCCGCGGGGCTCTGAGGGCCCCCCTCTGGCCAGCAGCCTCAGCAGCGAGGTCGAGCTCGGGACCAGCCCCTGGGGGGGGACGCGCACGGCTGGTCCAGACCCACGGGTCCGTTTGGCTGTTGTCCTGGCCCTACTGGCTGACCGGGCCCCCCGCGAGGCTGGGACAGGGCTTCACACAGGCCCTTCCATGGGAGCTGCAGCTGGGGGCCTGCGGAGGCGACAGGAGCCCTCGCCCTCCAAGGCTGGTGACGCTCACTCACCCGGACTCCCCGGTTCTGGAGTCGGAGCGGCCGCTCTCTGCTGCCCACGTGCCGCGGGCCCTTGGACACCCTCACGCGGCCTTGCCGCTGCCACGCGGAGGGCAGGGCCGGGTCTGCGAGCGCGAGGACACGGAGCAGCTCCCGTGGGGGTGAGGCTGACGGCTCTCCGCGTGGCCCGTGGCCCGTCCACCCGTCTCCGGGGGAGGCGGGGTGCACATGCTTGGTATCTGGCTAGTGAATCTAGCAGGGTAGGGTGTGTTTTTCTGAAAGGCTTTTAGGGTAAATGGGGCAGTTTCTGCTTTTCAGAGCAGCCTACCCGGGTCCTTGGCCAAATCTTGGCATCATGGGCAGAAGCACTATGTTCCTGAGCCTGGCTCACGAGGCCCCAGGAGGAGGTCCCCGCCGACCACACGGCCCGCCTCCGTGTGCTGCCCAGGCCATGCCCGGGGCCCAGAGGGCAGGAGGAGGCGTCCCTGGCACTCTGAGGCCTGGTAGAGCTGGTGCTTGCACACACACACACCCCTTCCCCCTTCTCTGCAGAGCTGTGGAATGGAACTGGCAGGGGGCCTGGGGCTGGGAGGTTGCCAGAGCGCGGGCGGGGTGGGCTCGGGAGTGGACGGCACCCTCTTGGCCTTCCTGAGGAGCTGTCGGCTCCAGGACGGGCGGGCGGGATGGCTGTGGGCCCCCGTCAGCTCTGCGTGTCCCAGCGGGTGGTGGGGCAGGGGGGCCGATCATCAGCGGTGACGCGGGCTGAGCGCACGTGCGCGTGCGGCCAGCCTTCCCCCGGCACTGACGCTCTCCCCGGTGGGTGGGCGCAGGTGCTGGACGACCACAGCGTGATCGGCCGCTCCCTGTTCAAGAAGGAAACCAACATCCAGCTGTTCGTGGGACTGAGGGTGCACCTGTCCACCGGTGAGCTGGGGGTCATCGATAGCGCCTTCGGACAGAGCGGCAAGTTCAAGGTCCACATCCCTGGTGAGTGTGGCCCTTTCCTGACACTCGCGGGAGCTGTCACCCTGCCAGGCTCAGCCCACGGGGCCCCGTGGCCTCTGCTCCCACTGCCCTGTGCCCAAGAGCCAGTGGGTCCTGGAAACGGCGGCTGTGGGCACCACGTCTGGTCTGAGCACCCAGGGCATGTCTCCCGGCCTGCGCGGGGCATGGAGTCACTCTGACCAGCAGTTCGGGGGTGACCGGCAGCTCAGGGGGCACGTGGCTCCCTGGGGTTGGGGTTGCCGCCCCATCCCTGCCTCCCGCTCCGTCTGAGGCGGGCCTGGTCCCCATGGGGTCATGGCGCGCGTCTGCTGCTTGGGGCCCCACTGCGCCGGGACGGTGGCCTGCAGTGGCGGATGGGCCTCCCGCTGGCTCCACAGGCTGGGAAGGAGGCCGGGGAGCCCTCTGGGTGACCTGTTCCACCCTAGGCCCAGGCATGCTGGGCCTCACCTGGGACTGTGCGGCCCACAGGGCCAGGCCGGGTATAGGAGGCCAGGTTGCAGGTGCGAGGGAGATGCTCCTACTCAACAGGAATCAGGCCCGGGAGTCAGACTTCATGTGATGTAGTTTATGTAGAGTTTACTGATGAAAGCCTGGAACGGTCTGAACTGCAGGAAACCTGTCTCTGGGCTGGGTTTGGCCGTTGCGACCCGTGACTCCTGCTTGAACCTCAGGACCGACACGGGGGCATAAGGGCCGCGTGTCTGCGGTGAGGTGTAGTGCGGAAGCCGCGCCCTGTGGAGCCGTGGACACTGCCCTCCCATACCTTGAAGCCGGATGGGCTTGCGGGATGGCCCCTCCCCGTGACACCCGAGGAGCTTGCCCGAGTCCAGGGGCTCACGGTTGAAGGGCCCGCATTGACAAAACTGCCCTTTGCAAAGGGCCGCATCCGTCTGGAAGGCCGAGGCCCTCCCTGCCTGGGTGGTGAGGGTGGGGGCATTGCCGGCGGTGACGAGGGCCCCCCATCCAGCTCCACATCGCTGGCACCCGGTGACCCTCTCCGGATTCCCCAGGTGGTGCCTTCGAGGGACCCCGGAGCCTGGCCGTGGGGTCAGCCCAGGGGGCTGGGAGCACCAGAGGCAGGTGTCGCCTGGATTCACGTTCTAAGCGTCCCTGGGACGATGGTCTGAGCAGGCGGAGGCCGCCGCGGCACAGGCGACCGTGTGCGGAAAGTGGAAACTCATGCTGGTGCCAGGGGGGCGGGGGGACTGGCATCCTGGTCACGGGTGTGGTCGTGTCCCCGCAGGCTTCACACAATGGGCCTTTGGGCTGAGCCGGCCCTCTGGGTTTGAAATGAAACTGTTTTCTTTCCTGTAAGATGTGCCCTCCCCAAGCACACCACCCCGGACACCGCGTCCCGCCTGCACACACTGCCTGGAGTGGATTCTCGGGCACACTCAGGAACCTGTGCCTGGGACAGCCCTTGGGGCACCCGCCCCCCGGGGCCACGCCAGCTGTTTCATGAAACACTGCAGGCTGCGTGTGAGCCGGTTTCCCGGCCCTGCTAGCCCGGAGGCAGGAAGCAGGACTCCCGCAGAGAGCAAGGGCCTGCGGTCCCTCAGACCCGCCCCGAAATCCTGGCTGGGGTTTTAGCTTTCCTGAGCCTCAGTTTCCTCATCTGTAAGATGGGTCTTTTGTGAGGGTTTTTTTTCTTCCCAACTTTTTTAAATAACCTGATCCTTAGGGAAAAGTGGAAAGAAAAGTGTCCTGAACACTCACGCTCCTCAGATGCACGCCTGTGGCGCCGTGCCACACTCGCTGTGCACGAGCTGAGTCGCCCCATCCGCCCTGTGCACCCAGGGCGCCTGGAAGGGCCCCTCCCGGGAGCAGGAGCCAGCAGGACCGTGCCCAGCCTGGAGCGTCACGTCCCCGGAGGAGCCCTGGGGCTCCCGGGGGAGCCGGTCCCCCCGGGGGGGGGCCGTGGCCGGAGCAGGCAGGGGCGGCGTGGCTGACGTCTGACGTCGCCTTTGGAAGCACTCGGAACACGAAGTCGCACACAGTAGCATCGCCCGGGCGCGTAAGAGGGAAGTCCTGCAGAGAAGAGACAGGTGCCGAGGGCGTTTCGGCAGAGGCTGGGAGGCTCGGTCCTCTCTGCTTTTCTCTGGCACACGGCGTTCGCTGAGCAAGCCTGGTGGGTGCGACCACGACTCTGGGCCAAAGACACGGAGACCGCCCACCCAGCTCAGACGCCTGCACCGGGCCCGAACCCGGGCCACCCTCAGCACGTTCCCAGGGTCACGGGAGGCGGCCCCTGCTGCCCCTGTGCCACACCGTCGAGAGGCCGGGGAGGCAGTGAGGGTCGCGGGCTCCCCCCGCCTGGAAGGATGAGTAACCCTTTGCTGGACCGAGGGCAGGGCCCACGGGCCCCGAGCCCCACCTCTAGGGCAGCGCCGTCAGGGACGGTGGGCGGGTGGCCCTGGCTGGTGGGCAGCACAGGGGGCCGGGGGCTCGGTGAGAGCCTTGGGAGAGAAGTGGGCGCACTCCAGAAGGGCGCCCCTGCGCGTCTGAGCAGAGGAGGCCAGGGCTTGCGGTGTGTGGCGGTGGTGCTCAAGGAGACTGCACGCCCCCCGGGGAGCCCCTGCGAAGTCCCGGCAGGCTGGAGAGCCTCTGCCTGAGGCCCAGGCAAGCCCCACCTGGGCCAAACCCGGCTGCATCAGGGCAGCGACCCTGTGGTGCAGGGACCCCCAGGAGGATCCCCAGGCGGTCAGCAGCCTCCCACCAGGTCCTGTCCCCGGCCAGCCGAGGAGACTCCAGAAAGCGGCCTGGCAGGGAGAAAAGCGGGCCGCAGGGAGGCGAGGGGGGGTGCTGAGGCTCCAGAAAACCCCCGTGAAGGGAAGCAAACCATCCCTCCCTGGCGCCTCGCCCTCGGGCCTGTGGGGCTCTGGCTCCGTCTGTGGGGACGGCAGCTGAGGGGCCCGGCCCGAGCCAGCCCCACACCCCCCTCTCTGGAGCATCCTGACCTGGGGGACGTGTCACAGAGCGCGGGAGCCCTTGGGGTGCCTCGTCTCCCCAGAAGAATGGCCCGCCTCCTACCTCTCTGGCCAGTGAAGCACTTCTAAGCAATTGTAAAAATTATATGAACCCCATCGAAGAACTGTTGCAACAATGTTTATACCCAGTATTTGAAACAAAGACAATGATATTATAAATAATTGTAGATGATGAAGATAGGCAAGAAAAAATAACATCATTAAAAGAATTTTACAAGACGGACCGTTCACAAAGATGGATGGAGTAACACAATACGGTAAAAATATCTGCAATTAACATAAACACGGCCCCATGGACAGAAACCATCTGCTGGCCCCGTGCCCGGCCGGGTCCCTGGTCACCCCACAGGCCATGCCGGCGGCGGAGCTCGTGTGCCCAGCAGGCCTCCCAAGCGGCCAGAAGCGTGAGAGCCGGGGCCGAGGGCTGTCCTCTCCCCGTCCTGCCCCGGCCAGCGCCAGCCCCTCCGTGTCCCCACAGCGCCCGATGCTTCCTCCCAGCTGCCTGATGCAGAGCTGTGTCCCCGGGGGTCGGGGACGAGTCCGTGGGCTCTGGGGTCACTCAGGCAGTGTGTGGTAGCAGCATCACAGGCTGGGGCAGCAGCCCGCTCCCTCCTCATCCACGGCGGACGGACAGCCCCCAGCAGAGTGGACCCCCACACCCCTTTGGCCTTTAACCAGTGTTTGATGTTCTAAAAAAAAGTTTATTTTTAACTCTGGAAAATCTTTGGCCACAAAGAAGAAAAGAGACGCCCCCGAAAGCAGCGAGATCAGAAGAGACGCCCCCAGAGCCAGCGAGATGCTTGAGCGCTGCCCCCAGCCCGACCGGGAGCCCCCCGCGCCCCCGCGCCCCCTCCCGCGGCCGCCTCCCTGGCACAGGCATGTTGCCGCGGTCTCTGTGGCGCCAGCCGGGGTCTCGCGGGAGGGACCCACGTAAGCTGCTTCCTCGAGGCGTGCCCACCGACCCACCTGCCCGCCACCCATCTGAGCTCAGGTGGGCGTTTCCCGGGTTCGCCTCGCAGAGGACGCGGTCGGTGGGCTCCGGAGCTGCGTCCTCAGCCTAGCCTCTTGGAGGCCCAGCTCGGCCCTAAGTGTCAGGCTTTGCTACACCCCATCTCTGCCGTCAGCCCCTGCCCGTCTGTAACGGGGGTCGGAGCACCTTGCGTCCCGGGAGCGGGACTCCACGGGGCTCTCGTGGGGGAAGTGCCATCTCCAGGAGACCCAGCCCGTGGTGAAGGGCTCAGCCCCGAGCAGGGGGCCGCCCGGGCCTCCGTCCACGAGCTCAGGACGGGGCTGCTCTGGGCGCCCTGGCTGCGTGCCCCGAGGCTGGGCCGCCTGCCTCTGCCCCTGACCAGGCTCCCCCTGATTCCCGGGCCTGAAGGACAAGTCTGGCAGCCGTTGGCCTCCTGGTGGCCCTGGCCGACCTTGAGGGAACCGTCCTCCCCGCAGCCCAATGGGGGTCGGGGCCTTGCCTGCCAAGGGCAGAGCCTGCAACCACCGGCAAGCCTGTGGCTCAGGAGGGGGGTGCGGGCCTGACCGCCGCCTGGACCCAGGCTCAGGGTCCTCTCCCCACAGCCCCAGGCCCAGCCAGGAGCCCCCAGCCAGCAGGAGCTGTGCGGGCCGGAGATCCGCCTGGTGTCTGAGCATGTGCATCTGCCAGTGTGTGCCTGTGTGAGTCCTCACTCCTGTGTGTGTGCCCGCGAGTGTGAGTCTGTGCCTGTGAGTGAGAGTTTCTGCCCATGTGAGCGTGTCTGTGTCCGTGAGTGTGAGTCTGTGCCTGTGAGTGAGAGTCTCTGCCCGTGTGAGTGTGTCTGTGTCCGTGAGTGTGAGTCTGTGAGTGTGTCTGTGTCCGTGAGTGTGAGTCTGTGCCCGTGTGAGTGTGAGTCTGTGCCCGTGTGAGTGTGAGTCTGTGAGTGTGTCTGTGTCCGTGAGTGTGAGTCTGTGTCCGTGAGTGTGAGTCTGTGCCCATGTGAGTGAGAGTCTCTGCCCGTGTGAGCGTGTCTGTGTCCGTGAGTGTGAGTCTGTGCCTGTGAGTGTGAGTCTGTGCCTGTGAGTGAGAGTTTCTGCCCGTGTGAGTGTGTCTGTGCCCATGAGTGAGAGTCTGTGTCCATGAGTGTGAGTCTCTGCCCGCGAGTGTGAGTCTGCCTGTGTGAGTGTGTCTGTGTCCATGAGTGCACTCATGTGTGTGTTGTTTTTTCATAGAAGGGGGGTGACTGAGAGGCCAGCTTCCTGACAGGGCAGTTGTAAAACATTCATAAAACTTTTATTGGACTTGCCACCCTTCCAGATAAATATTTTTCAATTTTATGGGCTTGTTTTAGGGCCCTAAGCTTAATCATGGCTTTGTAGCTGCTTTAAAAAAAAATTAATTATTGTTTTGGCAAAGGGAGCCCCC
>CM035289.1:1293184-1304551 GCA_020226075.1 Hydropotes inermis
GCCGGGCACAGCCTTCGAAGGGGGGGCACGGCAGGCGGGCGGGCAGCTGGGGGCGGGCACCCTGTGCTCTCGCAGGCAGTGCCCGCCTCCCGTGGCTCCAGGCACCCTCAGACCTTCTGCGTCTCGGGAAGAGGGCCCTGAGGCAGCCAGTGGCACCTGCGCCCACCCCACCTGCCGGGTGCCCCGGGAAGCAGGGTCCAGTTTAGAAGTGGGGGCTGCCCTTGTGCAGTGCAGCTGGGCTTTGAACCCAGGGTCTGGATCTCCCCAGAGGCCCCCACCCTGCCCCAGCACCTCCGCTGCGACCTCAGAAAGAGCTGCCCCCAGGGAACGGGCCAGGGGCAGGCGTCCTGCCACAGGCTCGCTCGGCGGGAGGGGCAGCCGTGATCCGCAGGCCCCCGGCTGGCTGGCGGGACTAATGCACCAGCCGGGCGATAAGGCTTATCTGGAAGCGTCTCTGGAATCGAGACTCTGATGGAAACAGGCTTCTGGGTTAATACAGTTTTGACAGATAAAGTCTCCTCGACGGGAAGCCCCGGGGCCAGGGCAGGCAAGGGGGAAGCTTCTGTCCTCGCCGGCCCCTGCCAGCCGGCGCGTGCCCAGGGGCCCGTGTCTGGCAGTGCCCCGTCCCGGGGCCCTGCCCGTCATGTCGTGGGAGTGGGGTGATGAGGCGGGTGTCAGGTCGGTGCGCACAGGACAACAGCGTGTTTCTAGGCCAGCTTGTCCCCGGGGCCTGGTGGGGTGGGCGCGGGGACTCACCGCCCCATTGCACACGCCCGAGCTCCCCCGGGGGGCCCAGGCCTCCTCGCCGTGGCTGGAATTTCCAGGCTCCCTTCCGGGCTCAGGACAGTCCTGGCCATGGTCCCCCTGCTGTGTCTGCCCCCTTGGCTACGTGAGGCAGGGTGAGGTCACGTCCCCCAGCCCTGGCTGGGCCCCCGGGAGCCTCCGCAGCAGCAGTTCTGATTAAAGAGAGTAACTAGCGTTTGGCTGATAATGGAGCAGGGCCACTCATCAGCCAGCCCAGCCAGGGTAAGGGCTCGACGGCTGGGAGGCAGCCAGGCGTGGGGTACCGTGCCCACCCGGGGAAGCTGACCCAAGCCCTGGGCCTGCGGCAGCCGTCGAAACACTGAGAGTATCAGCTCAGAGTTCAGAGAGCCCCCCAGCCCCCAACTTCCCACCAGCTCTGGGCACCCCTCACCAAGCCCCAGGCCCTCCCTGGGGGCAGGGGCCTCTCGGGTTGGAAGCGGACCCCCAGGGCGGGCTGGTGATGGGCCAGCAGGGGCACATCTGGGCAGGGGCTGGGGGGCGTGCAGGCTGAGGCCGAGTCCCCGGGGAGGAAGGGGAGGGAGGGGACAGGGGTGGGAAGATGCCTGGGGCTGGTCACTGCGCACTTACTGAGCACCTGCCGTGTGCCGGACTCGGCGGGCGGGGCGGCCCTGTGCCCCCAGCCCCCCGGGCCGGCAGGTTAGAGGTCGCGCGCCCACGGGGTGTTGCTCAACGCCGTCCCCCCGCTCCGTTATCACCAGGTCTGGTGGGGAGACAGCTCGGCAGAGAGAAACGGCCGCTTCCTGCGGCCACAGCTGGGCTGCAGATAAAGGGCGGCCAGGAGCCCAGCCGACCACCCGGGCTGCCTCCCACCTGATCCCCCGGGGGCACCCACAGACTCAGCCCGGCCCCCAGCTTCCCACAGCCACCACCCAGCAGGGCACCCGCCCCCCAGCCACGGCCGCAGCCTCTGAGCCCACCCTGCAGCCTCGGGGGGCTGGGGGAGGTGGGAGTGGACCAGCCAGACACAGGACCTGGGCTTCCCCGGAGGCCCAGGCAGGCCCTGGGGGTCCAGCTTCCCCGAGGCCTCCAGCCGGGCCCCAAGCACGCCGACCCCCGCTTCAGCCCAGGGTCCCGTCCAGGCCTGTGCGGGCAGGACCTGTCTGGAGGACGGGCAGGCAGCCCAGAAGGAGGGGCCGCAGCCAGGCGGGGCGGGGGGGTTCTGCATGGCCTCTGTCCTTGGCACCAGGGGCAGACGTCTGCCCTGAGGTGGGGCCCCACAGCCGAAGGGGTGCGGGACTCCTGGACGTGCTGAGCCCAGCCCCACAGCTCCCAGATGTGGCACCCAGGGCTGGGGGGTGGGGCACGAAGCCAAACAGGAGAGGAGGGAAATCGGGGTGTGCTCTGCAAGGCCCAGGGGGGCGGGCGGAGGGGATCTGGACGTGGCTGGAGATACTCAGCCAGGGTGAGTCCGGCGGAGGCGGTGGGGCCCCCCTGGGGGGCAGGCAGGGTGGGCAGACTATTGTGCAAGGGGCAGGGACCAGCCTTAATCAGATGTGGGCCTCTGGTCAGCGGTTCTCAGGGCTCGGGGAGTTGGGGTGATGGGTGCCCCCACCCCGATACCTGCCCGTGCGGGGGGCTCCAGCCGGGGACGGACTAGGGAGCAGACACCCCGCTTCCTGGGCCCCCTCCTCACAGGGAAACAGAGGCAGACGGGGGTCCCCTGCCCCTCAGGGCGAGTCCCGGTGCAGAGTGGGGTCTGGGTGCGCGGGTGGACACGGGGCGGGCCGCGGCCACCCCCACTCTGTGGACGCCGGGTGGGCCGCTGATAAGGAGAGACAGTTGTCAGAGTCACAGGGCGCCGCTGATAAAGAGACAAGCATCTCCCGGCGGGCGGAGGCGATGGGAGGGGAACCCCTGGGGGTGCCCACAGCTTGGGTGGAAACACTGAGGCTGTCGGGCCGGCAGGGCGCCCCCCACCCGCCCCCGGCTGGAAACCCTCACAGCAAAGCCAGGGGCCAGGCCTGGACAGGGGGGGCCAGCCTGAGGCGCCCGCAGGCACGAATATGGACGTTGGTGGCTCCCAAGGCCACCCTGGGGCAGGGCTGAGCCGGGACCCAGGCCCACCCTTGAGGCTGCAGCTCAGAGGCCCCCAGGGTCCTGGGAATGGGGAGCTACAGAGACAGTGAGAAACGAACAGAGACAAATAGCAGGAGAGAAAGAAAGATAGACCCCAGGGGAGACAGTGGGGCTGACTCAGAGACACGCAGAGGGCCAGGGCACCCTGAGAGCCGAGTGCACCCCAGGGAGGCCCCAGAGACGGTGGGGGGTGTGGGGCCTGGGCCTGCCCTGCTCCGATTGGCCGGGGCTGACTGCAGTGGCAGCCCGTAATTGATTCCCTGGGAGGACGGGGATCATTTCCATGCAGAGAATTAAGATTTTCTTCCAAGATGGAAATAAAGATTAATTTGCAATTTCCTTCCTCACTGCACACAGGAGAGTGGCTCTGCTGGAGGCGGGCTTAAGCGGGCAGGTGGGCTGGAGCGGGGTGGCCAGGGGGCGGCCTCCCAGGGGGAGAGCGACCTCCGGGGGTGCCAGCCCCCCACGTGCCCATCATGGCCCCGAGGGGCAGCCTGTCTGGGCCAGGCCCAGACCGGGCCCCCCGGAGAGAAACGCTGGGTCCCCACGGCCTCCAGCTCTGCACCCTCCACTGGGGCCCAGGGGCAGAAAATGGTAGCCCAGGCGCAGACGCCAAGGACACCCAGGTTCCTGAGCCGGGCATCCCAGGCTCGTCCCCGGCCGGCAGGGCACAGGGGGCCACGTGCTCCGGCCTGTCCAGGCCCGCTCTCTGCCTGCACAGACTCTGAGCGAGCCCAGTCTGCCTGGGCCAAGGCCCACCCACAGCTGGGCCCCATGACCCCAGGGCCCCCGTGAGCGACCCCAGCACAGGCCAGGGGCTGGCAGTCTCGTCTGTGTCTCTGCGGTCCCCTGGGCAGTACCCCTGGGGGCCCCAAGAATCTGACCTCGGGCTCTCGGCCATGTGCAGCCCTGAGTCCTGCTGCACTCGCCTCCGCTCCCTGCCCACCCTGTGCTGCCTGGCGGCCCGCTGAGGGCCCCGCGCCCCGGGGTGTGAGCCGCGGGAGCTGGTCCACCGGGGGCCCCCGCGCCTTGTGCCAGTCTCTCCTGATGGTGACCTCTGCATGACCTCCTCCAGCACACGAGAGGCGGAGGAGCAACTTTACGAGCAGGAGGCGGGCGCATTCCTCCCGGGTGCAGCCCGCCGGCCTTCGCCTATCTCCCCATCACCACAGGACCGAGGGGCCGCTGCCCCCGGAGCCCCGAGCACCCCTCCCCAGCCCACCTGTGGACACCATGTGCTCCAGAGCGGGCACGTCACCCAGCCTGCGTGCCCGGGCCCCCCAGGCCAGGAGGGGCCCACTGACGCAGCCTCTGCTTGCACGCCTCCGGACACGGGGAGATCCGCCCCCAGCCGAGACGAGCAGCCCCTCATGGGGGGATGCCGCGGACTCCGAGTCTGCACCAGCAGCTCCCTGCCCCCAGGGCTGGCCTGCGGGGCAGCGTCCCCCGGCCAGCACCTCCGAGAAGCCCACCCTGCCCTCATCCGGCCTGAGACGCCCCGGCTGCCATCGGCCACTGCCTGAGGCTCTTTGCCTCATTGATTCCTTTGACCAGTAACAGGACCGAGGTCTCCTGCGTGCTGCCAGGGCCTCGGGGCCTCTTGGAATGGCCTGCCCCCTCTGAGGGGCACCAGGAGGGCGGGGACAGCTGCTGCCCCGGCCTCAAGTCTGGGAGTCCCAGTCCGGCCTCTCTCCAGGGAGAGTCAGCATCGCGGTCCGTCCTGCAGGTTCCATTGGCTGCCTGCCCCGGGGGTCACATGGCCCATTCCCAGACCCCGCAGCCACCAGCACCCCGCTTTCAACGGCACAAGCAGATGCGGGCCCCAGCAAGACGAGTGTCTGGTGGGACCTGCCCTGCTGGGGAGCGGTGAGGATGGGGGGGTGGCACCACGCGCTCCCTGGCCACCACTGGGGGGTCTCCTAGAAAGTGAAACAGTTACCGCCCCAAAGTGGGAGCGGCGCTGACATTTATCAGCTGATGAATCGGTAAACAGCACGAGCTAGGTGTGCCTACACACCACCCGGAATGCTGCCCCATGAGATACGGTCACCTGAAACGTTACTCGGTGACGATAGTGGTAACAAAGGGATGCAGTGCTGATGCCACGAGGACGGGCCTTGCAAAGACTGAGGAGAAAAAGCCAGACGCTCAGGAAGCCGTGTTCAGTGATTCCGCACGTGTGGGCTACCCAGAGCAGGCGACTCCGTGGAGACAGGGCGCGTTCTCGGGCCAGGAGAGGATGGGAGGGAGAGGGAGGAGATCGTGGGGGACAGGGTTCTCTTCCAGGTGCTGAGCGGGATCTAACGCTGACTGTGGTGATGGGGCCAGCTCGGTGACGAATCGGTGACGATACTGAAGCGCAGAATCACACACACGGAGTGAACTGAGCCGTATGCGTTTTACATCACAGGGAAGCTGTTTTAAAAAGTAGCAATAAAGTTACCATCAGTTCAGTTCAGTCCCTCAGTCCCATCCGACTCTTTGCGACCCCCTGAATCGCAGCACGCCAGGCCTCCCTGTCCATCGCCAACTCCCGGAGTTCACTCAGACTCATGTCCATCGAGTCGGTGATGCCATCCAGCCATCTCAGAAGTTACCATATGACCCAGCAATTCCACTCCTAGGCCGGCACCAAAGAGGGTGGAAAACATCAGTCCACAGGAAGAGCTGCAAACGTCTGTCCACATGAAAGCGTGTGAGTCAGGAGAGCGGAAGAGTAGGGAGGACCCGATTCGCTGATGAGTGGAGAAGTGAAACGTGGAACTAAATATGGACACAGGCTCAAGGATGAGCCCTGGAAACAGGCTCAGTGACAGAAGCCAGACAGCAAAGTCATACATCCGATCACGGCATTTTCAGAAGGGTCCCGAGCAGGCAAGCCCACAGTTGTAGCCAGCGCCCACCCGGGGGGCTGCGGGACAGAATGCGCGCGGAGCCTTGGCAATGGGGGGCGGGGACGGGGACACCCAGAAACTCGTGCGCGGCCTGGCCCGGGCCCCGGCCGCCCGCTGCGCCAGCCTGCGGCGGCTGTCGGCCCCCAGGGCTACAGGAGAGGCCGGCAGGGTTCTGCAGGGGAATCATGTTCTTGCTTTAAATCACTTTAGCATTTGTCATGTTTATTAGGGAACTGGTTCAAACATGTGAAACACACACACAGCACAATGCAAAGCACTCCCACCGACAGCCATGCGGGAAGTGAGTCGTGGGGGCAGCCTCCAGTCCGGGGCCCTCCAGGCTCCGCGGTCGAGCCTCTGCAGACCCCCGGCCTGCCTGTCATCGTGGGCAGCAGGCCACCCGCTCCTTCCCTTTCCCGGGCTGCAGGATCAAAGATCACCATCGGGACCAGAGGCGGGGGCCCTGAGTGCATCCGAGACTCTGAAAGTCTGCAACTGGCTGTGTTTTTGGAAATCATTGCTGGCTGCGTACAGAGAAAAACGAGCCTTTCACACACACAGCCTGTTAGTCTGGGGAAACGCACTCGGTCCTTTACAGGCAAGTCGCCCCTCCAGGTCCTGCCGGCGCCTGGGACCCCTCGCGCTGCGCTCAGCTCTCTGCCCCTACGGTCGTGCGTCGTCCCGGGGGTCCCGCGCCCGTGGTTGCGCAGCCTCCTCCGGGCCCGCACACCGTCCGTAGCGTGGGAAGTGGTTCCCTTGGCCGCTGAGCAGGCTGCACTGTGTGCGCGTCCTCCAGCTGGGGAAGAGTCAGGCGGTTTCCAGGGTGGGGCCACTGTGAACAAGCCCCTGAAATTTTGGGTGCACCTGAGTCTGACGTCCCTTGAGTAAGTGGCCGGGTGTAGAATGCTGGGATGTGACTTCAGTGGTGTCTGATGTTCCCGGCGACCGGCACGCTCTGTCCCCTCCCAACGCGGCTGTCTTCCTCCTTCCCCGGGGGCCCAGGCGCTGAGCCAGGCTGGGGGAGGCCGGGGGGCGCTGCCAGCCCAGTACACAGGAGACGAGAGACAGGAGTCGTGAGCACGCAGGCTCCTGGTGGGCCTCCGAGGGTGACGAGGAGGGGACGTCGGCAAGGTCCTCGCAAACCACAAGAGCCATCGGCCTGAGGTCCAGGGCACTGAGCAAGGCCCCAGGCCCTGGAGCAGGCGCGTCCTGGCATGGTACCACGCCCGGGATGGATTTACTGGGCACCGCCTGTGCCCGGGCCGTGCAGCAGACCTCAGACACACCCTGCTCACAGCCGAGGGCCCGTGGGGGTCGCAGCCAGGCGGCCAGAGCTGGGACCTCCATGCCATCGTGCTGTGTGACCCTGGGCAGGTGGCGGGGCCTCTCTGAGCCCCTGCCCTCCCATGGGCACCGCAGCCCCTGGTGGGAAACGGCCCGAGGCGCCCGCGGGCAGGGACAGGCCCACAGGCGGGGTGAGCCGTGGGCCCCGCGCTGCCACCGGCGGCCGACAGAGGGCAGGAGCGGCCTGCGCCTCTGAGGCCGGCGCAGAGGTGGCCCGGCGGGGACACCTGAATGCAGGGCCTGGCCGGGGTGCCTGCAGGCCCCGCACCCCCGACCTCCAGGGCTCAGCGTGGAAAGCAAGCGCAGACCGCCATGGCCAGCAGTGTTTACGCGGGTCACCTATTGGACCAGTTAAGTAAAACCTGACACTCGCTTCGCTTTCTTTAAACGAGGCTGCTTCGGGCTCAAGCTCCAAGCAGGCTGGCAGTGTTCTGTGCAGACGGATGTGTGCCCCACGCCCCGTGACCCCCGTGATCCTCCCCGCGAGGCACGCCCCCCCACGACCCCCATGTACAGCCGGGGCTCCGAGAGGGGACAGGCGCGCTTGGGCCCCCCCCCCCCCCCCCCGGCACGGTGCAAACACGCGCGTCCTGGGCCCGAGGCACGTGTGCAAGAGACGGATGGACCAGCGCCCAGACACACCCACACCCCGGCCAGCACCCTCACACACACCCTGCACCCCCGCAGCTGTGCGCCCCGGTCCCCTGAAGGCCCGAGTGGGTCGTGGTCTCCCGGTCACCTCAGGCCCGGACCGGGGAGCCTGGCTGCCCCTGCCGGGAGCGGGCACGAGTGGCCTTCGCCCAGCCCCGCGGGCCCTTCCTCCCAGCCACACAGCATTTGCATAGCACTCCCCAAGCCCGTGGATTGCATTACATGGAGACCCGATGATAATCTTTGTTGAAATAATATTTAACACATGCTGCACTTTTAATTAACTATCTGAATAATCTCAAATTAATACCAGAGCTTTAAAAATAAGTTTTCATTTTCGCGTTTGGTAACATAATAGCAGCCCAGCCGGCCCGCTTCCTCCTTTGATTTAATTAAAAGCCCTTTTGTATGTCTCTTGTCACTTCAGAAACGGACAAAAGCCCCCGAGGTGAGCAACCTGGGCCCCGACTCCGGGTCCAGGACCAGGGCCACAGCCGGGGGGTGCCATGCGGGGGCCACAGTGTGGCTGCGCGTCACAGACGCTCACACACAGGGAGGTGGGCCCAGTCACAGGCACGCACGCGGAGACAGAAAGCTGCTTCCACCCCTCCACGCGCATCCCAGGCCACAAGGCCGCGCCCCGTGCCAGCCCCGCAGGGGGATGGCTGGTTGGTCACCCGCCGGCCATTGGGGTGGCGCTCAGGCCGGCCGGGGCTGGGCTCCTGGTGGGCACTCCGGACCTGGGCCCAAGGCCACAGCTGCACCCTGAGTGTGGGCGTGTCTCCCCCTCATGCAGTCTGTCTGTGCATCCAGGCTCGATGCTTCGGAAGCGGCCGGGCGGGCACCTCCAGGGACACGGCAGACACCCCACCCAAGCCCGGATTCCTGGGCGGGGGCCGCAGAAACCCCTCAGATTCGGGGGCTGGAGGATCAGAAACAGTGTCTGCATGGTGTGAGGTGGGTGGGTGAAGGGCCTGTCCCTCGGGGCCCATCTGAAAGTGGGTCGCCCAAAGTGTTGGGGGCTGGCACCAGGGAGCAAGCGGTCGCATCTCCACACACGCAGGCTTCTCCGGCCAGCAGACGCGGAGGACTGCATGCAAGCTGAGTGGTGCCCGGGGTCCTGCTGCAGGTGGGAAGCCAGGCATGGCCTAGGGGGAGGATGAGGTGGGTGGGCACCTCCCCAGCGGGAGGGTCAGAGGGGGCCCGGGGGGCCGCAGTGCCCGACACCAGGGTCCAGCCTCCCTCCTGGGCGCCGGGCCTGGGAGCTGGAGCGTGACCAGCAGGGCCCGGCCTGGGAACCGGCTGCCCTGGGGCCCAGCTCTCCTCCCCGACACCAACCAGTCCCTTCCGGCTGAGGCGGGCCGGCCAGTCCCGGTCAGCGGGGCCCAGCAGACTCCTGCCTCCGGGGCTGCCTGCAAGGCAGAGAGCCCACTCCTACCCGCCTGCCCCTGGCTGGGGAGCACTGGCCCAGCCGCTCCAGGCACCTCGCCCACCGTCTCACACTCACACACTCCCACCCGTGGTCACAAGTCAGCCCAGACCACACACGAGTGAGCACGCAGGTGCCCAGTCAGCCTGCAGCCCATAGGAAGTGGTGACCACCGTGGGCTGGACTCCAGGAGCCCGCCGGCCTGGGGAGGCTGCGTTCGGGCCGGAGGCACCCTCGTCCCACGTTCCCACTGGGTGCGGGGGGCCCTGCGTGACCCAGGGGCCAGCACGGGTCTCAGGCAGGGCGGGTGGGGGTCCCGGTTCACAGGGGGCAGCGGAGCTGGTTCAGAGAGGCCAGGAGAGTGGCTCAAGGTCACACAGGGGATCTCGAGCAAGCCTGCACACCGGTCAGCCCCCCACGCCCCGTCTCCTACTGAAGCCAGAGTGGCCGGAACAGGAGCGAGGCGGGTGGGTGACCTCGGCGCTGGCCCGGAAGACTCGGGAGCCGGGGAACTGGGGCTGAGGTGGAAGAGGCTCCCTCAGCCTCCAAGGTGGTCACAGAGCAGGCACTCTGAGGCCTGACCCCGCGACCTTGTACCGCCCAGCACACAGCTCCTGCTGAGGTCTGCTGGCGGGGTAGGGGCACGGGTGTGAGCCCCAAGCTCCGAGAAGTGCCCGCAACCAGGGGCGCTGCAGGCCAGCCCCCTGTTCATTCATTTGGTCAGTCACCAGGTATGTCCCTGGTGCCCGCGGGGCAGGCGCTGTCCTGGACAGGCGTGGCAAGCCTGACCCGGGCCCTGCCCTCCCAGGAATGCCATTCCACTGGGAAAGAGGGACCGCACACATCAAAGAGATGGAGCGAGCGATTTCAGATAATGATCGTGAGCCGGAGCAATCAGGGCGGGCTTCTCTGAGGAGGGCTCATTTGGACTGAGACCCGCCAAGGAATGAATCCTGGGACAGGATTCCAGGCAGAGGGGCTGCAAGGGCGGGGGCCCAGAGGACGGGAAGTTCACTGGAGGGGGCCCGGGCAGGGCGGGGTCTGCCGGCCCGGCCTGCGAGCAGCCCGCTGGAACAGGCACACAGGCCTGAGCACCCAGTGTGGCCAGGGTTCCAATTTGCCAAGAAAACCTGGCGGTCTGGGTTTTGACCCAAAAGCTTGATCTTTTTTTAAATAGCCATTACCAGTTGTACTTTTCCTGAAACTGTTCTGAGGGCCAAAAACAGCTGGTGGGCCTCTAGTTCAAGACCTCCCTCGGAAATGAAAAGTGAAACTGCCAAGTGTTTGGACTGGAGCCCGCCAGGCTCCTCTGTCCAGGGGAGTCTTCCTGATCCAGGGATCGAACATGTTGCAGGCAGATTCTTTACCATCTGAGCCAGCAAGGAAGCCCCCTCCCTGGGAAGCTGGGGCCTGGATTCGAGTCCTGCCTCCCAGACTTGCTGGGAGGCTGTACCGCGCCTGTGCAGGCAGCCCGCTCTCTGTGGGTCTCAGCGCTTCCAGCTGGAAGGGGGCTGCCGTGGACAGCCGGTGCTTAAGGCATCCACGCACTCAGCAGCTGTCTGCTGGACGCCTCCGCGTGCCCGAGTCAGCGGTCTGGGGGGCGTAGCGGCGGACGGAAGAGACAGGGTCCACCCTGGCGCCCCTCCACGGGGAGCAGGAAACGAATGAGTGGTCACCGCGCAGGACTGACATGTGTCCAGAAGGCCGAGGAGAGAGAATAGGACCGAGAGGCAAACAGGTATCGGGCGGAATGACCCAAGGAGGGCAAAGGGCAGTGCGATGGCCCTGGGGCCTGGCCGCTCCAGGAAGGAGGAGGCCGAAGCGGGGGTCTGGGTCGGGGCGTGGGGGCAGGGCGGGAGGGAGACGAGCCCTTTGGGGGCTGTGGGGGCTGCAGATTTCCCCGAGTCAGGGGGGCCCGGGGGAGGGTGTGGAGCTGCGCACAGGTGAGGTCGCCGCTGGGGTCCACAGGAGCCTCCAGGCTGCCGCTGGGGCTGGAGATGGGGGCCTGGGAAGGCAGTCCAGGCGGGGGTGAGGGGCCGGACCCGGCCGCAGTGGGGCTGGGAGGACGGTGAAGGTGCCCCCAGCACAGGGAGCGGGCAGAGAGACGCCTGGGCTTCGTCCAGGCCCCTGGAGGCTGGGATGGCGAAG